>JAAAKM020006971.1:112239113-112262703 GCA_010016025.2 Alatinidae sp. Z8VKAUB7J3
CAAAGAAAGATCCGGCCCGCCATACTGTCCAAAACCCATTGAAAGTAGACAGAATCATCGTGACATATTTCTTTTCTTTTTAAAATTGACATTTTTAAATGCTCTCTTCTCAATGAAGCGAAAATGACCAAACTTACCCAATGGCCACCTTTTATATCCTCTTTTTCTGAGAAAGTCAAGAGATCATCAGCTGTATCTGATACATCACAAGAGTGACAATGATGTATAATCTCATTTCCTTTACTCATTTCATCCTTAACATTGTCCACTAGATACAGAAGGTGTGTGCTGCATTCATCAACCGAGTCCAATTTCAACAAAGATGAGCTGCTAAGAGCATAATGCAACTGCCTTCCTGATAAATTCTTGGACTTTATTGTCCCACAAACGATCTCTCTATAGATCACGTCCATGAGTTCTCCAGCTTCTTCACGGGCGCCTTCAAAATTTCCAGGTGCAACAAATGTCTTCAACGCTCCAACGAATACTCGGACTGACTTTTGAAGCTTCAAAGCCTCCACCAATACTACAAATAAATTTTGCTTGAAATAAAGGCCTCCGCAAAAATAGTTAATGCTGGCAGAATTGAATCGCTCTCCAATTTTTACTTGTATTTCGGGGACAGTTAAAACATTCATGCTCTCTCCCAGTTGCTCACATTCTCGTGCGATGATGAAGGCAAAGCTTTCTCCGCAGCAGATAGAGGTCGGTTCTTTATAATTGGCAAGTGCACCTGGAAGCATGACTTTTCCTTGTACACCTTTAACGTTTACCATCATCTACGAAAATGAAATACATTATTGTTATTATTATTATTATTATTATTATTATTATTGTTATTAATTTTATATCTTGTAAACATTATTACTGTAAATTTACAGAAAGAATAACTGGCATTGAAGTTTAAAAAATTATTTTTATTATTATTATATCAATCCTGCTGTCCCATGCAATACGCCAGGTGACAACAGCGAATGAAATATATTACTTTAGTTGATTTAAACAACATTGTGTTAATTAATGATATTTCTAGCTAGGCAAATTTAAAGTGTTCGTCTTACGCAGTATATTGTCATGTGCAGGGTATTGGAAAATGGCATATTACTAAGATTGAATTAAGAGATCATATGAAACAGACCAGATGTACATGCAAGTAAAAAAAGGCACTAGAGTGGCCAGTGTGTTATAAGATAAACAGGTTATGGAGCCGCAACATTAGAAGAGACACTAAAGAACGTCTGTTTGTTGCGGTAGATTGTTGCAGTAGACTCAATTCTGCAACATGGAAATGAAACATGGGAAATTAACAAGGTGATCATGATCGAAAGGAGCCTGAACGGATGTTATACAGGGTGCTGTGAATGACTCTGGGCAACAGTATAGTGAAGTATTGTTTAGTATAGTAAAGTATTAGTATAGTATAAGTCTGACTGTACGGTTCAAGCAATTGAACACTGACCAAACCGCAGATGCTTAGAGCAATACTCAACGTCCCTTGGAAAAATCACCCGAATAAAGCAGAGATTTACGGTCATCTTCAACTAGTGACAACAAAAAATCAGAGAGAGAGAGAAGACTCCGGTTTGTGGTCATTGTTTTCGCAGCAAGAATGAAATCGTGAGCGATGTGTTATTGTGGCAACCCCTACATGGCAGTAGACCTATCGGTCGGCCAAGAAAGACAAACGTAAAACAGCTGATGGATGACGCGGGCTGCTCTATTGGCGATCTGCCGAAAGCTATGAGCAATAGAGATGCATGGAAGAAAAGAATAAAATGGATCCGAGGTGCTTGCTCGACATTTAAGATAAGGTAATGTGTAGTATAGAATTGTTTACAACAGTATTAAAATAACATCACAATAATATTAGAATAGTATAGTATTAGTATAGTATAGTATAGTATAGTATAGTATAGTATAGTATAGTAAAGTATAGTATAGCTAAGTATAGTATAGTAAAGTAAAGTATAGTAAAATATAGTTAGTATGGTATAGTATAGAATTGTTTACTACAGTATAGTATAGTACAGTATAGTATAGTAAAGTACAGATTAGTATTGTATAGTATAGTATAGATTAGGCAGCAAGCTGACCAAAATTTGTTATCAGTATAGAAACAAAATACAAGCAAAGAGTCCCTACTTTGATGAGTTATAATTTACATCATAACAAGTTACAGAAATACGTCAAGCTAAAACTTTAATTCCAGAGAATTATTCTAGAGAAAGGAAAACCCCTCGTTTTACAGAATTCTTCCTGAAATTTTCCCCCAAAATGCAGAACACCGGTGGCAACCATAAGGTGAACTGAGAACCCATGTTTTAGCGGTGGGGTGCTCGATGACATGTTCACGGTGAGCTGACTATGACGACTTCTCATGTCCACAACCATTAGAGTTGTTAAGGACGGTGTCGAGGGCGCTTATCTGTATGCCGACGTAGGATGAAAAGCTCAATGGTGAAAACGTAGGACCAGGTGAAATCCAACCCCTTTATTCATTATTACAACTCCAATGTGCTGGCCATTTCATCATGATCCCATACATTTCAGACAGAGAAATTTTGGATGTCATTAATTTTAATTGTCGTCGTTACCTATGGTTCCCAGCCTTTTAGAAACATTGACCTTGCTTTTCGTCCGAATTTGTAGTAAATATCTTCCGCTCGACGCTCCTGTCCGGATAAGCGGTGAAAGACATTGTAGACATCACCCAAATCCGAATATTTATCAACTACTAAAGCTAGCATTTACTTGTAACCTGTCGTTATGTTTATCAGTTCTGGCATGTTAGCTATACTATTTGGAAAACTATTTTCTTTTGCAGTTTTCTCGCTTTAATTGAAGTTACGGAAAGCATTGCAAGAGTTGCCAATATTTATATCAGAAACTTAAATACAAAAATAATTTTTTAAAGAGTGTGGCAAACTCTACATCCTTACATTGTTCTAGGAAATCGAAGTATTTCCAACCCTCTGTTTACCACGTTGACCTCCTGACTCTTCCCTGATCGAATTATCCTGATCGGATATTGAAACACAATAAAGGGTTTGTAGAACAGCAAATTTACCAAAAAAATTCGGAAACTAAAATAATACGTTTTTAGGTATTTACAACTTTCTTCTTCTTCATCATCAGGTACCTTGTGTTATGTACGATTCTGTCTTGGAACGCTGGAGGACTTCCACGGTGGACACTCCATCCCTGCATCAAATCTGAAGCACCATACTTACACCATACGAAGGATGTTGGAGATGAAGTTTATCGCATAAAAAGGATAACGTACTTCTTGTTAAGCATAAAGCTTAAACGATTTCTTCATAAATCATAACACTTAGAAAATTTACGACAACTTACTACTATATCATACATCGTCAACAGAAACCATTACAAAACTTCTGAGAATATAACAATGGTTTCCAGGGGGTAATATCTTTACAACAGAGTTTCTCATGACGCATTAGCGTCCAATCCCCTTTCAACATAATTGTTCACACTCTTATCATCAAAGACTCAGAAATGATGCAGAAAAGCAATAAAGGTCAATGTTTACCATTGTGTAACCAGAAGTAAGAAGAGCCAACGGAAAATATAATATGTTAAAATTATCACAACGTGAGCAGTAAACTCGGAAAATGATTAAAATTGTTGGTGTTAGAAGGGAAATCGTTTCAGATTAACTTTTCCAGCATATGTCATGTATGACGAAGCAACCAATAAGCATTTGACGCACTCTCCTGATGAAAATTTATAATGACCTGAGGCCAAGCTAGATGATTTGATACAAGCGCCGCAAGTGACGTGAGATAACAAACGAAAGATACGAAAATTATCCAAGTGCTAGCCGGAACAGGCAATATGGCAGAGCAATAATATGCTGTGGGTATTGAAAAAGGAAATCTGGTCAGATTAACTTGAGTAGCATATGGTAAAATGTATGTTTTGGCAAAAGATAGAGTTGTCGCCCACGCTGATGGTAACCAAAGATGTCGTCTTGAAGACGTTATAGAGAATCTACCTCTTCCGATAAATCATCGTCGACGTCAGAAACTGATTAAGAGAATGAGGGAACATTGGAAAAAGAGTCCCTGCCCAGCACATTGAGCCTTAAGAGTTTATGTAAAAGAAACACTCTTCTGGCCATTTTCGATATTTTTGCAAACCCTACGTCATCGTAGCTGGTGTAAGCAAGATCTGCCTAGAAGGAATGGTGAATGGGAAGAGAAACAAAGGACTATAGCCGAGAAGATGGCGCGACAACGTCCACGACTTGACGAGCCTCGACCTGAAGACGCTGGACGCTGCCGTGCAAGATTGAAGACTATGGAAACGTATCTCATATGTTGGTGCGCCGTCAGAAGTAGGCAAAGAAAGTGAACAATGACGGTGATGTTGATGACGCCATCGTTATTATCAACTTCATCGCTATACGCTACTAAACCCAGCGCTAGAACGTCTGTGGTTACGAGGTGGCAACGATATACCAAGCACAGTATTTTCTACAAGATGCTGATAATATTTTTACTAGTTTGAGTTACAACCCAGAAAAAGATTCCCTCGATAAATTATAGTTGTAGCCTAGTTCCATCGATAAAAAATCTTTACGACATCTTGCGTGATACCTTCCGTAATCTTGACTTTCTGAAGCAGCATTAAGAGAACACTGTATCAAGAGTGTCGTTGCCACTATGTAACCAAGGTCGTTATGTCCTAAAAAGCACTTCCGGTTAAGTAGCGTATAATCAACCTTCCCATCCAATAATTATTACTATTAGAAGCAGCTATACAACCCTCATAATGGCGACTCTGTAGAGTACTAAAGTGTGACGTCACGGTTTAATGAATATCAGAAATTTGATAATTTTTGGGACTCATTGCTTTCTTATTGTTGACATAAATAACCTGTTCAAATTTGAAAATCATACCTTGAGCAATCAATGAGATACGCCCTTTCAAACTTTAAATCGTGCCTATCAAAACCTTGTTAAATGAACCCAGAACCCAAAATTACCAGTGTTTCCTTAAGGCCTTTTCCAAATTCAAACAGTCGTTTCTCGCAGCTGGTACGAGATTTGAAGGCAATATTTCGTATACGGGCATTTGGTGGCAGGGTTAACCCTGTGATGTAGTTATAATTGCGATTCCTCGAAAAAAAGTAATTTGTGACGTCATCACTTTAGGACTCTATTGCAAAGTGATTAAAGTATTAGAGTACACGTACACCTTTGAAAAGAACAATAAAGAAATAGGCAATATGTCATCACCGGGATCAAACACGTGGCCCGTGACGAATGTACATTTTTATAAAAACATTTGGGATGATCTTAACATGTTCTTAGATCCTTCAAAAAGAACCTTTACTCATTAAGTTAAAATGGAAAGGGGTTAAGATAGAATAAAAAATCCTTGGTATATTATTCTAATCAATAATCAGAGAAGATTTTGCTTCTATACACACTTATGATTTGTCAAAGGGCTCCCTTGCCTTCTTCCTGGTTTGTTTTACTGTTTTCTTTGTTCTCTTTGCCAGGAAAAAACACATTATTTTGCTCAAGGACCTCTCGTCTTCTTCCCTCTCATTTCCCCCTCCTCGCCGCCACTGCTTGAAAAGCTTAAATATGTTTCTAATGCTATATTTTCACAGTTCTCTTCTTTCCGAACACAGTATCTAGGCCGTAACGTGAAAAGTAGAAACATAGAAAGATAGAAAAAGGGCGCGATCCACCAGAATGACAACTTCCACACTGTTATGATTTAAATAATTTATGAAAGTCTCAGAAATCTGTGAGGACTTTATGAAGTGGCCTCATTTCAAATCCATCTCTCTTTCTGTATTGAAGATTCTAAGCTCTAGTAAGATGGACGTTGATCAAAGCTATTGAGATATATATGTTTACAGTCCAGTCTTATATATGTCTACAAGATTTAATTTAATATAGTTCTAAGCATATGAACATAACACACACCACACGTCATTTTCATCAACTTGATGTAGCCCTTACATTACTACAGTCTATTAAATGTCCTTAGTATTAATCTACCTTAAGCTTTCACGTCCTTGAGATGTTTTTAACTTGTATTTTTGTATTTCTGCGTTCTTATAACTTATATTTTCTTACTTTTAAAAAATTAGCCTACATAAAAAATCAAAAGTACGTGGATTCACATCGTTAAACTTACTATCAATAAAAGAGTGAGAGGCCGATTAGCATTTACACCAGGGACAGTGTTGTGTCCTTGGAAATAAAATTAAGTCACTTTGTAATGGCTACTCAATTTCCTTAGGCCCTGAAGTATATAAGCAAGAAATATAGCCCAAAAATAAATAATTATTATTACCACTGATATAAACATTTTTGTTTGTGCTCTTGATTTGTTGATCATGAGTTTGTAAGTTATAATGTAAAAATCTTCGTCACCTTTTCTTATCTTCAATATTTCTGTTTCATCTAAAGAAAACTCGTGTGAGCTCACGTGAAAACAGCGCGAAAATCCTTTTCTTATCAAACTGGATTTGTTGCCATCCGTGTAGCCATCTGTGCAGTGCAACGCCTCCAAACAACATTCTTTCTCGTTTCTTTTCCTTCAAGATGCTTGTGGCATTAATAACAAAGCCATCACAGTAACATATCTGATCGAGCAAGCTAAGAGGGTTAAGACGGTCAAAGAGATTTGTGGTTGGAATGATTAAGCAGGTTGACAGTTGCTGAATTTTTTATTAGGAATTTTTTCCTCGCTCAAGTTTGTACAGTCGGGACAGAGCAGTTTTATCCCATGCACAAACCACAAGGTTGAGTGAACAAAGAGCATTTCATTTTAACAGGTATTCTTTGATCTTCAGAAATGTTTTTAGTTAGAATAACATATTTTACCTAATAAGCGCCTATTTTAATAAGACCCTTCTTTGAAGGAAACTTAAAAACAGGCCCTCTTTGCAATAAGCAATCCCTCCAATAAGCGCCTTTAATGTTTTTGAAAATTTAAATAAACTGCAACAGAAATATCTAAATGGTTAAAGACAACAAAGATATTGCCAACGCTAAGTAGGACCAAATGTGCAAATGTGAAAAGAAATAACTTTGTCCTAACAATTATTTTGTTAAATTTTCAAGGGAACACTTGTTGCTGTTCTTTAGTTTCTTTTCTATTCTCAAAATGGTTTGATTAGCAATCTCTTAATCAAAGACCCTGATGAGCAGTGGGCCTGACATTGAAACTACCCTAAATAAATAGAAAAACCACCAAACAAGTTAATTATATTAATAAAGGGCAGCTGGGGCGTCCAAGGGCGACGTCCCTCAAATGGTTTGATTAGCGCTCCCTTTCAATAAGTCTCCCTTAAATATTGAAAACATTATAAGCGCCCAGGCAGTGTTTAGCTAGAATACGGTAGATATGTCATCCTTTAGAAATAATATATTGTCAAAGTGTTGTTATAGAGCAAAGGTTAGAGGCCACGGGGGTTGGGGGTGCTGGCTGAGTCCCCAGAGTTACAATCAGACCCTCAACCTTGCATCTTAAGATTCAAACATTTGTAGGCTTTACTTAAATTGTTGTAATGTTAAGCCCAAACCTCTATAAATTAGCCCCCCTCCCAAAGTTCAGAATGGCTTCATAATGTTAAACCCTAGCTATTGGACTCACAAAGGAACATCTTTATCTGCATTGTACTTCCTCCGCTCAAACTGTAGCTAAACAAGATGATTCCTTGACGTCATTCAAAAACCATCTTTAGCATAGAATCAAAGTGAAAAATGATTTGCTATTTCGTGTAGTTCTCATGCCTGTGTGCAGACTAAACTACTAAGAGAAGTAATTACTAACTGGGTAGTTTTTGTTGTCAAGTATGCTAGCAGTGGGTCTGTTGTATATCGTAAACAAACTTTTGTATGTCATATTTGTATGCACGAAATAGGCGCCGCATTTTATACTGAAAAGATATTTCGTCTGACACTCCACAGAGTACAATCCAGTGCCGTAGCCAGACTATCTCTGCAAGGCATGGTTATTACCTATGAGCATATTTTAGGCCATGCTTTAAAAAATTTAAGGTGTGCGGGCCAGCCTGTTCACCAATGAACGTAATTTTTGTGTAACCCCCTCTGGAAAGTCGGTGGACCCTTTTAAGTTTGGTGTGACATTTGTCGATATATCTCTGCATTTTAGAATAATTTCAGATTCATTTTGAGGGCCCTAACGTGAAGGGACAAGATATGAACAGATCTAGGTGTGCAGATTTGATATCTTGGAAAAGATATATGGAGCAAGGTATTCAAGTCTGAGAAATGGTCTGACACATTTTGCCCAATTCATAAGATTATGAACCAGTTCAAATAGGAAGGTTTTGGTCGACATGATTCAAAGCTTGAAAGTGCGTACCTCCGCGATTGCTCACGACATCGGTCTCAAACTTTGGACTGATTATCTGTATCAACAAAAAGAATGCAATAAGTGCAAATATTAGCAAATATATAAAATTGATTTGATTGTAAGGCCACACCAAAGTAGTCTATATTCAGCTACACCTTTTTTCTGTATATAAGCAACTCAGTTGCTTAAGTGTGAGGTCTCAATTTTTTCCAAAATCTAAGCAACAAGCTCAGCAACTCGAAGCCTCCAAATCAGGAGGGACAATTTTTAAAACGCCTGAAAAGCAAATCAAGAAACGTTTTTCATTAAGAATTGATTGCAAACTGTTGATAAATAACAACTATCACACTGTTGATAATGTGGCAAGCAAAGAGATCAAAGATCCAACCATCATTTGGTATTTCATCATTTACAACACAACGAAATTAGACGATAACCTGTTGATTATAGGCCAAACTCATCAAAGCACATTAAACAAGCTCCATCATTACTTAATCAACAGAACTGCAGTGACTGCCAAAGGCTTGCTTAACATATAAAGAGCTAAAAACGAGCATTTTGCAGCCTCTCTGATACCTATCCACACAAACTCTGATGCAAAACCCATGTACTTGCTACTTGAGCCTTGTAACTAGCTAGTACGTCTGTTACAAGGCCTCGCTTACTAACCATTTTTAGGGCCCAATGTGCCTATATCAATTGGTAAAAGACACCTAAACTACTCTAACGTACAATCTTTTCATGTCAAAACTTTTGAAATAACTGCATAGACAAAAACTGCGTGAGTCGTGTCTTTTAGCACTTTATTGTCTTCCCTGGCCACACGGGGACGTCCACCCTCACAGTTGCCTCACAGTTGCCTCTACTTCGTCTACAAATTTTGTTGAGGAATGACGCAAGGTGAAATATATCACTCTCATTTGTAAGAATTAGTTAGTGGTGCATATAGATATAAGAGCAATTGTCCTGAGAATACATGTGGAGTTTAGTTTTCAAATCTTATTTAATCGAGTAAAAGATTCCGCAACCATGATTTACATTGCCTTAATTTACAAAAGTTGTGAAAATTGTGAGAAAATCGGAGCTTTACTCAGGATGAAGGCACAGTGATATTGGTTCGAATGACCTAGTGCCAAAAATTTGCTGGTGCCCCGGTTGCCTCCACAGATGATAATTTGACCCACGGGGCAAGAAAAGTTGGTCCCATGGCTTAAGTAAATCCTATTGATTTTTGAAGAAAGAATTGGGCGGGGGGGCTGATGGCAAATATATACCCTCGTGTCTGTGGACCTGATTATTGCTACACATCCTTAGTAAAATTGTCTTTTTTTGGCTAAGTTGGAGCTATAGGAAAATGCATTGTAGTACGCCGGATTCTTTAAGAGGAAGCATGTCACCCCAAGATGTCTATTGCCAGCTCTCACCCCTCCCCTTACCTCAGATTTAAGGAGAATATGATTATATAATATGGATATATATTTTCTTGAGATGTAGGACGAAGGCTGTTTTTTTCATAATCATTTTTCCGATTTGTTCAACATTTTGAACGCCCCTTATAGGTCAAGGTTCCTAATGTGGGGCATGGCTCCATAGTTTCCCCCTTGGAGGCCAGTCGGAAAGAATAGAGTAAAGACTTGTGTATATACTGCTTCTTAAATCGGTAGATAATTTTGTCAGGTTTTGCAAATTCTTTTATTAACTCAAGTTTGGAACAGGAGACAAATCTTTGGTTGAAAACGACGCCGTTTCTCGTAAGTATGTTGAAATTCTCAAATTTTGGAATAGAATGAGATTACTTCAATGCAAAATTCATCATTTACCGAACATAAATCAAAGTTTGGTATGTAATGTGCGCGTTTAATGTCTATCTATTGGCCGTTTTCTTGTGAAATGTTTGTTGAAAGCATTGCTTTTGTTTACATCTTTTGCCGAGTTAGCCTCGTTTTCGGTTGTAATGATGTAACCTAATTAAAAAGGGTCTATTGCCCAGTGTTGTGTTTAAATTCTTGAGCCCGTCGGTTGGCAATGGGTAATAGCCTTTGATCTGACTTTCCAACGAACTTTCAAATTTGACAATGAAAGGAAAACAAGAGGTTTGTATTGGTGATTGATTGTTTAAATATGTCTCTTTGTAATGGTGACAATTATTCTATTCTGATAATAAATTGGATGCATGCATTAACCGTTGTGATGGAGGTCACAAGTCAAATTAAATTTCATATTCTTAGCAAAGGAAAAACGGGGAGCGGCTAATACATGCACTATCTAGAGAACAAGCGACAAACGGGTAAGAATTCTTTTCTGCTTAAAATTGCTTTAATATATTTCAGGGTCTCTCCTTGTTTGTTTAAGACTATTTTGATAAATATAAGATGGTGTTGGGCATCTGTATTGACATAAAGCTATAAGCCTGTGAATGTGAGTCAGTTATTAACGGTTTTCTTCATAAGAATAGAAAGGTTGTTACATTTGTTTCTTAATCATTCGGTCTACTAGGTCTATTCTTGCATTTAAGAATATGCCACGCTCGTTACACGCCTTTCTTCTTCTCGGTTGGTTGATTACTCTATTCCTGCATTTCTCTTTCTCCTCTCCCCTAAAAGTCTGATGCTTGTACACTTTACGTGCCTACCCGAAGACATTCTAACGGGCCAGTTCAAATCTTAGTGCCCAACATTTAGATATATAACCAGACAGGCAGAAATAATAGTAAGATATATTTAACAAATGTGACAAATTGGAAGGAGATAGGGTGTTAAAATGATTCTTCTCAATACCTATAATACGTTGATCCCTCTCTGCTACATAGGCCTAGCCTGGCCACATCAGGTTAGTGTATCAAGTATATATATAAGAAATAGCAATAATGGAATATCATACATGCCTTATTTGTGTCTTATAAGTTGATAAACATAAGCTTCGTTACATTTAATTGTGATCTTTATCTAAGTGGGCACGTAAACTGTACAAGTACCAAAGCTCTTCTTCCCTTATGTTACCGTACGTTTCCTATTGTAGTATCTAAAGCGAAAGTATTCTCATGCTAGGTCATCCCAGCACTCTGTATCAATTGCAAAAGCCAGCAGAAATAATCATCACTGCCACGGTACAGAACAATCAAGTTTTATATGTGTACGTGTGCCGTTGCGCTTGTGTACTTGCAAGGACGTGAAAATCTGCGCAATGGCAAACAGGTGCAGGTCACCAAGGTGAAGACCCGCTGGACGATGCTTGGCGGCCGCCTGACCCGCGCCTTTGACGACGTGACGGTTCTGGCCTCAACCTCGCTGCCCAAACCCTATACCGACGCGCTCGCCCCCTGGGAGATGGGCGCGCTCAAACCCTATCAGCCGGAATACCTCTCCGGCTTTCTGGCGGAGGGTTACACCGTGCCGCTGGAGGACGGGTTTGACGAGGCGAAGGCCCGCATGGACCGGATGATCGAACAGGATATCCGCCGCGATATCGGCGGTGACAAACAGCGCATCACCTCGGTGAAAACCGATGTGAAGAACATCACTTTCAAACATGTGCTGCTGCCGGTCTGGATGGCCGCTTACAAGTACCGCGGCAAGACCTATCGCTTCGTGGTCAATGGCCAATCGGGCCGCGTGAAGGGCGAGCGCCCCTATTCCGCAATGAAGATTGCAATTGCTGTGCTGATCGGCCTATTGATAGCGCTAACAATCGGCTTTTTCATGGCGACCCAACAATGATCCTGTGCTGCGGCGAAGCGCTTATCGACATGCTGCCCCGAACCGCGGTAAGCGGCGAGGCTTGCTATGCCCCCTATCCCGGCGGTGCGGTGTTCAACACGGCGATCGCACTTGGACGTCTTGGTGCGAAACCGGGGTTTCTCTGCGGCCTCTCGCGCGATCTCTTTGGCGATCTGCTGGTCGAAAGCCTCGAGGCCTCCAAAGTCAGCGCCGATCTCAGCCCACGGCTAGACCGGCCTTGCACGCTGGCCTTCGTGAAGCTGGTGGACGGTCAGGCAACTTATGCGTTTTACGACGAAAACACCGCGCTGAAAGCGATGACCGAAGCTGACCTGCCGGAAATCCCGCCGCAGATCACCACAATGTTCTTCGGCGGCATTTCTCTGGCCGGTGAACCCTGTGGCACCGCCTATGAGGCTCTCCTGATGCGCGAAGCCGCCACGCGGGTCACGATGATCGACCCCAATGTGCGCCCCGGTTTCGTCTCCGACCGGGAGGCTTATGCCGCCCGGATCGCCCGCATGATGGCACAAAGCGACATCGTCAAGCTGAGCGACGAAGACCTGCATTGGCTGATGGGCGACGGCCCGACCGGGACCCATGTGCAGGCAATCCTTGAGGGCGGCACGAAGCTGGTGCTGATCACCGAAGGGGCGAAAGGCGTCACCGCCTATTCCGCCGCCGGGCCGGTCTTTGTGCCGGCCAGCAAGGTCGAGGTGGTTGATACTGTCGGCGCAGGAGACACGTTCAACGCGGGCTTCCTCTCCGCGTTGCAGGAGGCCGATGTGCTGAAGAAAGATGCCATATCCACCCTCTTACCCGATACCATCACCGCAGCCCTGACCAAAGGTGCCACCGCCGCCGCGATCACCGTCAGCCGCGCCGGTGCCAACCCGCCTTGGGGACACGAGTTATGAGAGCACTTCTGCAACGCGTCACCCAGGCCTCGGTCACCGTCGACGGCGAGGTGATCGGCGAGGTCGGCCCCGGCCTTCTGATCCTCATCTGCGCCATGCAGGGCGACACCGAGGCACAGGGCGAAAAACTCGCCGCCAAAATCTCGAAACTGCGCATCTTCGCCGATGAGAACGGCAAGATGAACCGCTCGCTCATCGACATAAGCGGCGCGGCGCTGGTCGTCAGCCAGTTCACCCTCGCCGCCGACACCTCCCGCGGCAATCGCCCGGGCTTTTCCACCACCGCCGCACCTCCTGACGGCAACCGCCTTTACGAGGCCTTTGCCGAGAACCTGAGAACGCTCGGCATTAAAACCGCCACCGGCCAGTTCGGCGCCGATATGGCCGTCTCACTGATCAATGACGGCCCCGTCACCATCTGGCTAGACGACGCCACTTGACCCATCATTGTTCGGAAAAATACTCCGGAGGGGGTTTCGGGGGAGGCTGGCCTCCCCCGGCCGGTCGCCGCGTCGCAGACGCGGCGATCCTAAAACGCCACCTCCTGCGCGATCCCACGTTCCACCGCGATATCCACGACTTTTGCCGCTACCGCGAGGTCCTGCAGCCCCACGCCCGTACCATCGAACAGCGTCACCTCATCCTCGGAGCGCCGCCCGGGATGCGCCCCGTTGATCACCGCGCCGATCTCGGCAATATCGGCCTCATCTTTCAGCCCGCTACCCACCGCATGCTGCGCCTCGCCGATGGAGATCGACTGCGCCACCTCATCGGTAAAGACGCTGGCCCGAGCCACCAGAGCCGCCTCAACCTCTTGTTTTCCCTTGGTATCTGTTCCCATACAGGCCAGATGCGTGCCGGGCGTGACATGGGCATCCATCACAATTGGATCGAAGGAGGAGGTGATCGTGATGATCACATCCGCCTCCGCCCCCAGACGGTCCAACTCAACCGCCTCGAAGGGCAAGCCCAGATCGGAGGCGGTCTCTTCCAGCCGCGACAGCATCTCGGGATGCAGGTTCCAGCCGATGACCTTTTCGAACGCCCGTTGCTGCACCGCCGCGCGCATCTGGAAGGCCGACTGGTGCCCCGCCCCGACCATGCCCAGGACCTTCGCATCAGCGCGCGCCAGATGTTTGATTGACACCGAAGCGGCCGCCGCCGTGCGCAAAGCGGTCAGAAGATTGCCGCCCACCAGCGCCCGGCATTTGCCGGTATCCGCATCGAACAGAAACACTGTCGATTGGTGGTTCGTCAGCCCCTTGGCCTCATTGCCCGGCCAATACCCGCCGGATTTCAGGCCCAGATGCAGGCCCGCCCGGTCAAACCCCGATTTGAACCCATAAAGCGCATCGGCATGGCCAATAGCCTCGCGGATCACCGGGAAGTTATAGGCGTCGCCGCGCGCCATGGCCGCAAAGGTCGCCTCAACCGCCTCAAAGGATTGCGCTTCATCGATCAGTCCCGCGATTGCGGCCTCAGGCACGATGATCATCTGCCTCTCCATCATTGTTCCAAAAATACTCCGGGGGAGCGCGAGGGGGCTGGCCCCCTCGCCCGGTCGGATTGGCGCAGCCAATTCGAAATCAGAAAGCGCGCCCACGCGCGGAAACAGGCCAGACGCTCTCCACCTTGCCGTTGCGCACACCGACATACCAGTCATGCACATTGCAGGTCGGATCGCAGTGACCCGGCACCAGCTTCAGCTTGTCATTGACCCGCAAAACGCCGCCCGGGTCAGCCACAACACCATGCTCATCGGAGCATTTCACATATTCAACGTCGTCGCGCCCGAAGACCACCGGCAGCCCGCTATCCACCGATTGCGCCTTGAGACCCGCATCCACGATGGCTTTGTCCGCCTTCGCATGGCTCATCACCGAGGTCAGAATGAAGAGCGCGTTCTCCCACTCACCCTGATCGATGCGATTGCCATCCTTGTCGAGGATCCGGCCATAATCGGCATCCATAAAGGCGTAGGAGCCACATTGCAGCTCGTTATAAACCCCTGAATTGCTTTCGAAATAATAGGAGCCCGTGCCACCGCCGGAGACCAGCTCACAGGTGATGCCTTCCGCCTTCAGCCCGTCCACCGCGTCAGAGACCTGCGCAATCGCCGCATCCAGTTTCTCCTTGCGCGCCTCATAGCTGTCGAGATGCTGCATCGCGCCCTGATAGGCCTGAATGCCGGTGAATTTCAGACCCGGAGCAGCTTCAATCGCCTTGGCAATCTCCACCACCGCCTCTGTCGTCATCACACCGCACCGGCCCGCGCCGCAATCGATCTCAACGAAACATTCCAGCTCCGTGCCGTGCTTCTGTACACCTGCGGACAGCCCCGCGACATTCTCCAGATCGTCCACGCAAACGATCACCCGCGCGCCCAGTTTGGGCAGCCGCGCCAGACGGTCGATCTTCGCCGGATCGCGCACCTGGTTGGAGACCAGCACATCCTTGATGCCGCCGCGCGCAAACACCTCATATGCATGCCATTATCTATAAATATATGATTGAGGTATACTTAAAGGTGGGTAACGCTAGCAAGTACCTAATTTTATTTCATTTGTTGCATCATAAAATTTCCACTTTCTTTTATGTCAAACTATGCTACACTTGATGTAAAAATCTTTATTTAGGGGACAAACGTCTCCCTCAATAGCTTCAGCCTATGTTTTATCATTTGATGTGTTGTTCCGTTATCTGCAAACGGAAGAAACACATTAAATTTTCTTGACTGGTTATTTCATTGCTATCATGTATTACATCAGTGTGCTCGATATGCAAACAGCGTCTCTCGAACAGTAATCTTTATTACTGCAACATTCAGTTTCAATTTGGACAATGAATGAGGTTTCAATAAAATTTAATCTGATTAATTCAGTGTTTAAAATTCTGTATATGGAAACACTTAAAAAATTTTGCCACCATCAAAGTTGCCTAAAGTAAGTCAGTGGCCACGGAAGCATTGACCACGTTGTAAATGATTAGGATAAAGGAGTATAAATGCGGAGAAAATTTTTAAAAATACGTTCGAACTCTTTTACAGCCTTTACGTCACTAAATAGATATTAGTACAAGCCTATTCCTTTATTTCACTTGTTCTAGTGAGTGATGTTTTTGGTGGTGTTGCTTTTGTGTGGTCGTCATTATAGAAGAATTGTTTTGTGAATTTGATTGAACATGGTTGTTGATGATGGATTTGACTTTTTGACTTGATCAGGGGGTGCTTTAATTGCTGTGATTTTGGGTGTGCGTTTGCTTGATTTAGAAGAAGGTGGTTAGACATTGAGTGGATCTGGGTAACTGCAATGATGTATTAGTGGTCTTATATGCACGTGGTTATGGATTAGTGGTTTCCGCTGTAGATTTGAGTGCTGCAATGAATGTCGTTTCAAGTGATGTTTGTTTTGAAGTGCTTTGGGTTGAAGGTGGTGTTTGAGTACTTGGTGTAATGACATTTGAGCAATTTATGTTGGCTTGAAATAATGTGACGATGGATCTAAGTTGTTGAATAGAATAGTGTTTGATGGCCTATGGTGTAGTTTTGTCAGAACGCCGTAAATTGATTTCGCTAACTTTTCATTACCAAGCTCTACCAGATGCAGATGGCCAGGGTAATAATAATGTCTAGACAATTTACCATCTGGTTGTAACCAGTCACCATCTGGCTCAATAAAGGAAATGTTCTTATCTTTGGAATTACGGTACCATTTCATTAATAACTGGTTTACAGTATTAATACTATCCCTCCGATTGCTGTGCTCTAGATCTCTAAGGAGCAAACCTGCAAATAGTATCTTTGCTTTGGACTTAGTTGTTAGAAGGGTGTAGATAATTTCAGAGAAACCGTCCTCAATATCTAGTGGTTTGTCCTCAATATCTAGGAAGAGTCCTACGTTGTTGGTACCCCAGTGCAGGACACAGCATTTAAAAATGCGTGGAGCCCCACCATTCCCTGTCGTACATAAAACGTGCTGTGTCTGGTCTCAGCCAACCCCAAACTTTAAAGCACCAATATTCGTAAAACAGACTATTCAAACAGACTTATGATACTTAGACAGGCATTTAATAATCGAGTCACGGTTAAGCATTACTTCTCCATCATTTGTTTTTGAGATGTTGACAAATTTGTTATGCTCTGCATGACAACCAGCTTTAAAACTACGAGCAGCTGGGGTAGCAATACGATATGGTGCCATAATGAGGCATATATCAAATAGGGGTATAAATAAAAAAATATAAAGTAAGGTAATCAAACTACTAACGTAAAATCTTATATAGAATGGCTAAAATATTTAGTAAAATGTAATAAGAGGTAAATAGTAGCAAAATCTAGTAAATGGTTAAAAGTATTAAAATCTAGTAAATGTAAAAACGGAGTTAGACATGTAAAAGTTTAAGAGAAGATAAATAAAACTGCAATGTCCTTTAATTAAAATTTCCTACTTGCGATATTGTCGCCTGTAACTTCTCTTTTGTGGAGCAAAACAGAATGGCCGCTGATGCTCATTTATCTCTTTCACATCGATCTCCCAAAGGCGACGGGTTTATGTGGGATCCAAAAGAAAATTCTGTGTAGATCTCAATGGCACTTAAAGCGTTTTGTATTTCATTACTTTCAGAACACCATTCGTTTGTTATCAAGAATAGCAATGCTCGATTCTGGCGGCCATAGTTGTCGGTTCAAAGTTTAACGTCACCCGTTGTGGTTTATGTCAGTTGCGGTGATACAGCAGTGATACATTGAAAGCTTGATTTACGGCTTAACATAAGCAGGTGTATTTATCAGGACTGTTCTCCAGCATCTCCTTCTCTTTGGTGGGTTGTGATACTTCCTTGATCACAACTAAGCGAGTTAAAATCAAACACAGTCAGGCATGTATTTACAATGATGATGATTCATTCTCCTTCTTGTCCTCCTCTTCGTCGTCCTCGTCCTCCTCTTCGTCGTCCTCGTCCTCCTCTTCGTCGTCCTCGTCCTCCTCTTCGTCGTCCTCGTCGTCCCAGTCGCCCTCGTCCTCGTCCTCGTCCTCGTCCTCGTCCTCGTCCTCGTCCTCGTCCTCGTCCTCGTCCTCGTCCTCATCATCATCATCATTAATTTTCCATATAAAAGAGTATTGTGTTTAAATGTTAATAATGTTATTCAACAAGAAATGTATGGTAGTTATAGGCATTTTCCGATTATAGGAGTGTCTGCAAAGTCGAAACGAAATTATATTTTCATAAACATTTACCCATACTTTCCTCTTTTTCCTCCCAAGGATTCTCCTTCTTGATCATTTCTTTATAATCGTTTATGACCGTTGTGAGTCGTAGGGCCAAGCGTATATTTTTACCTCATAGATAACTATTTCGTCCGGAACTTTCCAGATCTTCCAATTGAGCTTAGCCCAATCAGTGGTCGTTAATATAGCAGAAATATACCGTCTCTTGCCTCTAGTGATCTCTCTACATGTGACAGATATATTCTTCAGATGACTTTGCTGTAACAGCTTTGGCGTAAAGGCTATTCCGTTCATTGATTACCTGCTGTGAAAAGAAGTATTGCCGTATCATCAAGCCGTCTTTTATGCATGGCTTGATGATTTTTTAGGAGTGACCCCTGGTATTGGAACTTGTGTAATCCAGGAAAGAAAATTTAAAGATCCTTTTAACATCAGTATTTTCAAGATGGGCGGCGACAGGAGTGTTAAGGTAGGCACCTGCTCCCCTGGAAATCGCTTAATTATAGCAATAGCAATATGGTTGAACCCTCTTTATTTTTAGCTATTTAATGAACTGATAAGCAGTGGGGCCCATTCCCCAGGGCTCTGCTCACATTTTTGTACACCCATTTCAACTCTACATGCGTTCTTGATGCAAACGAGGGCAATGTACTTAAGGAGCCATTTTCTTAGAAGAAAAGAGCAGAACTTATAAGCACTTTTCTTCGCCATAGGGTTGTGTAAACAAGTTGTTGAATTTGCAACTTTAAGTAAGCTTTCATACGTGAAGAAAGCTTCTTTTACTTACAAGAAAAATGTTCTGTCCTCATCCTCTTCACCAAGTCTATCGTTCTTTCTCATCAACTTTACCTTCTCCTCCTCCAGTATTAAAATCTCTGATTCTACATCCTGCTCCCGTCTTGATCTTACATTGGTGTTGGGGCATTTTGTTTTGGGGAGGTCCTTTTCTATTACAGACGGCGAAGACGGTCTCGGTGACTGCGCTTCAAAAATGTTCGACGCTCTTTATCAAAAGAGCAGTTCTCATCATCGTCGATAGATTTTGCTTCATTCACTATTTAATTTTCCTCCGAAACATTTGTATCTGTAGATCGTAGGGACAGATTAAACATGGGACACTGTTTCTTCCAACGTGGAGCTGACCCACTAGGGGCAAGATTGTTTTCTCGACAGTTCTCTCTAATTTGATCTCTCAAATACATCCACTTTTTCTTGCACGATTCAGCTATAAGAAAATAGCATGATATAAATTTATCAATCACCACTTTCTAGATATGATTTTAATTCTATTTATACAGGTAGCTAGCTGCTGGTATTCCACCCATAGTTTAGCCTTCACCTTTAGAATGGGTGTGTCGACTGTACAAGGAAAAGTGATCAAAACATACGATGCCATGTGGTCTGAACTTTACGAAACCTATATGCTGAACCAAACTAAGGAAACATGGAAGGACGTTGCTCTCTCCTATTCTACTGGATGTAACTTCCCAAACTACATTGGTGCTTTAGATGAAAAGTTTGGATCCAGTGCCCATTAAATACTTGTTCCCTCTTTCAATTGTAAGCAACATATGCTCATGCAAAATGTATTACCATTGGTGCAGGGGCATACAAGAGAAAAAGCTAAGGAGGGGTTCTGAAGGAGCCGCTCCTTTGCAAAGCCCTGACAACAGGGAGGCTGGATGTCCCTCCGCCACAGAAACTCCCACATACAGACAATAAAGAACCATTTGTTATTGTGGCAGACGAGGCATTTCCTATGACTGAAAATATGTTGAGGTCCTATCCACGGAGGAACGTAGACAGGAGTAAAAAATATATAATACCATCTGTCATGGCCAAAAAGATCAGTAGAATGTTCATTTAGCATATTTACAACAAAGTGGTGTGTTGTTAGTAATTGTTTAGATGTAAATCCAGACTATCCAAATCGTTATGATGCCAATGAGACTAACAATTAACACAGAACAAACCACAACAAACAAGTCATAAACACGTTGAAGACAGTAGATGGATGATGAAAGAAAGCGAGCGACGATGGGAAAGAAGCAACTCTAAAGATAATAATTCAAACAACTCAATCAACAACGTCTCTAGTATTTAACCCTTGTGGAATGAAACTGCCTAATGTACACTGCCACACTGTTTTCCACTATTCTATCCATAATTCTAACCCTGATGTCCTTTTCAAACCCCGTGTGGCCCTCCTTTAAAGAATGTTGAAAAAACTGTGGTACACCCTGACCTGGTCTAAACCTACGACTAGCCGCCTTTGTTTGTAATTATTAAACCTGAGTCTAAATGCTGTCCTGGTACTACCTACATACTGTTTCTGACATACACTACACTGAAGCAAATACACCATAGACCTTGAGTCACAACTAAACGAATAGTTAATAGAATACTCTTTTCTGTCATTGCCGACCCTAAAATTGTTCCCCTCCTCAACAAACCTCCAAACTTGGCACCTACTTTTACCACACCTGTAACAGCCCTTTCTCTGCCCCTCTCTTTCACTACTTTGCCTTGCTTTGACTAAACTATCTTTAAGTGATCTACATCTGCAAAATGAAGCTAATGGCGGTTGTAGAAATAATGTAATAAGTGTCTCTGAATTATCGTCTATCGTCTAAAATTTTCTTAATGCTTTTCTAACCTGACTAAGTGCTGGATGGAATGTTAAAACTATTGGAACTAGTATGCGGTTACCTCTGATTTGCCTATTACTTCCTGATAAGGAATTTCTGTCTACAGCGTGTGCTTGATCTATTTGCCCCCTAACAAAATGATCCTTATAACTTCTTGCTTGCAACTACTCCGTTAATTCTACCGATCTTTTATCAAACGTTTCCAAACTAGAACAAATTCTACCTAATCTAATTGCCTGGCTATATGGTATGGTCTTTTTGGTATGTGGAGGATTGCATGACTTATCCGTGTCTGTGTCCTTACAAAACAAGTCTATTTCCATTTTTCCTCCTGTGGTATGTACTAACGTTTAAGACGTTTACGCTTGTTTTTGATTAATGGGTTGTGAATTTGATGGTAGGGTGGAAATCATTAAGATGATGAACAACGTCGAGGATAGTTTGTTCTCTGTCTGACAAATTAAAAACATGTTAATAAAACGAAACCATGCGTATGATGATACGGAAATACTCTCTATCATTCGACGTTCTAATTGAACCATAAAAATACTCAAATATGACCGTACAGACCTTGTACGTATAGTCGTGCCTCTAATCTGCCTACTGAAACTATTATTAAGTTCAAAAAGTTGTTTCCTAAAACTAAACTATCTAGGTAAACCAGTGTATCGATGGTAACAGAAGGATAAGTGCAAGAACCGAGAGCCTGATGAAGAGCCTGGAGACCTTCCTCGTGCGGGATATTGTGGTAAAGGCCCACAACATCCGCCGTGCACTGGACAGACCCCTCTGGCAATTCACCGAGCTCCGAAAAGGTGTTACGGTACTTCCTACATATTAGATTCTACAAACTTTACACTGTAATAAGTACACGACGCCTGTAGAGTTACAATCAAGTGGACCATAACGAATGTTAAAGGTGAGTGAGTTTTCGCTCCCATAAAATGCTGTGCTTGTAGTTAAATAATTACACACATCACAATTCTTTCTCCTACGACAATAGGCGCACCCAACCCTCTCGCCATACTGAGCATTTTTGACTCTAGCATGAACCAGTTTTTCTTTAAGTGATTTAGAATTTCTAAACGAGATCATTAGTTTCGACGAAAAGACTCTTTATGATCCTCATCGCATACATATATATATATATATAGATTCACTAAGAGAAAATACTTGGGAGTATGCTACTCTGAGTTTCACGCTGAGGCGATCGTCAGGCAAATATAATCAAGTTCTTCAATGCTACAAATACTTAAGTTATACCAACAAAATTACAAACAATGCACAAAATTTTGGAGCTTTGCGGTGTTGAAGTATAATTTTATTAAACTTAATTTTAGATTTGTCAGAAATATCAGCCATTTATATGTTTTGGGAGAACGTTTTCTTCCTCTAACTTTGGGTACATTAAAACCTTGCACAAAACAAACGACCAGTCCTAAACTGGAAACAGTACAAAACAAAGCAACCCTGTTTACAAGTTATTCGATGATTCTAATCTCTAAAGGTACTTTGAGAAAGCAACAAAGTAGTTGGAACCATTGAAAAATTGGTTTGTGGTACAAAATTTTGCGTGGAGTAACGGATTCACTGTGCTAAACGTTTTCGCCATACACTGATCACAGCAAATTGGAATCAGCAATTGAGAGTCATAGGTATGGATCTCCATTTAGTCATTTGGCATATGGTAAATGACGTTCTTGGAAGTTTTAGCCTCAAAAGGCTTTCAACAGTTTCCATTACGAAACATGATGTGAACCAAGCAGTTGTATTTACTTTGAGTCATGCGTAAGTGAAGCTACTAATTGAGTAGTGGCTCCCTTTTGTGATACGAATTTCTTCCCAGAAAAGATGGTAAACACATTTTTGTTTGTTCATTTCTTTAATCAAAATCATAACAAGATCTAAGACTGGTATAGGCTTTAGTTTAGTGTCTTGTTTCTCAGTCAATTACCTTTTTAGCAATTTCATAGTGTGTTTAATGAGCTTTCGTCCTAGATTTTTATAACTGTGTAATCATTAGCGTGCCGCCATTTTTACTGGTCAGTTTTGGCATTTTATTTTTAATATTTTTGTCGTAATATTTTTTATTAACTGATAAAGGACACTAAGAAACATATTTAGGGATGGGATAGGGAAGAGTCACGGTAGCAACTCATATTCCACTCTTTTAGACTTGTGTGTGTAGATTTATAAAATTGGATAAAAAGAAATTGATTCCAGCATCACTCATAGTTTACGACGACACTCCGGAGAATATCTTCTTATAGTTGACGATTCTTTAACAACCTACCTAGCGTACTATACCCATAAAGATTTACCGAGAAGAGATTAAGTTTTGAAAACAACACTGGAGAAAAAGGAAATATGTCACCACCGGGGATCAAACCCGTGACCCACGCTATTGCGGGGTGTCCTATACCAACTGCGCCAGGTGACATCCGATGTTAACATACTCCATTTCTCTAGTCACTACATTAGCTCCCAATCATCCTCTGGGGACATCGAAATTTAGCTCAAGGTAATTGGAGACCAGCCTCTCTACATAATGTTACTTGACCAAGGAAGGACTGCCATCCGGCCCGTCAATTAATCAATAAAAACTCATAAATGACTAAACTAAATAGTTCTTTTAGACATCAGTAGTTTTATTTGTTTGACATGATCTTTTTTCAATATGAAACACCATTTTAAATAGTTGCAAAAACAAAACTTTA
>JAAAKM020006971.1:112262803-112312688 GCA_010016025.2 Alatinidae sp. Z8VKAUB7J3
CATGAAGAGCCCTATAATTGCCGAGGTCTTTTGCTGTCGAAAGTTAAAGAAAATGACAAAACATTGGAGCATTGCGAAAGTACCAACAAGAAGCTCAACAAATTGATCAGGGGGAGGATTCCCCTTAATTAACCCCAGGACACGCAGAAAGGCTGCTATTCGTATTTCTTCCTTCAGTTTCTTTAGAAATTGTCGAATTTTAACAGAAACAGAATGCTGTGGAAAGTAAATATAAAATTGTTTTAACCTAACCCTCGTATGTACCGGCCGGCTTCTATTCCTTTTTGTTCCTTGATTATCTCACACAATACAGAAAATGTTAAACATTTAAAAGACAGCAATTGAAAGGAAACCCCTAAAAAGCTTAAAGAATTTAAACTCCATGCATTCTGTTAAAGGCTGCAGCTCTCATTTCCAAAAGACACGTGCAAGAAGACAGTATTATTACAATGAGATGACGTTTCATGAATACGTCATCAATCGCTGTATTTACAGGCAGTATAGCCTAGTGTGTTATTCTAATACTGCGGAAATAAGGTGCAAGCGGCTTCCCGTTTATACTCTGTTCATAAGAGCATAAGAGCATCAGACGCGCCGTGTCTCTTTGCTATAACATTACTTGTTCCGCGTTATCGCATATCGAAAATAAATTAATTCTATATTATAAGGCACAAAGATCCCAATAATCACATTAGTTTATAAGTGATAAAATCCATTGTATAAAAGGATTTCCCAGCAAGATATAACAAACTGATTAACTGTCTATTAATGAAGGAAATGCACTCGCTTGACCCTGAAGCTTAAAGAAATTCTCCGTTGTCAAGACAACAAAATCGTCCTGTCATGAGAATAAGCTTCTTGTGACAATGGAACGAATTATGTGAGAAAAGGTCTTTGGCCATTTTATAGAGTTGGCATTGCCAAGTACTTATATGGGCTATAAAGGCTTCTTGTGTCCGACGCTTTGGTTTCTGTAGTAAAACATTAGGTTAGTTGATTATTTTCAGAGTACTTGCTCATGATCAAGTGAAGTGATGACAATTCCTCTATGTAAACTTCAGGGTATCAAACCATCAGCTAGACATATTATATACCCGTTGCATTAATTTTAGCTTGATTTTGGTTTTTTTAACGGATAATTCTTGTTACTGAATCTGAGGAATTCACAGAAACATACCATGAAAAAACAATATAGACTAACCTCGGTTTTGTATTAAGCCATAAGCAGGCTAGTTGACTAAAAAGTACTAAAAAGTATCATAGACAAAATAAATATTGAAGAAGTCGATTTTTAAGTTACTATATGGGATGACCCAGAGGGTTGTTAGAAGAAAGAGAAATAACCAGGAGAACGTGGGTGAACGGAATTGAATTTATTAAACATAAAGCTTTGAATATTGTAAGTACGTTTATTAAAGATAGCTAGTGCTGGTCTCGTTTTTACTGGGTACTCGAAGTTTCAGCTCTCTGAAAAACTAGCTGACTTCTTAAAAGTCGAATCGGACAGTACTCATTGGTTATGAAAAGCGCCATAAATGATCGACTAAAGATTATAATTTATACATAAATATAGGATTCTGAGTGTTAATAAAGATTGAAGTTACTTTCATCTTAAAATAATCATGGTTTTAAACAGTCACTCTTATAAACATATTATCGTTTGTAATAACAATCACGTTTTTAAAAAATATTCACATTTTTAATAACAATCACGTTTTTTAAAAATAATACTGTTTTTAATAACAATCACGTTTTAAAAAAATATTCACGTTTTTAATAACAATCACGTTTTTAAAAATATTCACGTTTTTAATCGCTATCATGTTTTAAAAAAATTTTCACGTTTTTTATAACAATCACGTTTTAGAAAATATTCACGTTTCTAATATAAATCACGTTTTAAAAGAGAATCAAGTCTTTAAAAACTCTAAGTTATTAAATACAACCATGTATTTAACAATCAAGCAATTTAAAACAGTTACTTTTATAAAACAATTACGTTTTACGTACTCTCCTCTTGAATCGATATGATAAATGGGCTAGTTTAATGCCATCTGACAGAATTTAAAACAAATATCATCATAAAAGAATCTATAGAGATCTTCACTAAAACGTTGCTTAAGTGCTCTAATTTAAAACATATACCTAAATTTTAGGATATTCTTGGTAACATAGTGTAAAATGATTAATCTCAGCATCTATTTGGTAACTTTTAAACTGTATTTACTTCTCTTAGTCATCTCATGTTTTAGACATTACTTCAGCTGGGGGAACCGTATTCCCATATACGTGAAAGCGTATCATTGGATGCCCTAACTGAGACCAAGGATGTTTCATTGCAAGAAACTGGATATCCGTTTCTAATGAACTTACTTATGCTTGTTAGGCAGGTTTTGCTCTTCTCTTTTCTAGTTAACAATGACGTAAAGTATTCTGCATACCCCTCTAGCACGGATTTCAAGTTGCTATAATGTATCAAGGTGATGTTTGTTTTAATTTGTATATTTGTTTACTCTGCACAAGGAATCAATAGCAGCCACAAGTTGTGCAGCTACTGGATATGGAGCTACAGGATGTGAAGCTACAAGGTGTGGAGCATCACCATGTGGAACTGCAAGATGTGGAGCTACAGGATGTGGAGCTACAAGATGTGGAGCTACAAGATGTTGAGCTGCACCATGTGGACCTACAAGATGTTGAGCTACAGGATGTGGAACTACAAGATGTGGAGCTACAAGATATGGACTTACAAGATGTGAATTTACAAAATGAGGAATTACTGCAATTATATGATCTGATGTTACAGTGAGATTGATACCAGTGTCCTCAAGCCAACGTCTCAGCCGTGGACGAGACTATGTATAAAAAGTGGTGGAAAATTGACGAAATGTGCAAAATAGGTACAAGACAATAAGGGTGTTTCCATTGCCGGTATGACTTGTTATCAACCCCTTTTCCTGAAGTATTATGGGGCTCTAGCATGTTCCCTTATCTAGCATGCTGCCTAAAAGTATCAGAGTCGTAACTGCTAGAGAGACGGTATTTTATCAACAAGTATTTGCAAAATGCGGTTAAAGAGGAACAAACTACTTTAATAATCCATTAGAAACATAAGGCAGAGCCATACAGTTCCACTGAGAAGGCCAGTTGATTCAACTTCTTCTCTTTAAATTTACTTGATTTGTATGCATCAACTAAACCCACTGCACTGCCCCTTTTCCATGTTTATCTCGATTCTTTGTTCTTTACAGCTTTTCAAACATATTGTCTCATATTTCTTTATGCAACCTCCCCTTTGGTTACCGTAAAATTGATTTTGCGATCTTCTTTAATTCCGGAAGATCATGTAACACTATCTGTAAGCAACAACTATCATAAGGTAAGTCAGTGCTGTCAAGGAATACAAATTGAGGAATGTTCACATGCAATCTATATCAACTCAACTAATCCAACACCATGATACATGGAAGAGTACCTAAAGGAAGAGGCAGGGGAAGACAAAGGAAGGGCTGGATTACAAAATCAAAAATGAACAGACTTCCCTTCAAATATATCCACAAAGAATGTAGCTTACCTAGGGCATTGGAAACGGGCGAAGAACGTGGAAGACAACAAAGTCTACTTAAGGCTTAATGGCTTTAGCCCTTGAATAGGAGAATGGTGGTGATGATAGCGATGATAGTGAGGATGGTTTTTAATCTAATATAATGTCTTCAGTACTTCTGCAGCAATTATTGTCAATATCATATTCATTTTTGAGTGTATTAAACTTTACTTTCTCTCTGCATTATCTTTTCTTTTCTTGAAATACAAAAATTTGTAAGGTCAATCCATGCAACAATCGCATATTATACTCACGTATACTTACTTTGACTTCGTTTAAAATTATGGCGCAGCAAAGCTAAATTGGATTTATTTCCATTCCAAGTATCGTAAGATAGAGATAAGTTGAGACAACTTCCGGTTAAGTATAAGCCAGAGGATAAACTAGGATTTTACAGCCAATTCGACTTTCAAGCATTTTTTATGTTTAACTTAAATCAATGCTACTGCCACTATTATAAATAGCTGCTGTAGACCTACATTTCTACGTATCAGGAAGAGTACCTAGAATGTTTAAAACATTTTCCCGTTACACTTTGCATGGATGTACATGTATTAGTTCAGTCCATTTCCATAGCATATGGTTGTAGTATTGTAAATCTTATGACAAATAGAAAACCCGGCATAACCGCCGCAAAAGAAACATAATGCTAACGCAATAGAATACAAACAATCTATAGATCTTGAGCTTTCGATGTTTATCAAATCTTTTCAAATTTAGATTTCAAGCGTGATAAAATGAGTGAATAATGTAAGATTAAGACAAAACCAAATATTACAAACAATGGAAAAACAGAAACATCGAAAGTTCAGGGTCTAATTATCTTAACATTATAATTGCTTACATCTAACACCTTTCTGATGTCATTGTAGCTGCTTAGGTAACGCGAACTAGTTATTTAAAGGGATATGCCAATGCAAGAATAGGTATTAGGGGGATACCTTGTACATAAGGGAAGATAAACCACATCTATATTTATGGGAAACTGTCGTGTTCTCTGCAAAGTAAACAGAGGTCTTTAGGTTGCATCACTAATATTCATAAAATGTACATAGCGACTGATGAACCAGGCAAGAAAACGTAATTTTATCATAAATATCATCACCCAGCAAAACGGCCGCCAAAGTAACATGACGCAAACGCAATACCAAAAGCAACAAGTTATTTGATCCAGAGATTTCGATGTTTACCACATCATTTTCAAAGCTGCAACAATCGTGAAAAAACGAGTCAATGAATTAAGACTCAAGCAATACGAAACATCATAAACAAGAGAAAGTCACTAATTGCCTCTAATAAGAAAGAGAAGTGATAAGAGGAGAAGATGGGGAAAAAAAAAGTGTTAGAAGATGTTGTATTCTCGAGCCAGCGTAGCGCACAGATAAAGGCAGTGAAGGACGCAGGAGATTACAGTAAGTCCGATGTCTTAAAAATCAACGATAAAAGAGAGTGATCAACATTTCACCTCGGCAGTTCGATTGGAGGTTGACGCAAGATGGCAGCTATCAAAGATGGCTGCCAGTACATATCATGTCGTAACGTCTTCCGTACTACAAAAATAATAAACAAAACAGATAATTGCCACCTTGATTTCATGAGGACATTAAGTAGACACCGCGAAACGGAAGAATTGGAACTTCAAAAGCAAATCAGATCCTATTGTAAGGGTTTAAGAACAAGCTTAAAAAACGTGTTTTCTTGTATAAAGAAATACAGCTATTCGTCTTATCATAAAACTGCATGTTGTGAACTTTAGTCAGAACTAAGCCTTTTTTACAAAGAATAAATAAAAAATATGATAGTAAGATGATAAGAAGATGAAAAACGATGATAAGAAGAAATAGGGCTACTGTCTTCGTGTCGAAACGCAATTTCACATAGTTGCAAAACACGAAAAGTCTTCTACTGTACAAGAGAAGAAGGAATTAGCTCTTTCTAAATCTACTCTGGAGTGCCGAAGAAACTGGGGGCTTTGAGTAAACGGGGGACTCATCATTGCGGTCTAAAGTTAATAAACGGGGGTCCAAATAAACGGGGGGTCTGAATTTCAGTCTCCATTTTGTAAAGGTTTTCAATCAGGATGACACACATGAGGACAAAAATCGTATCAATTCATTAATCAGCAACTGTTTGAGGGTCAAATGTTGCATATTAATCTATTAAAGTGTTTTGAGATATCACTTACATTTTGAGTACAGGGAAAATTCCTTGAAATTAATAATCGAGGGGGTGTGCTAATAAGGAGAGGGGGTTTATAAATTTTAAAACAATAATGAGGGGGGGGGGCGATTACTTGGCACTCAAGAGTACGACAAAATTATCTTTATAAAACATTTTTTCTCGAGAAGAATAGCATTTTTGGCATATAAAAGATCGTCTACAGACATTTCTGGATAAATTTGTTATCTGAAAATTGAAAGTACAAATTTTCCCGGTTAATTCCCCAAGAGTCCATATCAGACCACCTGCTGTCATCACTAATTGGAATAACTTCCGCACATGTTTTCCATATATGCTTTTATTGCGGATGAATTTGTTCTTCAGATTCGGTGCTTTCCAGCTTTTTGTAGGGAAGGAACCTTTTTCAGACGTCACAGATTCTGCGGCACACCATCAATAAGAGCTCCATTACTTATAGATAGGGTCTGGTAAGAGGTGCTATGACTTTTCATTACGCGACGATTCGTCACGTGACAATTCATCACTTCGAAATCCATCGTGCGACAATTCATCACAAAGGCAATTCATCATGCGACTATCCATCACCTTCATTTATTTATTTATTCCACCATATTAAAAAATTACAACAAAATCTACTTGCAGGCCAAATACTGCACTGCTTTTAAATATGTTAAAATGTCAGCTCCACCAAAGTTAGCGAAAACACCTTGGTGTCATCTTCAGGTGATGAATAGTCGCATGCTGAATTTTCCTTGTGATGAGTAGTCTGTGTGATGAATAGTCGCATGAGGAATTGTCGCACGATGAATTGAAGCATGATGAATCGTTGTGTGATGAATAGTCATCCAACCCTGGTAGGAGACCGATGATTCCTAGTTCAAAGCCTTTGTTTTATGTAACCAAAATGCAAAGCTGTAATTTATGCGAATAATCAGATCTTACCCTCTCTTGACAGCTACAGTCAAACTGTCAAACTTAACTCTTGCCCTTCGGTTACTATAAGTTTCGTTTACAGACTAAAATGCTCATTAGCGGTCCACCATTGTCATCAATTAGATCAGAATTTCTGGAATAAGTTAAGCGTATTCGGAGATTTACCACGGCACATCTGTCCGTCTGTCATGGCGTACAAATGTGCCACGAACAGTGGTTGAAAAAAACCTCCTGGTCTGGAGAAGCGTCGTATGACCGTAGACATTTGCCTCTCGAAAGAATGCCAGTAATGACCCCACGTCCCAATACTCCGGTTCACCTCATGAACTAACCAAATGACTATGAAATAATAAAAGTAAAGCTCAATATTTTTGCACCTAACATTTGCAAATTAGTTCGTGTATTTAATCGCACGAACCGCCTTGATATGCAGTTTAAGTTTCTCTAGCGTAGCGCTGCTTTTCCTGAAATTCCGTTCTGTGACACAAAACATAGGCAGGAACTGCATTTACGAACACCCTCACACCCCGTGATTCACGCCATTACTTTACAAAGTTATAATCGAACATGACAAGTCAAGCCCACCTATGTGCACTGGAGATCGTATTTAGGGCTTTGATATGCAGTTTAAGATTGATCAAGGCGGGTTCTTAATCAGGGTTTCCCAGCAACAGAGAGTTAATTAGCCCCCTCGTGCTACCCAAATTATCAAGAGTGATAAAAACGTTACGAGGAAAGGATCTGAGGAGTTAACTCTGCAACTGATTTTTGTAAAGGATTTTAAATTTTGAAGATTCCGTCACGACCAACAATGTATGAGCTTCTAAGTGAAGAAAGCTGGACGACTCGACAAATTTTTGTCAGTTAAAATGCTAGCAAGAAAGATCTTCGATCGACTGGGAAAAACTCTGAAACACCAGAAATTGTCCATGCTCACAAGAATGAGCTATAGTGCTGTGTGATACCCACCCTGCTGTACGGTTGCGAATGCTGGGCAACATTAGGTGTAATGGAGAAGAAGTTGGAAGCTGCTGAAATGTGGTTCATGAGGAGGATGCAAAGAATATCCTGGACAGATTGAGTAACAAACCAGGAGGTACTACAAAGAGTAAGTACGGAAAGGAGCCTTCTGAGGACAATCCATGGACGACAGCTAGAGTTCTTAGGATACGTAATGAGGAAGGAAGGCCTAGACAATTAGGTGCTGACTGGGAAGACAGAGGGAACGAGAGAGAGAGGCAGACAGAAAAAGACTTTCTTGGGAAGCCTTAGAGAGCAAGTGGCAAACAAATGGAGAAACGGTATTAGATCAAGCGACATGTTACATCTAACGAGAGAGCGGGACAGATGGAACATCATGATCGTCAACGTCATCAGACAGGGCACTTGGAGGAAGAAGAAGAGGAAAATGCTTCCACAATCTGATACGACAATAAAGCTGCTCAAAAGACGCATTACCTTAAATCAGCTAGAAATAAATTCAGGTCAGTTGCCGTTCCGACTTGCTTGATAAAATTGTCAATGTTGTTGATAAAGAGCTGTCAAAAAGAACAAGAAATAACGGAATCAAAATCATTCCAGACACTTAACATTTAAAACTAAGTTTTCAAACAGGCAAGATGTACTCTAAACATTTCATGAAGATCATCGAGTGAATACGATTGTAGAAATATAGAAAATATGTCGCAATTGAGACTCAAACTCAAAATGCGCATGCGTAGGACGGGGTCGAATTTCAGTAGTAACACATTTGCTATAACTTTAAAGTCTTAACAACCATTTTATAAAATCTAGGAGATTCGAGAGATGTTTTAGCAACTATAAACAGAGCAAATGTAGCGAATGAAATCTAAAATGTTTTCTTTTTGAACATGAGAGCAGGTTCAAACTCGATATCAAAGTATCTGTATTTCTCCATTATCACTCTCAGTTCATAACTTAATGTCACAATACAATTTCTCTTTGAAGTCATCCCCACGACATTTACTGGTACAATAAGGCCAATTTCTCTCTTCCTTTTCCTAATAACGTCAGCTGTTTGCTGGTTTTCCGATTTGGGTAGCAGTTGATTTATCACCTTCAACTTTTTTGTAAAATAGTAGGGTATGCAACCACCCCACACATTCTTTCCCTTTCTCTCTAACTCTATCTTGTTGCATATAAAGCATTTCTGTAATCCAAAAGCTATACTATCAAGCACCCTTCCCAATTAAGCAATCTCTAAATCAAAGACCTCTGATGAGCAGTAGGCCCAATCTTGAAACCATCCAAAATAAACAGTAAACCACCAGGTTAAGTAATAAATAAAGAGCACTCTCAATTAAGCGCCCCCGTGTACTGGTTAAAATTTCACCTAAGCACCTGAGCCCTTACGACTTAAGATAGTTAACAATAAAAAACTTATTGTTGGAATGTGTACCTTCATATCGTGGTCGCAGATCAAATTTAAATTAATGCGGTGGCGTTTCATTGTGCTCAAAGCTTCTCTGTAACTCAAGCTGAAATGGAAAGAAAAACAAACATGTAAATTAAATTTTATCGTAACATATGTAGTGCCATGGAAGTGTGACTAACAGTTATTGCAGAATATCGTGAGCTTTCATAGGGCCTTAGCCTTAGTACCGTCGTTCAACAAACGGACTGAAGAAAAAATTTACGACTCTTGTCATATGCTGCAGTGAAAAGCAAAGACGATGGGTGACCCTGAAAATGCCTTGAAATTAATAAACGGGGGGTCCTAATATGGAGCGGGGAGGTATATAAATTTCAAAAAATTAATAAGGGGGTTGGTACGATTATTTGGCACTCGAGAGTATTTTCCACGACGTGTCTTGTCTTCTCGTTTCCTATAAATTCATCGCCAGAACGCTTTCTCACTCCACTTCATACGACTGCTGTGATCAGTGTACGGCGAAAACGTTTACCAAAACGAATCCGTTACTCCATGCAATATTCAAATGTTGTACCACTAACCAACTTTTTGAAGAACAGAGTTACGACTCAGAGCAATTCAAAAAGTCGTATCAGATGTAAAAAGGCATGAAGCAAATGATCTCTTCTTGTGACTTAATTTCCTTTACCTGGCATATCTTCAAGTCGTCCAGTATGCGTTTAAACTCGCCAGTCATTGGTCAAAGCCTGGTGACACCGCTAATGACAACGATAACGATAACTATAAAAAAATCGTTGGCCCTGATTCACATGGCAGCGGTCAGACTGCAAACGATACTGATACGATGCTACCCAATGTTATCGTTGAGCTCGATCCTCGAGCGACTCTTCCAACAATAAAACCCGCAGAACCAATCAGCGCATAGAAAACAGCCGAGACGAGTTAAAAATGGAGGGCGACAGAGTGGAAGGGTCGATCAAGACTATGGAAGCGAATCAAGTTCTTTACGGTAAAAATAGTATCATCGAGAAGAGAGGATTTGAAATATTAGTTTTGAAAGAGGATGTTAACATCGGAGGTCAGCTAGCTCAGTTGGTTGAGCACAAGCCGCGAAAGGGTGGGTCACGGGTTCGATACCTGATGGTGACATATTTTCTATTTCTCTAGTGTTCTTTCCAAACCGACAATAATAATAGGGAATTTAAAGATTCTAAGAAGCAGGGAATATTTGGATGCCAACTGGCTGCCAATGTGTTCTTGGTGGTGGGTAGTTATCCCATATTAGGCCCGATTGGAGATAGTATTTTGAGTCAAGTTTAGACTTTTACAAGCAAGAAATAACTATGAAGTCATTGCACGTCCTTCTGTTTCGTTTTTGGCCGTTACTTGCCCTCTCGAAACGTTGGGTATACTAATATGTCAGCAGTCACTGTGCGATCAACTTATGGGCTACGTTTTTAACAGATACTACCCCGAAGTATAAATGTGATGAAGCCTACTTGATTACGATTATCTAGATTTAAAGTTGTTAATCTTTGAAGCATTAGCATGTTCTATCTACTTGATTCGAAATCATGTACCGAGAGCAGCAACAGCAATTTTTAGACGGTATCCACGGTCATTTCAACAGAATACACTCGGTTAAGACTCTTTCGACAATTGGTAATTTGCTTGTTGGATTCGTAAAACAGAATTAAAGAATCGAAAAGCCCTAAACCCTGCCTCTCCTTTTCTATTGCCGACGACGTAAGACGTTCAAAAATGGTTTGAATGATAATTTTGCTTTTCGGATTCACAAAACACAACTAAAGAACAGAAAGGTATTAAAACTGTCTCTCTCTTTCTCTTGCAAAAGACATGAAGGATGTTGAAAGTGGTTTGAGCAATGTCAGGATTTCGTAATGACAGCTAAAACATAATTACTATTTCAAAACTCCCTTTGATTTTTACAATAAATAACGTTCTTCATCGTCTATCCATTCACCATTGCCTTCTGCAGCTTTACCAATGACGTGACAGAACCATCAAGCATCATCAGAATGTTTTTGAAAATGCATGCTTTCTTTGGAAGAGACACTTCCATGATTACAGAGCCTACCTAGCTACCTGCTGGTCGCATCCACATCAGCACGTTTTCAGGTAGTCGTCGCCAGTGCCTTCTGTTCGTACCTTCTCTTGCCCATATTGAATACTTCATACCGGTCCAAAACCTTTAAAATAAATCACCCATTTATTTCTAGGTCTCCCCCACGCCCTTCGAAATTTTGTCCTTCCCTCTATCAGTAGGTCTCCCCCTCGCCCTTCTGCATTCGATCCTCCCCCTTCTGCATTCGATCCTTCCCTCTATCAGTGCCTTCTCTAATCTGTTCTTTCCCACCATGTGTAAAAAGTATTCCACCTTCCTTTTCTTGAGGTTTTCTTTCAACCATCCTCCCTTCTCTTTCACTCTTTCTCACGCCTCTCTGTTCGTAACGTGTGCTGTGTCAGGTATCTTGAGTAATCTTCCGTACACTCACATTGCAAAGAATCAATTCTTCTCCATATAGCTGTGTTGAAGGTCCAAGTTTCACTTGCATAAAGAAAGGTTGACCAGACAACATCTAACTAATCTGGAAATTGTCTCCAACCTCAAACTTCTAGTTGTCAACAGATCCCCCATGCTTAAAAACCTCTCCCTCTCCATTTATATTCTCTGCTTTTCTGGGCCTGTCCAATGTTTGTTTCTTCGACAAAAAAGGTAATAAGAAGAGCGCAATGCTACTTCTGCCAGTTTATCTATGACTCTCTTACTATCAAGGCCATATTTTCCTAATAATAATAATAATAATAATAATAATATAGGGGAGCTTTCCAGATTACATTGGTTCTTCACCTCCCTTAATGAATAAATGTAGATATAAGCATAGTAACTAGAACGGGAATTCGAGTTACTATGATATAAGCTAATAAAAATAATCAAAGTTATATCATATTAAGGATTAGATTGAATTAAATGAGAACTATTTGAAATATTGACCTTTTTTCGCCTTTTGGGGGTATGACTTACAGTTATGCTTAGAGTTAGAGTTACGCATTATCTTCCCCTTTCTGCCGACATGATCCGGTACGAACATCCCCACCGACACCCCCTTTGCGAAACGCAATTATTAAATTGCACCGTATGGCCTGGGAGCTATTGTTGCTATTGGATACATTAAGGGTGAAGTCAGAAAGCTACCGCATCTCGGATCATAGAGAGATATTCTCAATAATTTGAGCCCCTGCTTAGAATCTCCATCGTGACAATTTTTATTTGTCTACCAATTAAACAAAACATTACTTATCTAAGTGTTTTGTTTAGAAATTTAAAGTAAACAATAGTGAGGTTGTGATTCGAGAATAAGAACTCTCTTGTGTGGAAATAGGCCCAGCAAACTAAGAACACCTGCGTACAAACGCACGCTTGTTACTTTCTCCTCTCTGCATCTACGAGGGCATAAAGGACTTCCGAAAGAGCTTTCAACTTTGCAAATAAGTTACAGCACATTTTATGTCCACTGCTGGGATACTAGAACAAGTGTCAATTGTTGTGCAAACAAAGGGGACATTCTGAATTACATTTGTTCATTTTATTCCGTCATTTTGAGGAGATTGATCAACTGCTCATATTATTACTATTGCCCAAAATTTTCATTTTTAATTTGTTCTTTGTAATTTGTGGTTAGAAGATCCAGCCTTCAGTTATCACAATACTTTGCCAGATTTTAAAAGTTTTGAATTCTCACTCTAGTATTTCCTGTGTTGATACTGGTCCACAGCAGTATTTCACGAATTTTTTCATATCAGTACTTTCAGGGCTGAGGTTGTCTGAGACGGTTTTTTTGTATAAATATAAATTACTCCTTCCTACCGCAGCCTATTATTTTTTTAGGAAAAACGTTAATTTAGTTTAAAGAATCAGAACATGTTTTGAAATCCTAAAAATCTTAGGCGTTCGTCTTAGAATAGGTCTGCATTAACAGAGGTAGTATTGAAGAATATCGTCAAAATGTGGCTGCAAAAGATCTGATACGAAATTTACTTTTTAGCTTCTGTTTAGTCTAAACCTCATTTTCCATTATATGCCCTTGCCCATTGACTCTAGAGTATGGTTCAATTTTAAAAGATCCATACAGACGGCGCCACCAAGACAAAAGTAGAGGTGCTGAGGAATATTAAACTTTTCCTTTTCCTAATTTATTCAATATTAAGTGGTTGTTTTGCATTTTCTGACAATAAATAGATGACTTTGGATACTATTCTTCCCCTTTTCGTTCTTCTCTCAATAGTTTTGGTTCTTTTTCCAGAGGGGGCCATTACATGGTTAGAAATTAGAGAGACTGAAGTATACTGCTCCACACCCAGTGGCGCTGCCCCGTATATAGCAATTTTTATTAGAAGACAGTTTTTATCAAGATTCGCTTCACTTGATTTGCTCTGCAATCTCCGTTAACTTGCAACTCGTATATCCTATCAGTAGCATCCATCGTCTTTTAAGTTCCATATCCTTGAAGGACTTTGGAGGACATTTTCATGCCACAGTATTCTGTCTCTCGTCATGTGAATGATGTTGTTTGTTATTGTCATTAAATAAAAATCCATGATAGTATTTAAGTGTTTCTCTATGTCTTACTATTGCTAACACAAAGATACTAATAAAGAAAAAATAACCATGACAATGACACGTGGTTTTGTTGCCATGGAAAAATTGATATCGCAAGGCGTACATTATGTATAAAGTGGTGCTTTGGGTACTTCGTTACTTCTGATGATACCCCAGAATCAATAAAAAGGACCTAATGAATTATTACTCTTATATTTGGAAAACTTTGGGTAACAAGATTCATGATTCTGGCAATCCTTGTCTTGATAGCATAACCTTCATCTCTTTTCTGTTATATGTTTGAGTTGCATTCTAGCCTATGCTTAATATAGTGGTGCTCGTTCTACGTCTTTCTAATTGCATTACTACTATAGTAATACTATTATACCCCTTTCTCAATATTATGGATTTCATTACATTACTTTCTCAACAACAATATCTTGTTACTATCACTATCAGCACCCTGCAAAGTGGGTGCAAAAGCAGCATCATGCAAATTTTGATAAAAAAGAAATTCTTTAATCCTGGGCTGTTGATGTTTCTTACATCATTTCAAAAGTAAGTAAAAGACGCTGTTAAACGAGTTATATAGCAATACTTTCATACTCAGCATTCCTTAAAGGTACGACTTGCATTTCATGGCTTTCTCAATGGTATGAAATTTATTCTTTACCTTCCTAAATGGCATCAATTTCCTTTCATGTTTTTTTACATAATAATACTACCATTGTACATTTTTTTTCGGTCGTTTGAAATTTATTCCGTCTCTTTCTTCATGGAATGGATTTAAGTCCATCTCTTTTTTAGACGGTATCACTTGCATTCCTTTCCTTTCTCAATAGGATGAGTTTCATTCTAGCACTTTCTAAATGAACAAAACACAATCTCATGTCTTATTTTATGATATTACTTGCATTTTTTCCTTTGTTTACTGGTAAGACCTTCATTGATGATTTTTGGCAATGAAACAACTTTGATTCTAAGATTCCCGAAGAAAAGATTATCGGCAGCCAGATACCTGTATACTAATGCATTTATATGAACAACCATGTATTCCGCTCTTGTTCAAGGGCTCTAGAAAAGCGCTCCGTCGACGGGAGGGAACAGGGAGTCAGCGCTCCCACTTTTCAGCAATGGTATACATATACTAACACACTAATTTTAGGGCTGCTAAATATATCTTGAGTATCAACTAAAAATTTTCTATAGCACACTAGCTCTTGCGACTGATAGTGTCGGTTTAAACAAGTTCTAGATTACCAGTTAAATTCCCCATTTCTGTCCATGCCGTAGCGTCTGTAGTACAAAGTCAAAACAGACGTCCAGTCATTTTTTAACCCTACCTTGTCCGACGTATTTGAGGAACTGTATACCCGAGGGGGGCAGAATCCACTCCCAATTTTATCTCCGAAACGGCTTGCCAAAATTCTTTCATACTTGACACTGATACATTTTTAGATATATGCAGATATGCACACCGAGTTAAAACTTCCTGTTTTCAGGCAAAGTGGAAGTATGACTCCATATATTGCTCCATAAATTTGGCAAATGTTGGCCATTGCACAAGTCACGGAGTGGCTCCAAAGGGCTCTTTTGCTTATTAAGATGTATATTTTGTGACCTAGGCATCTTTTCTATGACTAACGTTAGCAGTTGTCACAAAGCCCTAACAGTTGGTAATTTTTCCAATACTTTCTCTTATTTTGTTCCGAAGGTGACATTTTAACAGGAAATGCCACACTTGGTTTTAGCAGGTGTAATTCAGCATGTCCTAAGTTGATATCTGTAAAGAGTCGTTGATAAATTATTGTCACATATTCATGATAAGAAGCAGTTACTCTTTACAAGTGACTAACAAAATTCTTATCTGGTCTCAACCATCAAAACGCCATCGAATAAACAAGAATACTGTCATGGCTGATAACAAACAAATGTGGAAGAACAACTGTCAAATCTGTTCATTGAGTAGGTGAGAGACTTGCAAGACCTTGTTTTGTTCATATCGATACATCATTGTCAAAGTAACACCTATAAGCAACAAATTTGCCTTTGAATGACTTAGTTCGATTGATTTTATCTCATCACTAGAACTTTACAGGTCCAAAGTATGACCATTGACCACAAAACAAGCTTTAAACAATTTGCTTTCTCGACATGGATTAAATTAGTAAATCTTATTTTCGATAATGACCAATAAATAGAGGGTCCACAGTTGCCCAGTGCCTACTAGTATCGAGTTTCCCTGAGGTATACTTTAAAGCGACGACAAGATAAAGGGGACATTGTCCACCGCAGTGGGAGGCAACACGAATGCTCATTACGTTTAGACTTCCTCTCAAAGTATAGCTAATGCAACCAGTTCAGCAATCAGTTAAACAACTTTACTACGGATATATAGCGTAAAAAGTAAGCAACGCGAGATCTGACCAAAGTACTAAGTTCCTTATTAAACTAAAATTGTTTAACGGTATAGACTTTTCGCTGACGACCCACTTTTTGCAGCAGCTGATACAATCTATTTTTGTGCAATGTGAAGAGTTTATAGATGATGAATAATTATGATCTTTTTTTGTTTAACTACCAAATAACTACTTGTTGACGGTCAAATTATAATTTATAGGGAGAATAGTGAGTTATGTCATTCCCCTCGGTAATCAACGTTTTGGCGTATCGAGACAGTCTGTCCGGTATTTGATTTGCTATGTTTGGTCGGATAATCAAGGATGCACTGTAGGCCTACTCAGTTTCAGAGCTATGGAATATGACGGCAAGTAAATTAGAGCCCAGTCTTCCATAGCAATTATGAAGATGTCAACAATGACCTTTAACCTATGATACCTAATGATGCTTTGTATATATTGCCTACTGACCTACCAAGTTTTGGTTTCAGTAAAGAATGTCATTTGCATTCCTGCGTAAATCATTATCAACTCCGAACATGGATAACGTTGTCCCTTATTTAAAGACTACTTATGAGCAGTGGCCCCGACATTGAAACTACCCTAAATATGCAGAAAAACCATCAAACAGACTAACTAATAAGTAAAAGGCAGCTGGGGCGTCCAAGGGGAACGCCCCTTAATTTTGGCTACCGGGAAGAGAAGTAAGCCATGAGGTAGACTCAACCGCAGAGTAGAACCTCCACTCGCGGATCACGAGACCATCTGTCACCAATGAGAACAGATACTACATCCATTCCTTGCCAAAAGGCCGAGAACATGGATAACGCTCATGCGTGAAGTAAATGCACGTCATTTTGATTGTCACGCTTTTGTTCCTCAAATTAAGGAAGCTAAGGCCTAGTATTTGATACAAATAGAGCGAATATGTAGTATACGTAGTAACAAAGTTCTGAATGAGTTAAAATGTTTTGGATAATGTTGACAGTTGTTAAGCAAGCATATTGATAACCAAAAGCTCTTCATCAGCCAATGTTTGCATTTTCATTATCTCTGTTATTGCTCAACGAGTTAAAATACAAATCCAGAAAATTAAAGGCGATTTTATAATTTTCCCCAAATCACCCTGAAAAAAAAATGCTGCTCTGAATACCAAAGTGTATTGGTAATCAGCGTAGCAGCATCTACTCACCAGAACAGCAGTCCTCATTAAGTGAAGCTTCTCTTATTACCTGCATCAGATTAGTAAGCGTGCTGAAGATAATGCAACGACCACAATTTGGATGCCACAAGCATAAGCTAAAGCTGCACAAGGGTTGTTCAAATTCTTTAACAATTTAAGACAAGCTTAATTTTCCTAACTTTTATACAAAAGGCGTCTTTGCTAGAGCCAATAGTCGTGCTGTGAACGGCAGGAATTTTATAATGTCTGCAATCGTTCTTTAAACAGTGAATCGTTGTAAGTCGCTGCCATGGCATCAGGCTGGGATGCAAAGCCATAAAGAGATTTGTCGAGTACGTTCATTAAGAAATCTTGCATCAGGACCCTCAGAAACAAGTTACATTTAAAAGATGCCACGGTACAATTTATCGATTGATGATACGATGTCTGCTTCACTATACTACCACTGCAAGGAATAATATCAAGACAGCATAATACGTTCTCTCTACGTGCTGATAAACAATTCTCCCCAGTCCTCCAGGTTATAGTTTGGTGATTTCCACGGCTTGCTATCACATCAGTACAACAGGATGGTAATACACTTTTTTTTACTAAAGCAACCCAGTTGCTAAGGCTCTAGCCCTGAAATTAGCCAAAAAAATTAAGCAACTTGCTTAGCAAACCTCAGCCCTAACAGTTAGTTAGCAAGTTTTTTCACAGAACAAAATTACAAATGTTCTTAAAAATAAGGACAGAAGAATTCATTTTTGATTTGAAACAAATACATAACCAACTATTTACGTGTATAACCTACTGTAAGTAGACAGAGGAAAAACCAGATATTGTATATAGTTATATGATTCGGTATCACAGAGAAAAAATAACTTTAGCAACCTGTTAAGCAACGTTAGCCCTGAAAGTGTACCATACACTTAGCAACTTTAGCCCTGACCCAGAAAATCAAGTTGCTTATAAATAAAAAAAATGGGACAGAATAAACAACAATCATATCAATAAAAAGCTAGGATTTTTAGGAATCTAAGATCAACATTAGCATGCAGCTGTGGACTTGTAGGACATTTATGTTGATAAATGTTTACCCTAGAGAGTTAAAAATGAATAGCTTCTTATTAAGTTTCGTGCTTTCAAAGGCACAATACCATTACAGATAGTTACAGTAAGACACAAGGAGTTCCATAAACTGCCGAGTAGTGAATTTATTCAATCTATATCCCGTCATTTGTTGCTGCTGTGTAGTTATTTCACTTTTAATCCTCCATGCTTCTTACCTAAAAATCACATAACTTACTGAATTACTCGCCATCAATTGGGTCATATTCTGGAATGCATGTCATGCATGGAACAGTACCAAGTTTAACAAGTGTGCTCAATAGTACCTTTCCAACTAATTACTTCCGAGAAAAATATGTGAAGTGAGAAGAAAGTGGTTCCTGAACGCTCTCCCAAGCGGTGATTCACAACATAACCAGCTAGAAAACTTCTACATCAGCAAAATCAAAAAATCAAAAAGATTACCCCCACCTATATTGGCAGCCCCCTCACAAGCTCTGAAATCTTCCCAACCTCCACCTACAGTGGCAGTTTGGAAAAAGCCTCAACCCACCTAATGGTAGGGGGTGCACACTATGTAAACACCAATATAACCTAGACCACTGACTGTTATAGATCATAAATAAAGATGACAGGATATGCATAAATAAGATGATAATAGACTTTAAACGGCCAATACCCTTTCTGTGATGAAATCAGCACTTTCAATGGCTAAAAGTTCCAAGGTCTGAAGAGCAAGACGTTCGGTTTCTGTGTCTTTTGACTTACAGAGGTGAACCAAAGTTGATGCTAGGACGAGAGAAAAATAAGTTTATAAAGTTGCAACTACGGCACAGGGAAATACGAAGTATACTGTTCAAGTCAGACAGAATTTCATTGTCATCGACACAAAGACGTTGTCATCTTTGTCACGATAAATGGATCTGGATTTAAATATCTGAATTCCTTCACATAAAAGGCTACTTGCAGCCCAACTTGGTTTACGTAAAGGTGATATACAACATTGCCAAAAGAGCAAGTCGCTGAAAAGTATTTTAACGTCTTATAGACAGGGGCAGTTGTCAGCAAACGATTATTTGAGATTAATGACAGAGCAAACAGTACAATTTCAATTTAAGAGAACTATCGATTAGCCGGTTCTGAAGTTAAAAACAAGCTATTGACCATCGCATAAGTCTTGGCTGTTATGTTTTAAATTAAAAAATCACTAGTTTATTAGCTTTTTGAGCCATAAGAGGGCCTCTTTATTAGTGCAAAACAGGGGCCTATAGGGATGTTCATGACCTACATTTGATTCTTATTGGGATCCATTACCAGAATTTTCATCAACAAGGCTAGACCGTCCCTTGGAGGTGCTGGAAATATTCAAGGGTACGATGAAAAGTCGGGACAATCGGAGTATAATTACAAATAAGGTATAAATTTAACGATTTTATACACTGATTTCGTTTGCGAACGACAAACTCTTGGTTACAGTGTTTCAATATTTGGCGTTTTATATGCAGCTCATCGCAAATCGTGCGACTGAGTCATGTTTCTTAGCAAAAAAAGGGAGTGGTGACGTTAAACGTTTGGGAATCAATGCTATACTTTGCAAATAAATAAGGCTAAAGGGTACGTAAATTTTTTTGAGAATATACAAGTTTTAGATAATTAAGTTGAAATTCAATAACCAATAGTTCAAAGCTGTCTTGAAAAGTACGGGATGCATCTACTAGACCGTTTGTCGTTTCCTGTAAACCATAAGAAAACATAATACCACAAGGAAAAGACGAACATTTACAGCATTTAAACCTATCCGGAATTTTAATTGGGATTGGGAAACAAAAAAACACAAATGGGGGAACAACCAATCAGGTTTAAACTTCTCTGCTAATGAAATATGATCATTTCGAGGGAAAATAAGTAATGTGCTGGTTTTTCGTATCCTTAAAATTCTTTTGACTTTTAAATCTTCTATTGTAGATATTATTCAGCAAAGAAGTTCCCCCTTTATGTTGTGTTTGATATTCAGGAACCCTAAAATTGCACCCAGTAGGCTTCATGTAATGACGTATGTCATTTTAGAAACAGCTTGGCAATACAAAATATCGAGTCTAAATTAAATAATAGTTTCCTTGTTTGCTACGGTCGTCTAATTCTAAGACAATATTTACTACATCGAGAGTTTTCCTTATTACTAACAGTTAAATATACTTTGCAAGCTAGACGCAGGGTCTATTCACGGGGGCGCGACGTTCAATGCGAGGACCTCTTCGTTACAGCTCCAGTAAAACACTAATAGTGAGAAAGTAACACAAACCTTACCTGCGATTGGTTGCGTGGTTAGATGGGCTCTGATATCCGCATTAAATGCTAATTCCAAAAATATGCCAGCGACAATTCTTCCTGTTTGCATGGAACCTGGAAAATAATAACTAAAGAAGTCAGAAAGAATGTAGGAGTACCATAGGAGAAGACGTAAGCAGGAAAAGGAACGCAAACAAAGGCTTAACAACCTTGAAGAAACAACCCAAAATTGACAGCAAATCCGTCAACACAAAATAAGAACAAGCACGCGTCGTTTTTGAAACAGTAAAACTTTCTGGGAACTATAAGGGCTTAACGTCAATCCTTTTTTATACTTCTTTTTTTTTAAATCCAGATAGTCGTAGCCGCATTTATTTATGCAGTCATCAACAACAGAAAAAAGTGATATCATGTCTCCCATATGTATATAACAACAAAATCCTCTGGGAAGAATGTGCTCACCCTTTTCAGCTGCATGTGCAAGATCCTCGATACTAGAAAAAGGAAATGAAACTAAATTAAAATATGAAAAAGAGAAATAGTCAAAGCGCATTTGAACAGTCTTGCGAATTACAGCCAAAACCTTCCCACAATACATTACGAAGAGAGTCTGAAACTGAACAAAAAAATGACATTTTACTTACTCCAGCATCATATATTCTTAGCGAGACCAATTTAATGATTTCAAAATTTAAAATGTGTTAAGTATTTAGAATTATCTTACAAAAATCTTCTTTCTATCCGTGCATTTTCATACAACAACAAATGCTACGTTAACAATCATGCATTTGGAGGAAAATGCGTGCTTAGGGCAAACATTCGTGCATTCCCATACAAAAGACAAGTTTCACCTCCGATAATTGCGCATTTCCAGGCAAAGTAATGCGCTCCATCTAACAATTGTGCATTACCAGACAAAAGAATGATTCAAGTTGGATAATCGTGCGTTTTAAAGCTGAAATATAATTGACGTGCAAAACCCATGCAATTGAACACAAAAGAATGCATTGCATTCAAGAATAGTGAGTTACCGAACAAAAAAAAAAATACGCGTTCGGTAATCTTCATTCTGAAACAACAGCACGCAATAAAAGTGGAAAGATGAAAATCATATGGTACGATTAAAAGAAACCACAAACAAATAAAAATAATCTTAAATATCCATCATGCATTAATACAACGCCAAAATAAAGGACCTACTACAGATTTTAACAGATCGCTTTAGTAAGCCCTCCAAAACGGTATGAAAACGCTGACATTCAACAAAGTGCCTCTTCGGTACTTAGCTATCGAACATAGATTGTTCTGTTATTTAATAGCCATACCTCCTATATGAAGCATCTTATAATAAAGTCTTGATGGCTATAGTACTGATATCACCTCAAAGCAAGCTTACCCGCTATCTGCAATGATCGCATGCCTGTTTGTCTCGCTGTCTGCAACTATATAAGAAATTGCCATAACTGCCTCGGACATCAGTCGTTCGCTTTTGCTGTGCAGTAAGGCACAGAGTGTTCGTGCACCTCCGAGTTCGATGAACTGATCCTTTATGGAAAATGAGAAAAGAATGTAGAGGGGGAGGCGAGTAACCAACGGTTGTTAATGTTCTGGACGCCAACATTTCTTATCTTTGCTTTAAAATAACAAATAAGCTTTAATCTTCGAATTTTCCTGGCTCTAGTAAATAATAACAACTGACCCTCTGCATCTTAGCCCAGTGTGTTGGTTCGAGGCACTTGAACTCGGGCAGTGGGTAACTTAAGAACTGTTGCAACAGGTACAACAGCATTAATAAATGTCTGATATAATAAATAACCAAGGTAACTAAGGACAACACACGAACAATTTAGTTAAACGTTATTTCATGAACAATTAGACTCCAAGAAGCCATAAACAGTAAAATGATTTTCTACACCATGAGCAAGAACGTCAGATTGCAGTATCTAGACTGACATAACACAGCAAAGTTATTACGAAGAAACAAGATATTACAACGTATTAAAATCGCAAATGTCAAAAAGCATGACACATACAGTTAATATCACTACACAGCTAAATATATGTAGTATAACAATGTATAAACATAGGTAGACACGTGTCAAAACTGAAGATACTCCGGGTATTATCAAATAACTACATTGCCTACGCACCTAAGGGAAAGGGTAGTGACGTGGCGTTTTAAAATAAACCTACCTGAATTGTTGGTACGGTAAGAATTTCCGCCAATGCTTCGGTAGCATACTCTTGTGTTGGCTAAAATAAACGAGAAATTTCAGAAAACTAAGCTCGTTACAAAACACAGCATACAGGTCGGAGAAGATTTTGTTTTGGTCTAAAATACGCTATGAACGCACAGACCGTATCTCTATGGTTTCGAAAGAACTAAGAGTGATTAACTAGAAATATTTTAAATCAATATTATTCATTAACAGTAAAGTATCTGGGCTGATACAAGATTACGGATTTGCGGATTATATTATTGCTATCTGTGATACAAGGGTGCGTATGAATATGCTTCCGCTGTTTTTAAAAAGTAAGACATAAATAGTGTTGCTGTTCATTACTGATAAATTATCTACGTATTGTCACGGTGAATAGAAGCCAAAAAGTATCTAATTAAATTTACAGGTACAGTAAGTATAAACGAATTCACATGTGTAATAAATTCCAATGTGCATTTTGTACAAAAAAGAGAAGGTAAAGTTCTGAATAGATATGAATAGAAAAACTAGGAATAGCAAAATACACTTCAAAAAATTCTTTTGATATTACCTCATCCGCACACAAAGCCAGGTTCATAAGAACTTCAAGTCTGTAAACAGATTCAAATATCGAATGTTAAAGGAGTGCAGTAAGTACAGAAACATAATGTCATGTAATGATATGCCTTTTTGGTTTGTGACGATGAACGAAGAAAGGCAGTCTGGGAATCAATGATGACGTCAGCATAGGTGCTTTGAAAGAAATTGGAAGTAGTTCTTTAGTAAACATCCAAAAAGACTCTTAATAGATGCTTACCCTTCATCGTGGACAATTTTAAACTTTGCATCATCTCCTGTCGCTGCGAGACTGGCCAACTCAAATGCAGCATTTCTTTTCTCTTTCAGTCTGTAAGAAACAGAGTGCATAAAATGGTAAAATGATGACTCAAGGAAGCATGAGGCAAGACAAAAAGGTTAAATATGACTACATTTGGTAGCCTCTCCTTAACTCGTCTCCTCCAACAAACGTTTCGTAGGAAACAAAACCTGAAACAATCTTAGATGTTTCCTTCAGTTTAATTCAATTTAATAATCAAACCACGTAAAAGCGTATAATAAACGCATACAATCCCAATACACTCACCAAAATCGATTAAAAAGTTATAAAATTGAAAGAAGAGAACCCCATTGATCATACATTATGTTATAAATATACAATACCTTCCAGTTTTAGCTGCTCTTAGTACTTTGCTAACATCTTTATTTTGTACCAAATAGTACTCAATGATGTCTCCAACCTTGGTAGAACGGAAACGAACTTATGAATTAAGGAAGCAGACATAAAGATACGTTCTAGTGGTTCAAACAACATGTTTCTAAATTTTCTAAGTTATCTAAGCGCAGTCTAACAAAATATAGATATACGCTAGTGGGCACATTTCACCGCCGTGTTTTGAGACTCTTTAGATCTTACGACATTAGAGGCTGACTTGGTTCTAGCCTCCACAAATAGAGCCAGTATTCAATGTTATTAAGACCGCAGAATGGTATTTATAATACAATGTAAAGCTTCCAAAGTTCTACCTTTTTGCAATGTTCAAACCTTGAAATGCATTCAGCCTGTACTGCTAAATTTGCTGTTATCTTGCGGTCTCCAACTTAAGAATTAAAGTACCAGAATACTGATTAAAAAGAACCTATCGATCACTACACGAGGCAACAATTCAATATGAAAAGGTGAATAAACCACCGACAAATTATTATAAGTTATTACAAGTTATTAGAAGTAAAACGCCAAATGTGGAAACTTCATTGACAACGTTTCGTCTAACAGACTTCTTCAGGTCACTACTGAAAATTGGCTAAACTGGTACTTATAAACTGGTACTTGCAATTACGGTTACGTTTATAGCTGAAGATAACAAATATGAAGCGTATGTTTGCAGGTATGTTACATTTTTATTAGTTATTTAAGCATCTTTAGAGTATATCGAGATGCCGAGGTCCTTTTTATTGAGTGCCCACCAAGGCCAGTTTAACCCTGCTGTTTCTGTTTCTCCCGTATTACCAGTGGTTGCTATATCAATCTTTATGGGCATTTGCGTTTTCACACACTCATTTACTTATGGATCCCTCTTATTTCTGAGTATAACGATGCAAAATTGCCCAGTCTGCTTCTACTCCACTTCATGAAAGCCTTTAACTCTTAACACTGGATCATTTGCTTTCAAGATAATAAAGGACACCCTTGCATAACACACGAAGGTGCGATAAGCTGTCTTCTAGTTTACTTTAGCCTCTGGAATGTACGCATTCCAAGCATGCAAGTGTCACTAAAAACAGCTTTTGGTGCTATTCTAAACGCATTGTGCACGATGAAATGCAGGCATTCCAAGCATGCAAGTGTCACTAAAAACAGCTTTTGGTGCTATTGTAAACGCATTGTGCGCTATAGAATGTACGCATTCCAAGCATGCAAGTGTAACTAAAAACAGCCTTTGGTGCTATTCTAAACGCATTGTGCACCATGGAATGTTCGCATTTGAAGCAAGCAAGTGTCAGTAAACCAGCTGATGGTGCTACTTTAAACGCATTCTGCACTATGGAATGTAGGCATTCTAAGTCAGCAATTTGCACTTAAAACATCTTTTGGTGCTATTCTAACCGCACTGCGCACCTTGATATGTACGCATTCCAAGTAAGCGAGTGTCACTAAAAACAGCTTTTCTTGCTATTCTAAACGCATTGTGCACCATGGAATGAAACAATTCAGAACATGAAAGTGTTACTAAAAACATCTTTTGGTGCTATTCTAGACTCGTCTTTTACCATGGTATGTACGCATTCCGAGTATTCAAGTGTCACTGAAAACACCTTTTGATGCTATCCTAAACGCACTGTGGAGTGCACGCATTTCAAGCATGCAAGTGTCACTAAAAACAGCTTTTGGTGCTATTCTAAACGCATTGTCCACCATGTTATTTGCGCATTCCAAGTATGCAAGTGTCAGTAAAATCTTCTTTTGGTACTATCCTAAACGCATTGTGCACCATGAAATGTACGCATTCCAAGTATGCAAGTGTCACTAGAAACAGCTTTTGGTGCTATTTAGAACACATTGTGCACCATGCAATGTACGCATTCCAAGTATGCAATTGTCACTAAATTTATCTTTTGGTACTATCCTAAAAGCATTTTGCTCCATAGAATGTTATCATTCCAAGTATCCAAGTGTCACTAAAAACATCCTTTGGTCCTATTCTGAACGCATTCTGCAATATGGAATGAAAGCTTCCCAAGTATGCAAGTGTCACGAAAGACAGCTAATGTTGCTATTTTAAAAGCGTTGTGTAGCCATGGAATATACGCATTCAAAGTATGCAATATTCATTAAAAGCGGGTGTTGGTGCTATTCTAAACGCATGTTGCACCATGGAATGTACGCATTCAAAGCATGCAATCTTCACTAAAAACATCTCTTTGTCTTATTCTAAACTCATTAGTTGCCAGGGAATGTACGCATTCCAAGTATGCAAGTGTCAATAAAGAACGGCTCATGTTGTTATTCTAACGCATTGTGCGCCATGGAGTGTTTGCATTGAAGTTAGCAAGTGTCACTAAAAAAATATTATGATGCTACTTTAAACACATAGTGCAACATGGAATGTAGGCATTCTTAGTATGCAATTTTCACTTAAAACATCCTTTGGTGCTATTCTAAACACATTGTGCAGCATGGAATGTACGCATTGCAAGTATGCAAATGTCACTAAAAACAGCTCCTGATGATATTCCAAATTCATTGTGCGCCATGGAATGTACGCATTTCGAGTATGCAAGTGTCACTAAAACATACTTATGGTGCTATTCTAAACGCATTTTGACCATCGAATGTAACGATTCAGAACATGCAAGTGTCACTAAAAACATCATTTGGTGCTATTCTAAACGCATTGTGACCATGGAATGAAACAATTCAGAACATGCAAGTGTCACTAAAAACATCTTTTAATGCTATTTTAAAGGCATTGTGTACTATGAAATGATCGCATTGCAAGTATGCAAGTGTCGCTAAAAACAACTTATGGTGCTATTCTAAACGCATTGTGCAGCACTCAATGTACGCATTCTATGCAAGTATCACTAAAAACATCTTTTCGTGTTATCCTAAACGCATTTATCACCATGGAATGTACGCATTCTAAGTATGCTTTTGTCACTAGAAACAGCTTCTGGTGCTTTCCTTAAAGCATTGTGCTCCATGGAATGTACGCGTTCCAAGTATGCAAGTGTCACTAAAAACAGCTTTTTGTGCTATTCTAAATCCATTGTGCACCACGGAGTGTTCGCACTCGAAGTATGCAAGTGTCACTCAAAACAGTTTATGGTGCTATTCTAAACACATTGTGCACCATGCCATTAACGCAATGCAAGTATGCAATTGTCACTAAAAACACCTTTAGGTGCTACTCCAAGTGCGTTGTGCATTTGGCACAATGGAATGGATGCATTACATGTATGTAAGTGCCAGTTAAAACAGTTTGTTATGCTATTGTAAACGTACTGTACACAATGAAATGGTAATATTCCAAATGTGAAAGTGGCATCTAAAACGGTTTGTGTGCTGTTAGAAACGCATTATGCACAATGGGAAAATCCCTTGCCAAGTATGAAAGTGTCATTAAAAACGGCTTGTTATGCTCTCTTAAAGTCATTGTTCACAATGCAATGGAGGCATTCTAAGAATGCAAGTGTCCACAAAAACATGTTTTTATGCTATTCACAATGCTTTGTTCAAATTGGAATGTACGCATTGCACGTAAGCAAGTGTCACTAAAACCAACTTTTTATATCATTCTAAACGCATTGTGCACAATGAAATAATTGTATTCCAAGTATGCAAGTGTAACTAAAAACAGCCTTTTATGCTGTTATAAACGCATTGATCACAATGGAATGGATGCATTACATGTATGTAAGTGGGGCTAAAAAACAGCTTGTTATCCTATTGTAAACGTATTGTGCACAATGGAATGTACGCATTCCAGGTATGCAAGTGTCACTAAAAACATTTTCTTTTTCTATTCTAAACGCATTCTGGATTGTATGTGTTGCAAGTATGAAAGTGTCAATAAAAACAGCATTCTGTCCTCTTCTAAACGCTTTGTGCACAATGGAATGTGCGCATTCCCAGTATGCACGTAGCACTAACAACAGTTTTTATGCTTTTTTTAAGACATTGTGCACAATAGAATGTAGGAATTCCAAGTCTGCAAGTGTCAGTAAAAACAGCTTTTTATGCTATTCTAGCCGCATTACGCACAATGGAATAAACGCATTCCAAGAATGCAAGTGTCACTAAAACCAGTTTCCTTGGCTATTCTAAACGCATTCTTAATGCTTTGTGCATATTGGAATTTACGCATTCAACATATGCAACTGTTACTAAAAACGGATTTTTATATTATTCAAAACTCATAGTGCACAATGGAATGTACATATTTCAAGTATGCAAGTGGCATTAACAACAGCTTGTTGTGCTTATCTAATGTATCGTACGCATTCCAAGTATGCGTGTGTCACTAAAAGCAGATTCTCTTGCTATTCTCAATGCATTGAACCGAATGTAATGTACTTATTTGAAGTATGCAAGTGTCCAAAAAACAACTTCTTATCCCACTTTGAACCCATTTTGCAAAACGTACTTTACGTGTTAGATGTATGCAAGTGACACTAAGAGCAGCTTTTTATCCTATTCTAAACGCATTCGGCACAATGAAATGTACGCATTCCAGCGTTTTAAGCTTGCATAGACAAAGCTCCAGCAACGTCAGAGTACAAACTTCTCCAACTGCGTCAGTATCTGTCTCGAGAAGCTTTGAAAGCTATAGAAGAACTTGGAGATTCTGCTGCAGCATACGAAGATGCTAAGAGCCGTTTAGACAGGACATTCGGTGGGAAACGTCGACAAATTGCGTTGTGCTTTGAAGAACTTGACAAACTTGCAACAGTTTGGCAAGGCAATGCTAAGGACATTTTGCAGAACTACTAGACGTTGCAATACTTAACCTTAAAGAAGCCGGAAGAAATGAGGAGTCAGGCAATGGGGTATTTTATAATAAACGTTTAAGGAAACTTCCCGAAGGAATGATAGCACAATGTCAAAGATGGATATCTGACAAGGAGCGTGAAGAAAGAGTAGATGTTCTCCGGGAATGAATTATACAGGAAGCTGGCTTCCAAACAATAGCAACAGAGACATTACATGGCATTATAGGAAAGCACGAGAGATTACAGAGCAATCAGGCTAAGTTTTAATGCACAAGGGATAATACGAAGCAACCTCATGGGTTCAATAACCAGAGCTGTCCAGTATGTAGGAGACAACATCCAGTTTGTAAATGTGAAACCTTCCGGAGGATGACGGTGAAAGAGAGATGGCAAAAGGCAAGAGCTGAAGACTTATGCTATAGATGTATGGGACGTAGACACCATGGACAGATGTGCACATGAAGCCGGATCTGTGGGATAGACGGATGCAGACAAAGCCACAATTGCCTGCTCCAAAGCAAGGAGGATCTTACTTCTAGTTGCAAAGAAGAGCACGGGAACAGACAGCTTGATGACCCTGCGACAACAGTCACCATGACTTCTGAAGGAGCGCTTGTCACTGAAGGGAAGCCCAAACAAGAAAGAGCTCTTGCAGCAAGGAGTCAACAAAAGGCTGAGGAAGAGGAATATGTTGCCCTTTGAACTGCCTGTCATCATAAAGAATAATGAGAGGGAGATAATGTTAAATGCCCTACTAGACGATGCCAGCACAAAAGAATACATAAACCGAGACATTGCTATCGAACTCGTAGCAGAGGGGATGACACAGGTGATTAAAGTCAACGTTTTAAATGACAAGGTCGAAACTTTGAATATTATGCCTGTGATAGTACAACTACAAAGTATAGATGGAAGAGTGGATATCCCTGCCAAAGCACTAACTGATATTAAAGTAACGTACAGAAAATATGAAAGCCATTGATTGGAGAAGATATGCAAAGAACTGGGGTCATTTAAAGGGCATTAAATTCCCAACCAGGAACAGAAGAGCAACAGTGGACATGCTCATAGGGATGGAATACGCTGACTTGCACTTCTCACGAAAAGCCGTTAAAGGGGATCCTGGAGAGCCTATAGCAAGACTGACATCACTAGGATGGACCTGCATTGGAGAATTTTGTGTGTTCGATGCCCCTCAAGAGATGCAATGGTTTATACGGTCATACATCGGCCGTCATGAAGGGCAAACAAGCAGAGCCTTAATTTCAAATCGCATCGGAGAAATATTCGCCACTTCAGGACCCAGTTAATGGACATATTCTTCAACTAAGATGAATCTGGCTGATGACATCCCCAGAGGACAGAGATTGAGGGGACACAGAGGGGACAAAAGTAAATTAAAAGAATTTACCGCGAACAAAGGAGGGAAATGGCATTTTAAACCACCGTTAGCTCAACACTTTAGTGGGGCTCATGAGACGATGATTAAAGCAGGAAGAAGGAAACAAAGAATGTTCAAGTTGGGGACATAGTACTTTCAATCGACCCTCGAAACGAAAAGGGCAAGTGGCCCCTCGCACGAGTACTGGATGTGTACCCTGCAAACGATGGAAGAGTACGAGTAATTAAGCTCCTAACTGGCCAAAGGGAATGGCGTCGGCCTATAACAAAGATTTGTCGGCTTGAGAGCAATATCTACATAAACAATTAAGAATGGTCATCCACGATTTGATATTCTGAGCGGGGAACCGCTCGTGAGGGGGAGAAATGGACAGAAGACAAACAATATTTTCCTATTCATCCCTAACAATAGTTGTCATCACAAGCCTACGTAGTTCATGACCTCCCAATAATAGAGGCAATTAATTACAGTTACAATACACGGTTCAGTAACGTCCGATGTAAACAAGGCTCACGTGGAGATTGTACCATGGGTTGTATCGGCAGAATGATGTAGGCATTTTATTTAGGTCACAAATAATTGTACGTGGGTCACAAGGTTATAACCTTGCAGACTAATGATTATCATGTAATCTAGAAAATTTTTGAGTTCAAATATATAGAGAGTCGTGTTCAGAAGCTGTAATCAGTAACACTCAGTAACACTCTGTAACATCAGTAACATCAGTAAGAGTCAGTCAATAAGTAAGTAGTAGTGAAGTAACAGTAATGATGTATCGAATATAGCAAGAGATAAATAGAACAGTGAGACTATGATTCCCTCCTAGAGATTATTTTCTTCGAGATTATATTATTGTGGTTGATTATCGAAATCATTGTGCATAATAGAAAGTACACATTCCAAGCAAGCAAGTGTCACTAAAAGTAGCTTTTATGCCATTAAACAATGTACGAAATATACGTATGCAATTGTAACTAAGAACAGCTTTGGATGCTATTTTAAACGCATTGTTCACGATGGAAAGTACACAATCTGAGTATGCAATAGTCACTAAAAGCAGCCTTTTATCCTTTTCTTAGCGCATTGTGAACAATGGAAAGTAAACATTCAAAGTATGCAAGTGTCACTAAAAAAATGCTTTTTATACTATTCTAAAGGCATATTGCACAATGAAATGTACGCATTCCAAGGATCCAAGTGTCACTAAAAGCAGATTTTATGCTATTCTAAAGGTACTCTGCACAATGAAATGTACGCATTCCAAGTATGCAAGTGTCACTAAAAACAGCTTTTGGTGCTATTCTAAACGCATTGTGAACAATAGAATGTACGCATTTCAAGGTATCTTCACAATGAAATGTACGCATTATAAGTATGCAGTTGTCACTGAAGACAGCTTTTTATTTTATAGTCCAGGAGAATTAGACAGATGGGTATAGAGGTCAAGGTTAGTTTAGACAGATTGAAAAAAAGCATTTGTCGAACCAACCGAACATTTGGACAATAACTCGTTTCATTGGAACCCGTGACCCATGCTTTCGCGGCGTGCGCTATACCAAATTAGCTAGGTGACCTCCGCTGTTAACATACTTTTTTATTTCTCTAGTCGCCACATTAGCTCCCAATAAAAAAAGAGACTGAAATACTATATACGGAATTTAGATAAAAATAGGGATGACTTTAACTAGCAACAGGGGCACAAACGCTTTGGCCCCCCTCCCTAATCGAAAACATACTTATCTGTAATTCCTTAAAGAGCCAAATATTCTCAAATGTGGCAATTGTTAAGAAATCTGATAGCACTAGAGCTCCTTTGTAAATGCTAATTCACTTAAGTTACAATGTATTGTGGTATGTCTACTAAAACCACTTTACGCAATAATTTGGAAAGGAATGCTCACTCTGACCACTGGATTTGTGACTAGAGGTTATCAAGAAAGAGCGGGATACCATGGAAATATGACATCTGCACACAACCATTTTTATAAACGTCTAATACGTAACACGTAAAGCAAATGTTAACATACATTTCCTAACTAAATTGTTCAATATTCTATTCTCTATTAAGCCCCTGTGAATCAACTAGTTTTTTGATACGTTACCACTCGCAAACGCTTACTATTCAAATCCCTCGAAACCAAAGACGCAATCATTAATAAGCAGGCAAGGCTCTCGATTTTTGGTCTAATGAATGAAGTATCATTCTTCTCCTCTTTACAAACGTCTTCCGTTATATACGATATATATGTCCTGTAACATAAAAGGAAGTTCACGAAAATAACATCCAACCAAAATAGAATACATATTTATCCTACAGCAATGTTATTTACTTTAATACAAATACGATATTCTGCATTTCATGATAAAATTCGACGTCCTCCTTCCCAAGGCGAGATCTATGCTTGAAGCGGTCTTTAAGAGGAACTGTCAAATATCTTCATTATAAGATAATAACATCAACAAACAGATACTAACACCCAGTAAGCACTTGCTTACGTATCAGTTGATAGTATCTGTACGAAAATCCTGACCATAGCTGTCCCGAAATATATTTGTACATATAGTATATACATTCAATATATATGTTAATAAGCAGTGATAGTAACAGGTAAGGCATATTACCTGAGTTACCCCAGGTTTTCAGTCTCACGACTTTTCTTCCAATCCAATCAGGGCGTCCCCGGGGTCAAGGGTGGCCCGCCTTCAGCAGCACGTTAATTTGTGACAGTGAAAATTTGATGGTGGGTTTCAACACCTACCTTACCACACCATCCCAAATACATTCTAATTGTCTTTGCATTTACTAAAAGAAAAAAATCCTTCTCCGATGTGGATTAGTAAAGATTACTCAATTCTCCATAGCCTTAGAATTACTTATAGAATGGAATGTGCAAGTATTAAGCAGCTAAACATAAGGTAATGCCAAATTTTCAGGTATATATGTAACATCCTAGAACTATATTAAATTCTACGAAGATTTCTAGAATGTTTTTCTATTTTGTCATGTTTCACCACATACTCATACTACGACAATTAAAACGTAAGACTTAGAAATCTATAACAGTGCTTATGTATTGAATACGAAGTAATTCAAGTCTGTAACAACAGAAGAACTCAAGTCTTTCCTATCACGAAATTTATCACCTTCCATCCTTTCATACGATGCAATCTTTCTGTTAAAAGTATTGTATATTGTTTCCTGTTGGTTGCAGCTATTGCCATCACGAAAATGAAAGATAAATTATTCATAAATTCAGGCAAGCTTTTAAATTCAGAATACTTTTTCCATATCCTAATGTCCGTTTCAACATCCCGTAACCTTTTTTGTACTTTTTGAAGTATGTTTTTTTGTCTTCAATTTCAATAATAGATGGTAAATCAAGCTGAAGAGAACTACCCTGCAGAATTAGAGTTTTTCAAAAATTTGATTATAATTAAGAATTAAAATTTTCATGGGCCAGGGTAGACCACGGTTTCTGGATATAAAAATGCGCAGTGACATCGAACCAGAGATACAGTGGAGGGAGGCTCAAGGGAGGTTGAGCCCCTCTTCTTAAAAAAATTTGAAAAATGTTGCTAGAATCTTTCAACATTTAGTTTTCGGTTAATGTTACTAGGAATTTATTCATTTTGTGAATTGTTTGATAAAGGTTATCATGATATTTGGTTAATTGTATCATGCGTAGCAGCGTAGAGGAGAATAATAGTGGGTGTGGCATTTGCTGCTCATAACACAGACACCCCCCCTCCCCTTTACTGTTTTAGGACGGCATCTCTGCATCAAACTTATGGGATACAGCAGATATTAAGTCCGTTTTACGTAGACATAATTGAGATTCTGGGATACCATCATGATAATGTCACAACATGGATCTATTAATCCCATTGCTTTTTTATCCCAATAGTAATCCATTAACAAAATACCATAGACCAACCATTTTTTGCGCTAACCAAATTTAGCGAAATTTAGTGAGTAAAGATTTAGGGCAATCAAAATTTAGTCAGCCTAAGGTATCATGTTTATGTTTGGCAGAGATTAAATAGCTCTTGGGTAGTACTAGGTGCATTATCGGATCACCTTGAGTGAGTTAGGGACATCTTCTCGGATGGAATTCACGTTATTAATGAAATCGAACAATAAGGTATTTCTAACGTCACACCTGTTTGTTTTGCTGCAAGTCCTAGTGCAAATGAAGTTCGGTAATTCTCGGTGCGATGTTTCTTCGATTAGAATTTCCTATTCGACTGCCACCATCTGTTTGATCAACGGCGCTCGTTGAGGCCTATTGCTTCGTAAATTACTATATAGACAAGGTTTCTGCAGCTATAGTCCATGTTTTCTCAAATTCCTGTATATCCAATGACAATGCTATAACTCAATACAATACATGGAGGATTTATGGGTAAAAACGTGTTCAATTAGGTACCAAGTCTCCAAAGAGCACCACCAACTAAATAAGCGTTGTTTCTTGAACACGAAATGCTTTCTGGAATAAGTGCCGTGCATGCATATCTTACTGAGGCCATAAAATGAATACGCTGTTAGCAAGCATCACTGCTTTATACCCGCTCTTAAAGAGTACAACGTTGTTTGTTGGACCTAAAACATTGCCTCGAATCTCTTAACTACTTACAGTTAGCTAACCAGGAAGAAAGCGCACCAAAAACTTTTACAGTCATTTCCAGTTATAATACACTTTGTCTATCCAACCGTCCTGTTCTCGTTGTGATTTTCCCGCTTTGAAGGAATTTTCTAATGTCCTGACCAAATGCTAATCGTGACAGTGAGAGCTCCGCTAAGAATTTCAACACAATTTCATTTCTTGTGTAAACACACGAAGGCAGGAAAATAAACAAAACAACGACATAAATACAACTCATATGCGTGACGTTTAATAAACATGTTATGGCTTTGCCATGCCAATAAATACAACTCAAGAGCTGCGCAAAAGCTGCGTGAAATGTTGGAATGTTTTGATCTTAACATGACAAGGTCGTCCGTATTTAGCTTCAAAATATCACTTGGAGTATTTGGGAATGCAGAAAATGTCAATTGGGAGATCAAAAATGTTACTCAAAACAGTTTCTCGGATACGACTTTGATTCGAAAACAAATTTTCATTCAGATTATGGGATATTGGGTCCTACAAAGGTGATGCGTGGCAGGTTTGGGCAGCAGTCTTTTATCCCTCTGACCCTTCTATTCCCAGATTAAAGCAACATCCCAACGGATATTCAAATTGAGAAAAGCCTGCACCTATCAATCAACGAATTTCTTATACCCTGGTCGGCTACAGAAGTACAGGCAAGGGCTTGCAAGCTTTCCTCCTACAACAAATTTTGCTTCCCTATAAGGGGAAATATAAGAGTGCTAGTAAGATTGGAAAATTTCATAACTTTCCCGAAACTATTACGATCATACTCTGAAGTGCCGAATAAACGGTGGGGTTCTGACTAAACGGGGGGTCATCATTACGGTTTAAAGTTAATACAAGGGGGTTCCAAATAAACGGGGGGTCTGAACTCCAGTCTCGAGTTCGTGAAAGTTTAAAATGAGGATGACACACTTGAGGACAAAAATCGTACTAATTGACTAATTAGCAACTGTTTCAGGGTCAAATGTTGTATGGGAAGTTATTCAAGTGTTTCAGATAGCATTTACATTTTGAGTACAGGGAAAATTCCTTGAAATTAATAAACGGGGGGTTCTAATAAGGAGAGGGGGGTTATAAATTTCAAAAAATTAATAAGCGGGGGTACGATTACTTGGCACTAGAGAGTAGGTGGCCTGATAGATAGTCTATTTGTTGTTAGGGGTGTTTATTATAAGATAAGTTCTTCCAACATTTAAGGACCATTTCAGAGCTCTTTTCGCCAATTATTGAAATATTAAAAAATAAGGATCGGAGGGTGAAATTTTTACCACAAAAAGTAGGAGATCTCGTTTAAAACAAATGGATTTTTTTACAGATTTTTCTTTTAAACAAGAAAAGAACAGACGAGACTTCATGGGAGTGATTTACTCCTCGGTGACATCAACCACGACTTAAAAGGAGTGCCTTTGTATCACTAGTTGCGCAAAGAAGGCTTATTTTTATCAAAATTATACTCTAAAAATAACTCTCCATCAGGAAAATACAAATTATGAACAACATTCCAGCAGCTAACTTAATATTTTTACTTACACATAAGTGTGCGTTGTTCCACTCGAATGCCAAAGGGAGTTAGTTTGCCAAAATAGATCTGAGATCACAGTCATAAGAGGTAGGACTTCATTGAGCAGATTATGTTTGGATGGCCGTAGCTACTGCTTAGGGGCACCGAAAGATATTCTTAATTGAAAGGGCTAAAAATTTGGTAGAAATTTGAATCACTTAGGCCCCTCTCCCTTGCTGAACGAATTTGTTACATTAGTTGTGCATTCTTTAAAAATATTTTTATACTTTGTTTCTTTCTTTAGCTCGTAATATTCTCAACTTAAAGTAAATGCATTGTTTTAGTTCCAGCGGCTCCTTTGCATCATTCAAAATTTGCGTATTAGCAAACCTGCCTTTTTTTAAGCATCTAAAAATGATATCTGGTTACTCTAAAAGGAAAGTTCTGTTATTACCTATGAGGTCAATGTGTTACATGGTTTTAATACGACTGGAAACGCGTTTTAACGAAGAGATAAAAAACAATTAAAACCCGAGTTTCGTATGCTATAACATCCTTAGCTATCTCTACACAGTCATTGCAGATGCATGAAAAGTTAATGAAAGCGCGTATTCAATCCTTTTGATAATGAGGGAAAGCAAGAATTGCTTGTAGCCTGTGGAAGTGACATTTAATCTGGTCTCTTCGTTATCTTGGTCTGTTACAGTAAATATGGTTGTTTTATCGAATAAATTTTTATCAAATTGTTTGCATAGCCTATAGAAAAACATTTGTGTCTGAGTTAAATTTCCGTTCGAGCTGTCGAAGAAGATTTTGTAACACTTCTGCCCCACACTTCTTACAGTTTTTAAGTTAGTGCCTCGTGACACTGGTTTAGAATATTCAAAAGTTATGAAGTACTATCGAGAAGATTTGAATTTAGCTAGCTAATCAACTAGAGGAATAGAGGATGTTAACATCGTAGGTCACCTAGCTTAGTTGGTAGGGCACATGCCGCGATAGCGTGATCACGGATTAGATCCCCAGTGCTGACATATTTTCTATTTCTCTAGTGTCTTTTTGAAAAGTTTCGAAAGCTTGTATCAGTTGTTATGGGGGTTCAAAGGAACACGAATTAACAGTTTATAAAGTACATGGAATAAAGTTTTTAACTTCATACAAAGTTCAAAATCAGCTGAAATCCAAACTGTGCAATGCATTTGCAGCACCAATTGTTCCCTGTGGCCGAGAATGCGTAAAATGGACCACTAGTAATCTGCAAAAACTAGCGTCTCTTCAAAATCACATGACAAACTTATGATAAACAAACGCTTCATTGATGCCATTCTCATTGAAGGGCTGTTTCTTCTTATTAACCTGGTCCCAGTGGAATCAGCCATTAAATAGAAAGTAAGGGCACACCAAACACCCAACAACTGTAATCACCTGGGTATGCCTTGAGGCAAACCGACAGGAAAAAGAAGTAAAAAAGCAGAGGTCGCGCACATAATCAGTGACATGACAATTTTCATCTATGGACTGGACATGACCTCAGATCCCTTAAGTCTGCGGGGAAAGATCACACTTTGGAAGCACAATGATCTCACATCGATGTTCAATCTATTTTAAGCTCAGAAACCGAACGATGATGATAATAGATTTAGTCTTTGAAATTTCTACTCAAAAATATAACATTTTGTTCTGGGTGTCCAATCGCACAATTTACATTACACCATTAATAAAGGTTACTATGTTCACTATAACTACAAATCTCTGAATGAGTGCCTTTGCATATAATTACCACCTGCGATTCTTACCTTCCTTCCAAACACTACGTTGACCTCATGTTGCAGTGTCATATTGACCTGTTATTGCTTGATTATTGAAGCATACATGGAAGTACATTTTGGCAACGGATATATCCTTCAAATCTGCGAGACGACATGAGGAATTAAGATGCTTAAAGCAACGCAATAACGAGGACGGAACTTCCTTAAAACTATTTATAAAGATTAAGCTATATATACTTCATTGTTCAAAAATGATAAACAGGGATCTCCTATCTCCTTGGGATTGGCTTTTAAAGGCCCCTTCCGTAGCGCCCACAGGTACTGAGCATTAGCAAAATATAGTGCTACACTTATATACCCAAATAGTAAAGAACGTTTGGTTGCAAATGTCATTTTCATTAGATAGCGGGGGCTTCTCATTTTTGGTGTTAGCAGTTAACATGACCTTCAGAGAAATTGTGTAATTCTTAATTTTGCTTTGAAAATAACGAATTAGGATGTATTAATGTTTTACTATTTTAAAATACTTGATAAAATAATAATAATAACAGTAATGATAATAACAATAACAATCATAATAATAATAACAATAACGATACAAGCTTTCCAAATTACGTTGGCTCTTCATCTCCCAAGGTATGTTAGCCAAGGTACATTTGATGTTTGTAAATGTATGTCACGGTGGTATGTGCTCCTGCAGGAAAAAGAAAGTTGTGAGTGTCTAAGTTATAGAGAGCCGGCATCCAACATAATTTCACAGTCCATGTTTTTGTTGATTTAACGTAATGTTGATAACTCAAACCCACATGGACATTGATGTCTTGTTGTTGACCCATGTTTTAATTTGGGTTACTTGTTATACTGACGGTCGATCAAAGTCAAACTTACGTCGCCACTTTAACCTAAGTCCTACCAAAATTTGATCAGCGTGACGTCTTTTCAATATCCAAAATGCGACGTCGCGTCACCTTCCATATAAAACTAACAAGCGATGTAAGAGGTGATATTGATTCTATGTCGATTTGACGTTGATTCGACATTGATTCGACGTTGATTTGCAGCTGATTCGATTTTGATTCGACGTTGACTCAATATCGACGTTGATTCGATATCGAAATGCCGGCTTGGTAATGGTCTTGGTAGTGGTCTGTATGGATCATGTGCTAATTATCAATTCTTTTGTCTTGTAGAAATGGATTCTACTCTCGAATTCCCTAAAGTTGCTGAATTTCTATCTTCCCCATTACCAAATATCATTTCGAGAAAGTTTCACATCAAGGACTGCCACGTGAAAATCCTCTCGGGAAGTTGCATGTACACAGTCATACCGGATGAAGGACACTGCCTCACTTTAGGAAAAGTCATCTCGATTCTATTACCTAGATACCTTCTAATGCTTGCAAGCCGAGAAGTCAAGGAGATACTGCCTATACGCTGCACTGTCTTTTATATCAACACATGCTTGGCCAAAATAACATTTATTACCAGTGCTGAAGGAAAGTTGCCGATAATCGACAAAGGTAAGTTTACGATTTTCATATTCATAAAAGTTTTATATTTGGTCATTCACGGACTCAATTACTAACTCACACGTTAACTTACTCATCCTGTTTCTTACTTACCAAATTATTCATATACTCGTTTACTCATTCACTCATTCACGCATCCCTTAATTCATCCCTTAATCACCAACCTGCACATTCGCCTCCTCATCCAAATAACTGTTTGTCAACTCAGTAGCTAAGTCACATGGTGCAAACGAGATTAAGGGACAACTTTCGATATGTAATAGTAGTAGTACCAGCAGCGGCAGTAATAATAATAGCAGTAGCAGTAGTAGTAGTAGTAGTAGTAGTAGTAGTAGTAGTAGTAGTAGTAGTAGTAGTAGTAGCAGTAGCAGTAATAGTAGTTGCTGTAGTCGTAGTAGTAGTAGTAGTAGTAGTAGTAGTAGTAGTAGTAGTAGTAGTAGAAGTAGAAGGAGTAGGAGTAGGAGTAGGAGTAGTAGCAGCAGCAGCACAAGTACCAGTGGAGGCTGTAAAGTGGTAGTACTAAGAGTAGAACTAGAAATAAGTGTTATTGCTTTTGTTAGTGTAAACTGAAGTATAGCTGAAACGCCATACTTTTGCAAAACACAGAGACTCTTTGTTTTGGGAGTTATAAGTCTTAGTAGTTTTTTCGTGTTAAAATTTATATGAAAGATGAGTCATTGCACCAACGTATTATCCTGCTGAATAAATGCAGCTAGTAAGATTGCGGGAGGTAAGGAGACAAGCTACGTCACAAACTCATGTCATTGCTAGACTATTCCAATACCTGTAGAACTAAATTCATATGCACACCTGAAGCCACTCTTCCGCAACCTGGACCAATAGGTCCCTTTTGTTCTATAAATGATATTTCAGGGCACGCAACCTATTAAGAATTAGGACAAATAAATAAAAAATTCTTGCTTCTCATCTTAAAAAGTGTTTGTTTACGGGCGCCATTTCAAAACTAGAAAGAAAGAGCAATGCAAGCACCTTTTCTATACGCAAGTTACCGGATTGAAACCTTCCAATTATGTATGACATGCGGATTTTCGTATCCGGACACATCCCCGACCGACAAATCCCCGGCGGACACATCCCCGACCGGATTTTGTCCTATCATCCAATGTGTTATAGGATTCACAAGTCAGATTCCGTACAAAGCAGGGTCTGCGTAAAAAAAGATTGCAAACAACTGCCTTACGGTCACAGCAATACGAATAATGAACTTAAATTGTGTATGTGAAGAGAAATGAGCTTCAAATCAAGGTGCATGCACTCTTGGGTAAAGCTATTGGTTTAATGTAATCTTATGGATGGAAACAGGTATTAATAACAATATTGATAAAATGCAACGAAAGCAACCAGTTTGTGTTCACCTTTCGTCACACCCACTAATTATAAAAAGTTTCTGTTGCCGGAATATAACATCTCTGATACTATAGCCATCAATACAAACACAACTATTGCTTAATTAATCAAGGATATCAATAATTAAATGGATCCAACTTAAGGATCAAGCTGTTGCTTTGAAAACTGTATTCCTTTTTTAACATCTGTCAGGGCATTCACATCTCTCCCGAGAGATCAGTGATCCGAAAACTGGTACATGCAGACAGACTGGTTCTTGAAATCACACAGTCCTGCTGCTACTGACAGCGATGGAATACTTTTGCGGTTGCTAGGCTGGTTTCCCCCATGGACAAAATTTAGATCATTCGACCCAGGACTTTGTTAGCAATTTCAGAAGCTTGTAGGCTGAAAGCCTCAAGAGCTGCAGTTTTCAGCGTGTCACCTAAGACCAAAGTTTCAAACGGGAATATTATAATATTCTCAACTTGTGATAGTATAAAGATTTATTTATAGGGATATTTTGATCCTTTCTTGGTGTGAGTTTGGTTTGGAATTAGTAAAATAAGGCCTGTATATGATATTGTTAACCCGTCATGTGTTGACGAGATATGCCCTTCTTACGTTGTTACATTCAACAATCGAAATTGTGCTTCTGATCATCTTACTAAAACGTAGAGAAGTTAAAAAGCCTATATATTAAAAATGGTAACTACATACCTAGTAGCTGCATTGCCTTGTGTAGAGTGAAACAATAAATAAATAACAACTAACATACGAAGTGTGGAAAATTGTACAATTTTGACTTGGCTAGCGCCATTCTCTAGTGCTTTGTCTCTAGAGAAATCCAAATTAATTGAGGCAAACCTGTTTCTAGTGTCCAAATATCCATAAATACTCCATGCGAGTGTTCCCACCCCTTTATGAAATTGTCTGATGTTTTTCAACCCCTGACTTGGCTCCATTAACGTATTCGTCATCTCATTCGTTTAGAACCGTGTTTCTTAACGGGGTTCCAGGGACAACCTAGTATTAGAATTTTTGGTATTTGAGATTTAAAGGGGATTAAATTTCTGAGAAGGGTTACTACGGGTATCCTAAGAATGTTATAGGGTAAGTAAGATTTCTTTTTCAATGCTTTTTTGTTCAATAAATTTCCCAATAAACTAATTAACTTCAGACAGCAACAAAGCCAAAACAATAACAACAATAACAACAACAACGTAATTGTTTCTGCTTCTTCTTCGACCCTGCTAAGTTTGTCTTTTTTTCTTCTTGTAAGTAAGTGAGGACTTCTGTTGGACGTTTAATGTGAATTTTATACTTACTGACAATCTGTGACTGTACTACTTTTGTTTCAGAGAGATACCTTGAAATTTTGGTAGTGCAGGGGGGGTGGGGGGGGGGCTCTTAATAACTTCTGCAGTGACTTCATTTTTATTATAAGGCTGAACTTTAATATCTAACCAATACTTTGCTTGAAATTTAGCTGTTTTGGGGGTTGCTTCTTCCAATTTGGAATTAATGAAAATCGTAGCTGGGGCTTTGCCTTTTTATTATTACTGCAGTTCACTGCACGATTTATCTTTTCTTAACCAACTGCTTCGGGATTCATGAGATTACTAGAGTGCATGCCAAACTTCAAAGTCACTACTAGTGCCTTAAACAACAATGGGTTTTGTGGCATATCTGAAAAGCTACAGTATACAAACGTTTGTTTGTGGTACAAGACAATAATATAATGCCAAATAGCAAAAAACATTGTGTACTTCAAAGTTATTTTCGTCCGACACCTCTCAGAGTACAATCGTCAGAAATGATCAAAACGTAGGAAAGAATAAATCCAACTATATTTTTGAAAGAGCCCATCAGAGTTTGGACTACCTAAATGGCTTCTGTCTTTTGTTCAATCTGCGTCCACTAACTGGATTAATAGGCCCAATAAGAAAACAAAATCCTAGTTGCATTCATAGCACAGGTTTTCTTACTTCTGAGTAGACTGACTCCATGACTGACTTTTGACTACAAACCTTGTTTCGGACAGAGAATCATTGGAATTCGAGTTCAGCAGCACTTGATATAGAGAATTTGAAAGGTCCTCATTTGCATTGCGTCAATAGCATACACCACTAGCCTCGTTTGGAGAGTGTGTTTTTCACACATGCGTGGAGATAAGGTACTAACAGTACAAACCGTCGAGTGTATCTTTTTCCTTTCCCCTATTCTGTACTTGCAATTGGTGGCAAATCTTGATTGCATGGTAGGACGCAAGGATGACTACCCAGGCAATTACTGTCCCTACTAAGAGTCCTTTACAAATTTTGCATTTATAACTACACGAGGACGCCATGGTCCAGTGGATAGTTTAGGTGCCTTCTATGCTAGAGGAACGGGTTTGATTCCCCGAAGGCCCATTGGAGACAACAGAAAGAGCATCCAGTCCTAACAAAAGTACCATATATGTGGGCACTACCCTAGCCGCTGTCAAGGGGAGTGCAAGGCAAGAAACGGCATTCTGACTTAAGTTTGATTAATTTTGTAGTTTGTTTAGTAACGACAATTATCGTGAGAATGTGGGCGACGGAGAGAGTGCAGCAAAAAAAACGATACAATTTAACTTGTTGAGTGTTAAAGTTGGCCCCTTAAGTCTGCCCATCCGAGCCCCATCCCCAATTAAATACTGGACCAGCCACTAGTAGATTATAAAGTACCTTTGAATGCCCAAGCCTTTAAGAAGGTATTTCATAAATATCGTTTACTCTACTTTATTTTTCTCTTTTTTATAGTGGTACGTTTATCTCCAATGGTTGCTGAGCTCTCGATTCCTATTCCTTTTGGAGAATACGAATTAACAGCTCGTGGTTCCTGGAAGATCGATGAATATCAGATCACTATGAAGGTCACTAAGGTTGGTTTCGATGAGTACGTGGTATCAGGGACAACTCAACAAGGTAATTAACTTGTGGGCTATTAAATTATTAAGGCAATGTCATCTGTTCTTCATTACTTTCTCAGCTCTGTATGTGACTCATGTTAATCTCTAGAGACAACGTAAAACGGGATTGAAAGTATAGGGCTTGTGAAGCAGGTGAGATCTCATCGCCAGGAGCTGAACCAGCTTTTTAAAGTCGAGGTTTGATTTTTTCAGATGATAATGGCGACAAAACTTAACACAAAATCCACTGCTACATTTTGTTAGAATTGCTTAGAAAGATAAGAGCGGTTTCATAGTTTAGATGAATGCCCAATGACAATTACTTTTTTGTCTGATCAACTTTTGACTACATTTCACCGCATCACTTCCAAACTTGCTCCGCCGGCACTGACGTAGTACTTATGATGTTACACCCACGTCAAATGGGGTGTGGGCTACCATAGATGCATCATAAAAAAGATAATAAATCTCTGACAGCAAGAATCAACGTGACTGTCTACATACACATTGCTCGTTTCAACTTTAGAACTTGTTGTGTTTGATGAGGAGAAACTAGAGTGTTGCTTATCCTTCCTTTACACTATTTAAACTTAGTAAAAAAAGCAATTCAGAGAATCTAAGATCTAAAGTAGAAACTGAATAGCTATCGGTATTAGATAGCTTCAATCTATCGTGTACAAAGTATGTTTCAATAGAATTCATAGCACTGCACTGGGTAGTTTTTAGTACCAGACTCCTTTGCTGTCGTAATAGATCATTTGCAGTAGGCCACAATGACGTTGGTTACGTGGTGGCAACGCCATTCTTAATGGACTGTTTTTTGAAAGCGAGGGCCAAAAGCGTATATAGTAGTATTGGAGATATCACGAAACATGTGTGATAGACGTTGGTAGATTAAAGTAGCTTTTAAATATATTTGGTGGAAGTAATCCATTTACAGGTGATAGATCTAAACCTGTGAAAATATTTTATCAGCATCTTGTGGAAAGTACTTTGTTTAGAGTGTCGTTGCCACCACGTAACCAAGGTCGTTCTAGCTTGGGATTTAGTCGCGTATTGCTCAAACTGAGATAAATATATCGAGGCAGAAGCGTGATAAGTGGATTGCACGACAACCTCGCTTTCACAATTTTCTGATTTTTGGGAGAAACAAATCACGTGGTTTCAAGGCTTCAATTGATAATAAATTGATCGTTATTGTTTGTTACATGGTCTGTAACACAAGTTACCGTTAATTTTCTGATTTTTGAGAGAACAAAATCACGTGGTTGTTTCTGACTATCTATTGGTTGGTTCCCGCTGACGTATGAAGGTGCGATATGTTGTTATTCTTTTTACAAATAAGCTAGTTTACCATGGCATCACTTAAGTATTTCCTCAAGTGATTTGTCCTGATTTGTAATCGAGTATCTCTTTGTCAAAGTCTATCCGTCATTTGTCGTCATGTTGATTCACGCTGATTCGACAAGTTGGATTTTATTTCGTGGAGACCGAGCAGATCGCCCGATTCAAATAAACCGACGCATTGTCTTCCCTCAATCATAATCTCCGAAATTTCCTCTCAAGTGCTATTCAAAGCTGTTCTGTGGATTTCTTTTGAATTTATTTGATCTAGTTAAGACCAATTGTTTTCTGATACTTTGCAGGTATATGGCCGTGCTCTCCTATTTAAGCTCACTTTGTTGATCCACTTTGCTATTTCATTTTCTACCTAGTACAGTGGTGTGACATAGTTCCATCAACAACTGACTGTCATAAAGTCACCTCAATCGGTCAGTCATAGACTTTGTATTATTTAAAGGGAAGACATGAACTCGTATTTCATCTTAATCACGACTGTTCTACATCTCCTTGGGAGTTCCACCCGAGTTATTAGCCGGCCTCTGGACACAGTGTCTTCTGAGGGTAAGGAACTGAAGCCAAGAACTCCGGTATGCGATCCAAGATGCGAAGAGTTAGAGGAACTTCAAAACAGTTTAGGACGTGAAATTCATGATGTAGAACTTGAGGAAGGTCAAAAGTTCCAGTCAGCTGATATAGAAGAAAACACCGAAGGAGACATAGAGGAAAAAAAGGATGACCAAAAAGCTTTTGAGGAGGTTTTTAGGTCTCTGGAATCTTCGTATACATCTGATGAGAGACAAAACGAAAAGGAGAAAAATTTTCAAGACGACAATGTGGAGAGAGGTTTAGAATGTGATGCTAGGTGTCAGGAATTGCGGAAAGTTCAAATCGATTGGAAGCAGAAATACGGTCGTGATAACGATGTAGAATGCGATGAAAGGTGTCAATCTCTCAAGCAATTGCAGCTTAAATTTACGTCTGGAGCCAATGTCTTTGGAAAGCGAGAGAATGACATCAACAAGGAGTCATCCTTCGACGATGAAAATATGGAGTCCAAACGGGATGCAGATGGAGGAATGGGTTGTGATAGAAGGTGCCAGCGTCTAAAACTGCTGCAGCAATCTATGTTAGGTGGAAACGTATTTGGAGATGTTGCGGCTGACGCGAGACGGGAGGTTGACAAATCACAAGACAGTGAAAAGAAGGAAGCTATTTATGGCGGTATGGAGTGCGATGAGCGTTGCCAATACCTGCGTAAATTACATCAAGGTCTTACTGGAAATAATAATTATTTCGACCAGGAAGAAACTAAAAGAAGTAAAGATAAAACCGCACAAAGAGTTAAAAGAAGTCCACCCTGCGATCTGCAATGCCAATATCTGAAGCAGTTACAGCAGTCACTTGGTCTGGACTGGATCAAAAGGAGGGCCTCTAGACGCTGACAGTATAGAAACGAACCATTCTAACTCTTGCGTATGGACCGACTTTACAATTTTCGATCTTGGACAGATACGTGTAAGTAAACCTAAGGAGTATACATGTCAAAAACTGTAAGTAAGTAACTAAAAATATCTTAATACTTGTTAAATACCGTATACATGGCGTTCTTTACTATATATTAAAGAACGCCGCACGTTTATCGATTATTGTAGCATGCATTTAATTTCTTGCGGTCTTGTGATACCTTATTTACGAATTTCTTGTGAAAAGTAGGGTTCGATCACAAAACGTAAACAGCGTTTCCTAAATTGAATTTTCGATGTCGTGGGGAGAAGTCTTTGTCATCAACGAGGCTAGAAGTAGCTTTACTTTTTTATGGAGAAAGCAGTCATAAAAATACTTGAGTATAACTCTTTCAAAACAGAACAAAATTTTTTCTTGTCATAATCTTTGAACGTATATTGATAAACTGCTGTTGAAAGCGACATTGAAATTTTATTGATGGAATCCTTGTACTTCATTACAGATTACGGTGAAAATTTTGCAGTTTTTGAATATATTAAGAGAGTTTCTATGTGATAAGGTAAGGATAGCAATATTTTCATAGATAGTATCATCGGATGATTGGGAGCTAAATAGAGTAAGTTAACATCGGAGGTCACCTAGCTCAATTGGTAGAACATATGCCGCGATAGCGTGGGTCACGGGGTTTGATCTCCGGTGGTGATATATTGTCTTTTTCTCTAGTGTTCTCTTCATGCTAACATTTATATAGATCTTAGTATTTAGCTCTGCTACAAGTGTTAAAAATACGAGACATCGAGACTAGAACTTGGCTAATCTTTTATTTCTACAGCCACCATTATCCGTACGATTACACTTAACTTGGGATCATACTAATGCTAGCTACAGAGAGCACTATTGTGATACGTTCTGTAACGATTTTATACTTTCTAACAAGATCTGAGAGTGAAAAAGGTACCGTATGTTTAACGCCTGGACGTCCATTATCAGGAGGTGAATAACTGAGTAGAAATTTTTAATGGACTAGAAACGCTGCTAGTTAGAAAAAGTTCGCTCAGCCTACCATCCTTGCCGGGTCGATGAAATGAGTACCAGCTATGCAGAGAGAAGCGGTCAAAACTTGACCTGGGATAGGAGTGGCGCCCACCCCTAGCACTGTAGTGATAGGAGCTAAGGAAAGAGGAGTGTTGCCTCCTAGTGCGGTCGACCATCTTCATCTTCAACTTCAGAAAGAGTAGAGATTATGGCAGAGTCCTATTTGGCTTTGCAATGATGCCTGTAGTTATTGTAGGATCTGGAACATGAGTCAGTGACCAAAAATCTTTTTAATGTTGTAAAGTCTGCCATCAGTAGGCATGAAGACTGACTTACAGTTGTGCAGATAAGCCTGACTTTGTTGGTATTAAATGAGAACACGTGCATCTAGCAGGTTGAGGCTGCTGTTCATGTTATGATACTTTTAATAGTTGAGAAGATTTGGTCATCGACAACTAGAAAACGAGCATTCGTTTTAGGAACACAAACTCCGTCTCCATCAATCAGTACAAAAGGTTTAAAATTGAAAGTCAGACTAATAATAATGCCAACTTGTAGCAGTATATTGATTTATAGGAAAGCTCTTATTAAACAACGTTCTCTCACAGTAAAGAAGTTTTTGTGGACATTTATGAAACTAAAGCTAGGAAGCAAAGTGTATTTTTCCGTTGAGAACTTAACTATCATCAATCGTTACCAGCATTTCAAACTTTGAAAATCGTACGTACGTATTTAGCTGGAAATCGATTAGCGATATTGTGTAAACGTAGAAGATTTTATTGTCGTAAAATGCTATAGTAGGCAACTTTGTTATGGGAATGTGGGTTTTGTAACTATGAGCGGAATGATGTTTCTTCTATAAAGACATCAGTAACCTGGTTAATGTGATTTAAAGTGTCAGATTCGGTAATAGCAATGCTAGCCAGTAAACGTTCATGAAACTAGAATGCCTTCTTTGTTGTTTGATGTTATTTTAGTTGTAAAGTTTGTTACTGAAGTTTCTAGAGCGTCCAAACTAGAATCGTACTACTACTACTGACGGTATTTTTATTAGACTTACCGGACTAAAATGCAAGCGATAGTAAAGTCAGCTCAGAATGGTCAACCACCTACCAAAGTGTTAAGTTATTCCAGATAGCCTTAGTTCCTTTAATTCTTGATAATTAAAGTGTATCTGACTTATCATGAACAGCGTAGATGCAACATCTTACAACATGCTCATTGTGCGAAAGCTGTTGGCCGAGCACTGGTGACGGCAAACCCTCTGGAGCAAAGAGAGTAATAGTCATAGAACCAAGCAGGAAGAAACTTTTTATTTGATCAGTGACTCATCCCATCTTCTATCGTGGCCAACAGGCGTCACGAATCTCGGTGCAGATAGATTTTGTTTTTGGTAGTATATTTTCAACTTATTATCCGGTCTTATTTCGAATCAGGATCGGTCTCCACAGTTGCGTATCGAAGGAGAGTGATGTTCCCCTATGAAGGATTGGAAGCCTATTGTTATGACTAGGGGAAACACGTTGTCATAGGTGTCATCATAATTCAGTTCGTAGAGCAACGTGATAGCGTGGGTCTCCACTTAGATTCCTGGCGATATAATTATTCTCAGAAGTATTTTCGAAACTGACGCGGATTTTTTTCGAAAAGTGAGGATGACTATATGAGGACCTTTAATAAACTATGTTATATTAATGGCTTTTCACTATTCGTAGAAAGATCACTATGTAGCCAATATTTAGTCAGTGAATAGAGACATCATGCAACTAAGAATGGCACATGTTGGTGCAAACATTATAAGGCATAAAGTGTAATTATATAAGAACTTTATTATATAAGAAGCGGTTAAGGTGGCAGTGCCTGGGTTCAACTTTGTGTGCAACGCTCGTATAAGATAGTAAGAATTATTCAGAGTAAATTTGTGTGGACTAAAGACACGTCGCCCCCCCCCCCCCCGCCTCCGTTCGGCTTCCCCCTCCCCCGCCCCTCCCTCCCCCCTT
>JAAAKM020006971.1:112312698-112342173 GCA_010016025.2 Alatinidae sp. Z8VKAUB7J3
GGACTAAAGACACGTCGCCCCCCCCCCCTGCTGATAGTTGTTCCACCAGGCCCCCGGTCCATCTTTCCCCCGTTATCTACGTCTGTGTTCCAAATCCGCTCCTCTCGGCTCTTCGCTAAATTACAAGAGAAAAGAAGTCCGTCTTTAGATAGGGTCTCACGTCCGTTGTCTCTAAATGCCAAGATACTTGTAACATGACCACTTGATTGTTCTGTCCCTCTTATTCTGTTTATCATGTCTATTATTACGATAATAAGGTACTAATCACATCATAGAAGCCTAATTAGAGTTCCCGACAAAATTAAGCTGCGTTTGTCTTACACTAGAATCATGATACTGGAACCTGTACAAGAACTCCGCTCTCAACTTTAAGACAGGTAATCTCGTGTCAATGAATCTGTATGAATCAGCGTACAATTTAAACCGTACGAAAAACAGAGAAGCTACGCTACCGCACTTGTATTTTGTCCCTACCTTATCAAGAAACGTATTAACACTCTTTGAATTTTCCGTGTCTTTATTCGACGACCACTTAATTCAGGGACGTGCCGTGGTTAAGGCAGCAACGCATGCCACAGGGAAAACACACTAACACATGGGGGCTGGGCTTGCATAAGGTATTTTGGGTTGAAGAAAATAAAAAAGAGTTGAGGCTCCACCTAATTTGGCCCCACCGTTCTTCCACTAATAACATGTTTTTGCGGTCCTCTTGTTAAGTCCTACATACATAAACGTAGGGCATTTGAACTTAAAACTGAAATAGATCTTTCAAGAATTTGATTTGATAGATGCGAGGCTGGGGGACACGACCCCAGTATTGCTGTGGTGTTTTTTTGCTAGTTATTATATAGAATTAAAAAAAACAACGATTGGGGGCTTAGCTAAGGTCTATATTCAATTTTTTATGAAAACTTAAAAGCATGCAATGCATGCGTTGCATTCACGGACAGCACGCCCCTCACTTAATTATTTTGTCCCTCTCCCTATTCGTAAGTTAAGATTGGTTCACTTAATGCTTCTTGGATCCTGCCTTTCATAATATTCAAGTAAGATTGGCAACATGTGTTCGCTAGTATTGAAAGAAACGATTATCCTTGTCGGTTCTTTGTGCATGGCTCATCGTATTTTTAACTAACAACTTTGTCCGAGCCGAATATCGACCGGATGAATTTGTTAAGAAATTGGAATGATTTCAACATCATGTAATTACCTACGCAAGTTGTCATTGTGGTTGTGTTGTAATTCGCTGTAGTACTGTGGTAATTTTGCCTCTCGTAATTTGTTTCACTCCATTGGTAGTCATACGTTTCCATGTTTAATTACAAATACGACTAGGGATATCGATAAAAGTGAAGATATCGTTTTCCAGCAAACTAAACTAAACTAACTTGTATTTTAAAACATAATTAACAGCTATCTTTTATCCTTTCTTCCAATTTATGCAACGACATCTAAATGTATGTCTAATAATAATAATAATTTTTTTTTAAACTCGCCATTCATTTTTCCAACAAATACCAACGAAATACAGTCAAACACTCACAACTATTAGGCATGTTTGACTGATTAGCATACAAAAATTCTAGTTCAAAAAGGGTAAACAGCTCCCTAACCTAATTTTAAAAATAACAACAAACGCACAGATCGATATCCCCTACCATACAATTTCTTAAAACTCAATGCCTTTATTAGTAATCTTTATGATACAATAACATTTCCAGCTGTTTTCTCCCGGCATAGTACATAATAATAACAATAATTTTAAACTTCAATGCCATTAATTCTTTCTGTAAATTTACAGTAACAGTAATAATTTTTACAAGATATAAAAATTCTCACTGTTTTCACCCGGCATAATGGGGACAGTGAAATTAATTGAAGTGGATAATTACAATAATAACGATAATAACAATAATAACAACATCAACAAGATAATGTCCTAATTTACAGGGGGCAATCTGCCAGGGGTAATCCACCTACACCCGGTGATAACTTACAACCCCCAATCTTTACTGGATACTGAAGCATCTTATAATGTTTATCATGTTTCATAAATACCTATCAAAATTACTCTTTCTAGAAAATATTTCAAAGTGGTAACCTCTCATCATGTCAATTTTCTTACTTCAATAAATAGAAAGGCAATGATAAACAAAATACAGAAACTTACTCTGTTGGATTTGCATAGGAGGGTAGCCCAGGATGGGGTAGAAAAGAGAGTGTGGAGTACTATATGATTGGACCTACTGTCCAAATGTTAACATTAGTTTTACTTGATTAGTATTTATGCAAATGTGTTCTCACACTCTAAGGTTCCATTAACAAGCTTTGCAAAATTGCATTTTTTCAATCAAGTTATAATCTGTAAATCAGAGGACTTTAAGCCCTGAACCCCCCTCACACCCAAAAAATCTTACGATTTCTTGCCTAGATTCTTTTCTTTTCGTTTTACGAATACACCCTACCAATTCCAACTCCATGAATTAAAACCCTCATTTACACCTAGTGCACCCTGCCACCTCCTGGCAGTTTGTTTGTTCTCCTCAAACATAAAGTCAAAATTGCCTCTTTTTGAAGGAATGACTTTCGAAGTGCCTTTTCTGCCAGTTCCTTATTTTCCAGTGCCCTTTTCCCCAGTGTCTTTCTTTACAGTGCCCTTTCTCCCAGTGCCTTTCTTTCCAGTGCCCTTTTTCCCAGTGTCTTTCGTCCTGGTGCCCTTTTTCTGGTGCCTTTTTACCTACATCTAAGAAATACATCACCTAGCCAGACAAGTAGACCTATATGACTCCATCCATAACATTTAGTTTCAATGTATTGATTTCTAAAACACTTTAAATGTAGTAACCATGGTCCAGTGGATAGTTTGCTTGCTTTCTATGCTAGAGGGTACAGGTTCAATTCCCCGAAGGGCCATTGGCGTAATAGGTAGGGCATCTGGTCTTGAAGTGGTCGAAGCTCCAACAAAAAGTCCCAAGTATATATGGGCACCGCCCCAGTCCCTATCAAGGAGTTACAAGGTGATAAAACTGTTTAAAAAACCGACAAAAAACCCCAGCTTATTGTGCTATAGGATATCAAGCCTTGCACTACTACTGAAACTTTAGTGGATCCATTTGAATTTATTATTAAAGTTTGACTTCTAATTTCCAAAATGACTCAATACTTCAATACGTCGTTAACTTATTATCCATTTTAGACTCAAAATTTTAGTGTTAATTTTGCTTGAAAATTGCCAAAAGCTTGGGGTCACAGTGCCTCCCATACCCTTCCCACCCTAGAAGCCTATGCATCCTATCTTTTGAATGGTTCTAAATCCTGACAATAAAATTAACTAAAAGCTCATAGTAGACAAACTGTGGAAGCTTAACTGAAATGGAGGAAATCAATGTTAATGCTTTTTGATATAAAATGTTAACTAGACTCATAGAAGACATTGAAACCCTATGAACATTTAAAAGAACAACTGATGCATCTTTGCAACACACCTGTCATCTTTCCGCAGGAACGCACCAGCATATGGCTGTAACAGTTTAACTTTTCTTTTTATTATGTCAATGACATCTTTATCTGTGACCTGAAAATAAATTTGCTCCTTTAATAACTACCAAAATATGCATAAAAAGAAGGAAATCTTAAAAACTGTATATATCAACTTTCTTATAAAACTTTTGAGGATTGATGAAAATAAACAGAAAGGACATGATTCCTGAGAAAACATAAGATTTCACTTCATACTAATCAGCTTTTAAGATACCTTAAAACAATCACTTGGTTAATGTGTGCGCAAATAGGAGAAACATTCAAAATAAATTCCCAAAATAATGCCCTCTATGATATATATACTTGGTTTTTTTGTCACAATTCTTTCTGTCCACTAATATAGACTTAATCTACTATTTGTTTATTGAGCATCAATAATGGTGATATTATATTTATAAAGGAAAGTATCTCAGTTTCTTGACCTTTAAAGAATGGGAATGTGTGACATGTAGGTTACAAGTTCACCATTGAGACATGGGAATATTGTCCTTTCACCAAAGAAAGGGACAATATCCCAGTCAACTACACACTATATAATCTATGTTTCCTGCTGAAAAGATTATGGAGACATCCAAAATATTTCACCACTCTAATTTAAACTGTGTCCAGTCTGTTTGTGCCATGTGACTTGAACATGACACCGTGGCCTTCTACTGTGTCAATCTGGTGAGAGCCTACAGCAATGAAGCTGCAAAGTACCTTGTCCAAAGCCCACTGGACTTCACAATACAAATTTGTGGGGTATGGGTTTGAATCCTAGTGGTGACATGCTTTCTGTCTCCAGAATCTTTTCAATGCTGATCATTTCAAACCTTCTCTTTTTAATATATCTTATATTTTGGACTCCCCAGGAAAATATAATTGCCACTCTTGGAAAAGATTCCTGGTACTACAAACTTTTTACATATATAATATTTAAGAATGGAATCATTAGTGAAATGCCATTGAGCGGTTTCATTGCACCCTCATCAGAATGGCTTGTGCCAAGAATGAGTTGTTCAAACATTCAAGCATCATTTATGATAACTCAGAAAAAAAGAAAGGGATTGAAGCAAAAATTAGTCAATGTCTTTCTGTGTTTGTGAATCATCATAAATGATGCTTGAATGTTTGAACAACCCATTCTTTGCATGAGCCATTCTGCTGAGGGTGCAATGAAACCAGTTAATGGCATTCCACTAGTGATTCCATTATTAAACATTATCTACAAATTGGCAGTCTGTGCTAAAGAAGTGGAATATCTGACCTGCTTTATTAATTTGGACTGCAGACTATAGACAGTGATACTTGACAGTTTCTGAACAATTTATATATTTTTAAATAGAAGAAAATCTAGCACATTGAGAAATGCTTTAGCACCAAAAACAGAATAACAAATATGGTAAATCAAAACATTCTAACATATTCCTCCAAGGTGGTTAGCAAAGAAAGCCAATCCATCTCAATTTTTGAACTTTAAAATTTGTGTTAATCCATATCATCCATACCTCAATCAATTTAACAAATTTTGGGAATACTGGATTTCTCAGTAATGGAAGTACAGGAACAATTGGGAAATTCTCTGGTATTCCAATCTGTGCCAATGATTTTTGTGTAACATCTCCATTGTCTGAATTAGCTGTGTCCAATATAATTGGTTCATCATCTTTACCATCTGAATCATCTCCATTGGATGCAGTTGCTTTCCTGTCAAATCAAAGGAAAACTAAATTAAATATTAACTATATTAAAACTATACTAACAATCACACCAAGGTAATACCCCTAACAGCAACTTGGCTTGTAGGCAATACTTTTGTTTATATACAAAATAAAAAAATTGAGTCAAATGTCAATATTGTTCACTTTGTCTTGTTCACTATAAAAAATGTTGGACAGCTTCACTTGATGACAGTCACCTGCAAGATAACCATAACAATAAGGATACTCCCTATGATAATGATAGATGGCAACAGAATCAACCAGTTGAAGATAAATGTAGAAATGAACAAACCCCTTTATCACAAAAATAACAAAGAACTTACAGATTCCAAGAAGCAAGACAATATTTTGGTGGCAATTGGCTAGCAGTTAAATGTTAATGGTAAGCAGTCGATTTTTTCTGTATTGGATTGTCTTGGCAGTGGCTGTGTTGCATTATAACTTTACAAAAGAACCTTTTGTGGTATGGTGTTTCCCTCTATGCACGCCTTTCAGACTGAACTGATACTAAACAATTCTGAATAAAAAAACTGCCTTAATCAGACTTAAGAAGTATGGGATATTTCCTGTTCTGGATTCTGCTTTTCTATTAGCCACCCTAGCTAGTAAAAACAGCAGCAAGGCATCTTTACTGCTTATGAAAATCTCATTGTCTGTCATCATGATTTGTAACAGCACATGCTTGGCCAAGTGATATGTATCATTGGTGGTTTGACTGCTCCGAAAAGGATTTATTATTGTTCACAGTGTGACAATGCCTTCAAAACCCTACATATTGTTTGGCAATACTTGCCCTCCTATACTATCAAGCAATGAAGTTATTGTACCTATGCATTACAATACTAACAAATTAAAATATGGATACAAAACAGTGAAACTCAAGCTGTAAAATTTCTATAGATACAATGTCTTTTAAAGGACCAGATGCTAATATTTGAATGCTGACAAAATTATTTAGACTAAAAACATGCAATTAGCAAAGTGTTCACTATGAATACTGTGCTCTGTAAAGTGGGACACAAAAATTCATATATACCTTATGGCCTCTTCCTAGGCACCAGCTACTCTATGCTTCCATGAACATTTTGTGCTATTTCTCGGTATAATTACCCTCAGCCTATATATTACGTATGGAAACAAACAAACTCCGGAAAATGTTTTGCTATTTTGTGCAATAAATTATATGTGAAGAACCCTCTACTGCTGACAAGGCTCTGAAGGCAAATTTTATTAACATACACTTCCTCTGAAACCTGAACAGTTTCTGTCACACTCAACAGTGACACATTCAACAGGAACACAAGGACATAAATTGTAACATACTTGTCTGTTGCCTTCTGTGATGTGCTGAATATTCTTGCTTTTCTTGGAAATAATTCTGCATGACCATATTTATCACTGTTAAAAAAACACTGATTAACATTTACAAGTTACTAGGAAAATAAAAATAATACAGAAACAAGAGCATTGTTACAATTTTAAGTTATCAGGAAGAAACAATTTTAAATATCACTTTCAAAGATAGCAAAGATATAAATAAAAAAGAATACCTTCGGGATTCCAATTTGCGCCCTATGTTTAGTGCCATTTGATCTATCGAAAAGCTAGATGAGCCCAAAAATATATCACTAATGATTGCCCCCAATTTTATACCCTAAGTAATTGATGAAAAAAATTAAACAATTTTCATTTACTGTATCCAAAATGCCAAAGGTAAATGGTGTGTTATTTTGGGCTAAAATTTTCTCTAATGTCAGAGCTTCATAAAAGTTGCATTACATCAGAATTTTCTTGGAGAAATAGAAAAAAGAATACAAAATATGTCAAAAGAGACAAGTAGATGGAAGATATATATATCTCTTTTCTGGAATGGTATGGAATTTTCTACTAGCTGGAAAACAATTAATTGCACATTTGGAATGCTGTGTGACTTGATCAGCGCAAACTGAATTGTATTGTATGATAAAGGCCTACTAACAATATAATAGACCATCCTAGAAGATTACAGAATGTAAGCCTACTGGATTGCCTATTTATATAAACATATTTACTATTCTTAAAGGCTCTAGAAAAGATTTTAGAAAAATCTGGAAAGTTCTGGAAATACAAAAAATGTCTAAAATTAACTGACTGTAAGGCATAGGTCTGTATACATACCCGAGAAATTTTTGAGGGCTAATAATTACTGCATAGCAAAAGCAACGAATAAAATCTCTACGGGTATCGACCTTTCAGCTACCGAAAACCCACCTGGCCATTAAATGAATACCATGTATAACGAATGGCCAACAAATTTTAAAGTGTTACACTTAACAGGAGAATAAGGGTACAGTGTCAATGCATGAATCATTGAATGTATGTCCGCTGATTAGATCATTGCAAGTTAAGTAATTTGTAGGCTAAATAATAATCGCAGTGGGGCTCCGTGGGCTCTATTCCTATCGGTTAGCAAGGACTAAATGTAGGAAGAGTCGATAGATCTGATCTTAGATTAAAATAACGGTAGCGGACCAGTACCGAAGATACATCGACTGAACGGTTGGGATACGCTACGCTTGTATGAAGTTACACATGCAGCACGTCCACTCCGCAGCTACGTTTTACATAGGCTACGTGGTAAGCTGCTAATAAAAAACTCCGTTGCATCTTGAATACGTAAGTCTGAGTAAGCATTGGAAACATCTTATCTAGTAGGTTCGAAGACACATAGTTAGGGCATACCTTATCAGATCGAATCTCTTTCCATGAGGTCTCAAGCACGCATAGTTACAAGTGACATTTCGCAGAGGATAACGTGCTGCAGCTCCAATGTCCCTTCCTCTGCTCAGGAGATTTGACGTATGACGAATCTGGCGAAATACAAGGGCACTTCCAAGCCCCCTTTGAAGGAAGACCGACATCGTGGTACAACCTTTCGATGTTCAATAAAATAGAATGCACTGTCACGACTCACGTTTATGTTTCATCATCCAGTGCAGTAAAGAAATTTACACATCCATTCATGTGGATTTTCGAAAAAAAGACGAACAAATGGAGAATTGACCCATTTTCAATACGAGGACGAAACTGGAACCTGGAATATTTTGTTTTTTAAATTTCGGCGGGAAAGCGATAAAAGTAAACGACGTGACAACTGAATGAAGGCCGAGGGAAACTAGAAAAACATCTGAGCAAACATCTTGTTGGGCAGGTTTCCCCACTACCCACGAACGTTGATGTCGGCCGGGGAAACTGAGGACTTGAACATCTACCAACAGATGTTTTGCCTGTCCACAACTAATTAAAACATCCTGATCTCTGGCTTCGAATTTACCAATCTCTGGTGGAATTGTCAAAGCAGCGCTTAGAGAGAGAGTTTTCATTGATTCATCTCTGGCTGAGGATGTCCAAACATGGAGTCATTCATTGAATTAACAAATGCTTTGAGTTTCTACGTTCTAAGTCCTGGAAACGATTTAAATATATACTCAAAAATTTGCTTTCCTTCTCGAGCGCTTCTACAAACTGTTTCATCAATCCTAATTTGATATGCATGGGAGGCAATATGATTTTTTCCTCTGTAAGAAATAGCACTAATAATGTTCTTTCACACCGATCTTGAGATCTCGGGAAAGCCTACCTTTCCTTTTCCAGGCCACCATTTTCTCTCGACCGTTATTCACACGAAAAACATCGTTTTGTGAAAGCACTTTCTTGACCAGGTAAGAAATTTACTATTTTCAAATCTACACATGAAACCCATTTATGATTGTTGTAGTCAATTTATATCATAACCTGTTTGATAGCATTATATACTTCTCGCAGTGTTATTGAGTGAGGTACCGATATTGCCAGATATAGTTGGAGCTATAGAGCAATCGCACTTTAAAATGCATTCTTAACAACCACTGAACAATCTCCATTCACCAGGATCGTATTTGTCGACGCCTGATCAAACAAAAATTGATTAATATCAAACAGAAAATTCTAAGGCTTCCTATATTTGATGTCACCTTAACAATTTGGCTTACTAAAGTGCATTATAATTATTGATATATTTTCTTAGTTAGTTTGAATCTTGGCAATAAATTGGAAAAATTTTAAAATTTTTAACTTAAAAAACACTATTTTCTATATTTTCTTATAAAAAGTGTTAGTTTTATGTGCCTCGCAATACGTTGTTGGTCCTACCTAAAATTTGATGGATTTCTATGACCCTTATTAGTTAAATTTTGCGATTACCCAAGACCATAAATTACTCTTTTCACCAAAAATGAGCACTTCCGGTACAGAAAAAATGGTAGTTAAAATTAAAAAACCAAGGTCATTTTTGGAATCAGCACCATCAAATTAGCTAAAAAACATGTTTTGTTTCTTGAAACCAAAAATCGTGTTGCCCAATGTTTTGTAAGCACTGCATCACATCTTTGTCCTATAATGCCAGAGAACACTGTTCCTCCCCTTGTAATGCTTTGTTGCCATACTGCCCTGACTATCATGTACCATTAATATTGAAATTTACGTTAAATTAGAATGAATGTATAATGACTATTTTTTTATTTTCCTCCGCAACATGTGGTATACAACACTGATGGATCAATAAATGGATATAGAGGTGAACAGAGGAGGCCGAAATGATGCATGATCACTTAGCACTTGTTGTTCAGGGATAAAAGGTACCTTGCTCTTTTTGCCTCCTTCTTTCTGCCTCTCTCTTTTTGCCTCTCTCTTTTTGCCTCTGCCCTTTTGCCTTCTTCTTTTTGCCTCGCTCCTTTTGCCTCGCTCCATTTGCCTCGTTCTTTTTGCCTTGCTCTTTTTGCCCTTCTCTTTTTGCTTTTCTCTTTTTGACTTGCTCTTGCCTTGCTCTTTTCGCCTTGCTCTTTTTGCCTCGCTCTTTTTGCCTCGCTCTTTTTGCCTCACTCTTTTGCCTCGCTTATTTTGCCTTGCTTATTTTGCCTTGCTCTTTTTGCCTCACTCTTTTTGCCTCACTCTTTTTGCCTCGCTCTTTTTGCCTCGCTCTTTTTGCCTCACTCTATTAACCTCGCTCTTTTTACCTCGCTCTTTTTGCCTCGCTCTTTTTGCCTCGCTCTTTTGGCTTCGCTTTTGCCTTGCCTTTTCTTTTAACTACTCTTTCGTTTTCTCCCCTGCTTCTTCTTTTACTTTCCACCTTATACATATCTTCCTCTTTAGTTGCTGGTTCCTCTATGTGTAATGATTGTACGGCTCTTTAACTCCACTTTTTGTTTAATAGGAAACTATAAAAACTGTTATCTCAAGTAGTATTTTATATTTCTTTTTCTACTTTTCATTGCAGCCTTGATTACGTGACATGACTGGATGGTTAAATAGAGTGATACAAAGAAAAAAGCCAAGACGATAAGAAATCATACTTCTCACTTAGAATACAAGACAAGGTACAGTGCTAAGCATTTATGAACAGTAATCAATACGTTAGTAAGAACAGTAATAGAGTTAGAAGGAATAAATACAGAACGATCTAATTATTGTTGAAGCTAGATGTAAACAACTAGAAATTGCTAAAAGGATGATTTTGGGGGAATGAACGAAACTGGAAAATAAGTTGCAAGTTTTTTGTCACTATTAATAATCGCTGCAAAGGACCGGCCTTCATTAGTAAATGCAGTAAATCTTTGAAATTACCGGATCATGTAAACAAAGTCAAGTCAAGAGACTCCACAATAGGACAGCATTTGCTTGAAAACCCAATGTATTCTGGCAACTGTCAAGAGCATTCGTTTAGGGTATTAGCTAAAGCCCCTTTTCATGATTCCGCTTTAGAAGCCGTATTCATCAAAACAAAGAGTCCGGTGCCAGTCGACAAAAAAAACAACTTTCGCGATTTTCAATAACATGAGTGGCTGAAAAGCTGTCGCTCTCGTGTCTGTTATTTCTACGACTTGTTGCGGTCTTATCATTTCCTATTTATTCATCGCAAAACGCTTTCTTACTTCACTTATACAATTGCTGTGATCAGCGCATGGTGAAAACGTTTAGCAAAATGAATCCGTTGCTCAACACAATAATTAAATGTGTCCCAATAACTAATTTTCTAAGAATTGATAATATTTAGGAAACACTTAAAGCATTATCTAAATTAAAAACGTAGGTTGTCAGTGTTTATTGTGCGTGTGATAAGAAACTGATAGCATAATTTCTACCTAAAGAAAGGAAGTTCAAGAACAAGCCACAGGTTTCACCAAATTAGATCGATGTTTGTTGACGTGCAAACAATCGTTGCCTTAAAAACTAATTTATTCAATTCTTTGAAGCAATATTTAAAACTAAACCGATTTTCCATTGCTTGATATTACAATCATATCTTTTGCAAATCTACACGAAGGCATGTAAGGATTTATCAAGCCCAGCATATAGGCATTACACAAGATATACTTCAAATACCTCTGTAGAATACCATAGGATCTGGTACTAGTTACGGATGTTGCCAAAGTGTTATCGGCCATTGTTAAACTAATGAGCTAAAGCAATATTTAGTAATATTAGCAAACGATGTGTTAAAAAGCACTTAAAAATTACCACAAGGAATTGTTTGGTTTAATTTGTATTGCAAAATGGTAACATTTACTCTTGGGTGCCTTATAGAAAGGGGGTTGGAATTAACGGGGGTTTGAAAAATCCCCAAAACGGGGGGATTGGAATAGACTTGGGGCCCTGGACAAAAAGTGTGAAAAATTAAGTCAGGAATCAATATTAAGGATCAACGGCAACTTCCTAAACGTAGGGTAATGCAACACAAAAATAGTTAGTAATTCGAAGTCATGGTAGTCTCCTCTATGCCTTTCAAGATTCAAAAAATGTTGCCTTCATCCTCCTGCTCGATGACAGTGTCATTGCTAACATTTATAATGTGCGTTTTCACACATCTTTGAGCCTCGTAAAAAGGCCACCGTCATCTTTAATGTATGGTTTTCATATTTTAATCAAAACATTGTCTACTTGCCCGCCAAAGTACCTCCTCAAAAAATTGTCATGGGAGAGAGATTACGTAAAAATTAATAGGCGGGGGGGGGGGGTGGAATAAGAATGTCCTGGGTGGATATTGTTTGAAAAATTAATTAGCGGGAGGGACGTCTATTAGGCATCCAAGAGTATACCGCCAAATGTATAGACAATAAATCTTGCAATTACTGTTTAACAATGTTAAAGCAAGTTAAAAGTACCATGAAATTCCAAAACAATACCTATTGCAATATTAAAAATACCATTAGATTTGTTATCGTTTAAGTTAAAGGGATTATGAACTAATTTATGAACTAAAAATCGTCGATTTGCACTACAAATACATACAAAAATATCATACCACGAAAGCACCAGGTCAGTTTCTACTTTGAATAGATCTTTTAACCTAAAATATTAAGACCTAATATAATTGAATGCCTTTAATGCCGATCATTGCTTATAAACAGGAGACGTAGTAAGGAGTCAAGATGATTGATGGTAGGTCCTAGGTATTGAAACGAATGTGTTCTACAAGGTTTCAAAAACACATCTTAGTCGTTGCCGAAAGTTATGAAACTTTGTTTTTGCTCATCTGAATTTATAGGTATTGCAGAAAAGATACGTTTTGCATCGTTTCCAAAAAAACAACTAAGTCGTTTCTCAAAATAGGTATTACACAAATAAAACAACGTTTCCTAGACACAGCTAAAGCCGTGCTAAAAATTTGTTTGTATTTGATCAAAACTTTGTACAACACTCCGAAATTTAGTTAATATTGATCAAAGAAACTTAGTACAACATTTCCGAAATTTAATTTAGTACTGATCAAAGAAAGATAAGTCGTTATTAAAAATTTATTTGAATACCTTTAAAATGAGTAGGCCGATCATTGCTTATAAACAAGAGACGTAGTAAGGAGTCAAGATTATTGATGGTAGTTAATATTGATCAAAGAAACTTTGTACAACATTTCCGAAATTTAGTTAATATTGATCAAAGAAACTTTGTACAACATTTCCGAAATTTAGTTAAGTATTTATCAAAGAAACTTTGTACAACATTTCCGATATTCAGTTAAGTATTTATCAAAGAAACTTTGTACAACGCCTAATACGTGATATTACTTTGGAGGTTTTTTAAATCTATTCTTACACACCTTTTGTAGAAAAATGAATTGAATGCTGCAGCTAGTTCGGTTGTATTTTGTAAGTCACTTTTGTGTTAAACTGAACCCCGAAAGCTCTGTGGACTGGGTATTAAACTTTGTACAAATGCGTCCGAAACGAAGTTAATTCGTTATTGCAAATTGCAAAACTCTGTATTTGATTATTTAAGCTATTGCACAAAAGAAACTTTTTACTTTTATAACATTTTCAGAACACAGTTAAGTGGTTATTTGCATTGCATAACTTTGCTGCTGATCATTATATAGACATTAAACACAAAAAACATTATACGAATAAAAACATCGAGACAGCGGGATTCTGTACTCCAAATTATATTGTTTATTTGAAGTTTTTGAATGATGAAAACTACATAGCCCGTTGCTCAAATTAGCCAGATTTCTGCATTTTCTAAGCTCAAGTTAAGGATAAGATAGCAGGAAATTCTTTCACTGCCACTTATACTTCTTGGTTTCACGACATGCCTGTATTTTAAAATCAGATATTGCAAAACTGATGCGCACGTGATACTTACCACAGTGTCAGGGATTTCTCGTAAAACCAGATTCGCAGATATCACAATCCAAAAATACGATTCAATACTTTTCCAAACAAACCATCAGCCCTGAAGATGCGTAAGCCAAGATTACAGAAATTGAACTAAAGATGTTACGCTAAAGAGCTTCCAAAAATTTATATTCGTTTATTTTTAATTAATAGAATGTCTAGGTCTCTTGAATTACATGAAACAATGCTTTGAAATAATTTCTAAGCTTTACTTTATCAGCTGCTGCTCGAATTAAAGAAATGTCGGTACATATTCCACCAAAATTATCGTACTTCTAAAAGTACCAAAAGTTAAGTTGCCGCTTGAATAAAATAAAATATACAGAAATTATAAAGACATTACTTTTAAAAATTCAACTATGCAAAGAGAAAGGCACCTGCATTTTAGTCAATATTACAAATATTGTATAACCGATCTTTTCATATGGGAACCTCACAAACTGCTGGAGTATTACATATTATAGTTTTGAGTAAGAGATATAAACATCTTTCGTTAAAAAATACACTTCCAAGATGCCTGCAACATTACAATTGAAATTGGAAAAACTGAACTGAATATTAACTGCAGGTTAAAAATTACGTTGTTTGCCTGATTATCAAATAGATATCTAATCACTGTGTCAAACCAATAATACAGAAATTGCAGTGAAAATATCGTAAGAAAACCCCATATGCAACTATATAAGTCAATGCGAGTAAAAGCACGACACATAAGCCAAAATATATACAAAAGATGCGTAAGGGGGTCACATACTCGAATCAAGGTCAAAATACCTGACCAGTAGCTATGCGTAAAAGCAGTTTTCAAGTAAGGATGCATTACTATTGCTTTCTAAACTTTATCATACTACTTTAATCCAAACCACAGAGGCTTCTTGGTTCAGTTAATCACGAAAAAGCAACCAACCAGCCGAACAAAGAGATAAAATTTCATCCATTTTTCTACAAAACGTACGTAAGAATAGATTTACAAAAGCTCCAAAACAATACTTAGGACCTGACTTATGTAGGTGAGTGTATATTTAAATCAAAATAACCAAAATTTCATAAACGATGTCGTAAAATACTTTCAAAATTCTACCATATTAGCTACAAGAAGTAATAGGGGTATTCAGTCCATTTTTCTACAACATTGATTATTGAATCAAAATAACCAAAATTGCATCAACGATGTCGTAAAATACTTTCAAAATTCTACCATATTAGCTACAAGAAGTAATAGGGGTATTCAGTCCATTTTTCTACAAAATTGATTTTTGAATCAAAATGACCAAAATTGCATCAACGATGTCGTAAAATACTTTCAAAATTCTACCATATTAGCTACAAGAAGTAATAGGGGTATTCAGTCCATTTTTCTACAAGGTGATTTTTGAGTAGTTAAGATTTATATAGGGAGCAAGGAGTAATTTTAGTTTTGTATCGTTGGTAAATTCTAATCACTGTAGCTTGAACTTGTCTTATTTTTCCACTGAATTTATATGATACTTTTAGCCACTTTTTGAGTGATAAACCAGAAATAAAACACCTGAAAACTCCCGATGGTAAAGTATTCGTGAGCTATTTCACAGATGTTTAAAAAAAATTAAATCTGCTAAATAACCAACTTTGAGAGTTCATGGATTTGTATGAGGCTCTTAGTAACTTTTTAAGTTACAAGCCTGAAATGAAAGACCTGAAAACTACTGATGGTTAAGCATTTGTGAATTGTTTAACAGATATTTTTGAAAAATTAAATCTTTCCTGAACAAACAACTTTAAGAATTCATTGAATTGTAAGATGCTCTCAGTGACTTTTTAAGTGACAAACCTGAAATGAAAGACATAAAAACTCTTGATGGTAAAGCTTTTCGAGCTATTTCACAGACATTTTTGAAAAATTTAATCTGCTGAATAAACAAGTTCAAGAATTCATGGATTTGTTTAATGCTCTTAGTTACTTTTTAAGTGACAAGCCTGAAATTAAACACCTGAAAATTCCTGATGGTAAAGTATTTGTGAATTATTTAACAGATATTTTAGAAAAAATTAAATCTGCTGAATAAACAACTTCGAGATTTCATGGATTTTTATGATGCTCACAGTGACTTTTTAAGTGAGAAGCTTAAAATTAAACACCTGAAATCTCTTGATGGTAAAGCATTTGTAAATTATTTAATATACATTTTTGAAAAATTAAATCTGCTGAATAAACAACTTCAAGGATGAAATAAAACTCTTGTGGGTGCAAAGACGAAATTATTTGGCCTTGTTACATTCATTAAGGCATGTCAAAAACAATTTTCCACAAAACTTTTACTAGTTTAACTGGCTAGGAAAATGTGAGGTGACTAATGCTTCTGTACTTGCCATTATGGATCATTTGAATATCATGGCCTCAGATTTTTAGGAGCAATTTTCTGATTTTAAAAAAATGATTTTTCATCATGGTTGACGCAGCCAATGCTAGTGGATATATCTAATATTTTGATGCAGTATCAAGAAGAACTCTCGAAAATGCAAAATGACAATTTCATTAAAACTTTGTTCAATATAAAAGGAGTGATGGCATGGTATTGTGATCAGACAGAAACTAAATACCCCCATTCATCCAAGTCTGCAAGAAAATAGTGGTTGCCTTTCCCATCCTCATTTTTGGCTGAATGTGACTTTAGTGCTATCAATAATTTGTTATCGAAGAAAAAAATTGACTTGATATCAATAAACGAGGAGACTTGAGACTTAAGAATACTAAATTGGAGCCTGATATAAAATATTTGTGTCACAGACATGGCGTATCAGGATATAACTGACAGACATTTTAAGACGAGCCCAATTTTTATTTTTATTATTACTAATTAAATAATGAAAGCATTCAAAGAACTCATAACAGTGTTTTACTCAAATATTTACATATTTCTGTACTTCAGGTCTCTATTATGTATTTGGAAACTGAATTGATTTAGCCATTTCTTTCATTTTTTTTTCTCCTTTTATGGACGAATCATTCCTTTGAAGTTTTTTGAGAGCCCAGTTTAATGATTTTTTAAGTTTTATCAGGTTTTTATCAGGTCATCAGCATTTTAGAAATGTCAAAATGGGGCATGGCCCAAAATTGGGTGGGAACCACTGTTATATGCATACAATGGGAAGATTTCATAACTTACACGCCTCTCCTCACGGGCTCTGGGAGGGGGTCATTTTACACCTAAAAACATAGCTATTTGATCTTTCAGCTATGCTGAACAAAATGACTGTCTCAAAAGTTTGATCAGATAACATTGGTGAAAATAGGCATGGGAGGGGGCTCAGTTGCTTCCCAATCTTTTTGGTTGCTTAAAAAGGGCACTAGAACTTTCAATTTCCGTTTGAATTTACCATCTTCTAGAACCATTATTAAATACGATTACCCCTGGAAAATAAGAAAAAAACATATAAATACGCATCCGTGATCTGTTTTGTTTAAAAAACGATAAATTTTCACATGACCCACCATTCCATATGAAATTTGTCTGGAATGAATTGTAATAAATATTAAATCTAAGCCTCATGGCTCTTTATTATGAAACGCTATAGCAATGTGTTCGATACCATTTTGTTCCATGTACTTACCACATTTTTATCTTGTATGTTTTGCTTTTGTTTGTCGGTGATTTTTGAGTAGTTAAGATTTATATAGGGAGCAAGGAGTAATTTTAGTTTTGTATCGTTGGTAAATTCTAATCGCTGCAGCTTGAACTTGTCGAAAGTTTTATCAGAGTTATTTGGAGAAGCCCAAGATAAAGTGATTATAAGGAAACCAAACCCCTCCCATGCCCCTCTTCACTTCTCCTCCCCCCAAAGACATCCGATATAAATTTCAAGATAGCTATTTGGTTCAACTTAGATGAAAAGTCCAATAACTATACCTCTGGGGATGATAAGACAATCCATAACCTTTGAATAAGGGCCGTAGTTTACACAATTTATATTTTGTTTACATATGGGATTTATGGTTAGGAATTGGAGAAAGTGGTTAAATTTTATGAAAATCCTTGGGGCGGGACATAATTGAAGCCAATTTTCCGAAATCAACTGAAATTGAAAGTGAAAAATGGAAAATGAGACATATACTACAATTGAGATGCCTTGTTGAGATGCCGAGGGCACATTGTGCGGATGCAGGATGACATATTTCCGAAGAGTAAAGAGTGTAAAGAGTGTGGCTTTGAATAGATTGGGATTTAGGAGGAGCGTCCGTAGCTGTGTTGGCCTCATTTGTTTTGGTTGTTTTCAGTTTTAAAGTAACCACCTTTTTTCGAAACTTGTTTTCGTATATCTCCAAATTATTCACGGCTTTTTTATTTTTCGTCTATTAGCAACATTTTTACAACTTATAAGGGAGTAGATAAGCAGTGAATTTTCAAATTCCTTACAAGTCTGTGTTCTGTTGTTCCTCTTTTATGTAATAAAAATTCATCGTCTTTTTGCGTAATAGAAATTCACCAAAATTCATTTTATGTAATAAAAATTCAAACTAGATGCAACAGCTAGGCCCCTTGAAACTAATCCTCTTAAGTCAAAATAAAAATTAGATGAACTTCTTGAGACAAAATAAAATCAGATGGACCTTTTGAGCCAAAATAAAAATCAGGCGAGCCTCTATAGTCAAAATCAAAATCGGGCACACTCAACCTTAATGTAAATGTAAATTTCTAGTAATTTATTCATGATTCTTTCACTGCTTATTTTTTTCTATTTTTCATCCCAAACTGAATGAATTTACTGATTATACAAGCCTCTTTTTAGCGTTGCTTCCACTATTTGGTCTTGGACATCATCTTATGTTAACTTTCATATGAAAACTATTTAACTTCATATTTTTTCTCCTATGTTTTGAAACAAAAATTAGTAATACACTCTTTAAAATTTGTTTTTATGTGTCCTTGTAGTTATTAGTTGTCATAGAAAATTTTTTTAATGCTTCTAAGGATTGCGATTTTATTGTAGAGAAATGAATATAAAGGTACGCCATTGTTTAACTCCCGTAAACCTGACAAAAAGACTTATAGAGTCTTTTGAAGGTGTGATCATACCTTGTCGCCATTGTATCATATTATCTATCCCCCCATCTCGTCATTTTTTCTCGGGAAATTTTAATTTTTCTAACAATAAAAATTAATTGGACAAAAAAAATTTGAATTAATTGGAAAATTAACACTTCTTTTGTCTGAGAAAAGACTTCTTTCAGATGGATTAATCCTTTGAATGATTTTTGAACATTTGTCCTCTTGACCAAAGGACTTATGGCTGTAAGTTTCGTAAAAAGTTTGGTGGCTCATTTTCGGGCCACAACCCCCCTTCTTTCTCGAAGCAAAATCTTGAAGACCTTTATGACCAAGAAAATAATATTTTCAACAATTCCGAACAAAATTAGTACTTTAGAATGTTGATCAAGCGTCAAAGAGGTTACACAAGGACATATACGTCTAAAGAAGTTATGTAACGGTCTGGTAGCTCCCCTCCCACTATTAACTATAAAAGAAAAACTAGAACTCTCAATTTCTGAGTAAATGAGCATCCTCGGAAGTTTCTATGAGGTTGGGGATGGTGTTTGCCCCCCTTCTATAAAAAATAAGTTCTTCTCACGTTCTTTTGGTGGGAGCTAAGAGGACCTCTTCTCATTCTGTCAGTTAAGTTTGTATGGAAATAAATGACTATTTTACACACTATTATGTTTTCTTTTAACCACGGAACTAACAAGTCATTGAGAGTGGGGAATTAGGAGGGAAGAAATTTTGAAGAAGAAATTCGAATTGCTCAGAATCGTAAACGACTTTGATATACCTCAAGCAGAAGGCTCTAAGGCCTATCTTCTCCGTTTTTGACGCCAAACGTGAAGGAGATTAAGGGAAGTCCCGTTTTCTTAATGATTAAAAATTTTACATCGGCTAAAATTACTTCAAAATAAACTTTTGCTGACTTATTGGTCAGCCTAGAAAATAAAAAAATTCTTCATTAATTTCACTCTTCATCTGAAGAACTTGCCGAACTTACTTACTAGCCTCAGCAAATGTCTTCTTAACGACGAATCTAGTTGCTACTGCTAAAAGGTCCTCAACTGCTCCGGCGAGAATCAACCAGCTAGAATTCGTCCAATACAATAACAATCTGGTGCTGAATCAAGTCCAGCTAGAAAATGATCGAAGTGAAAGATTTTTAACTTTGCTGTTGTTTTTTTTAGTTTAATACAAACTATATTACGTTCATATTACATATCTATATCTATTTCAGTTAAAAAAGAAATTTGTTTTCACCAACGTGCCAGACGGGTGCCATGCCCATGTTTCATCAAAAAAAGTTTTCTTTGTCATATCCTGCTTCGTCTTGTCACGTGCAAGTTTCTTTTTACAACAATTTTCAGTAAAGAACAAGTTTGAAAGTTCTTCTTGATAGTACAAATAAACATGAATTTTGCCACCACTGAAAAACAGGTGACACTTTCAAGTTTTTGGTGATGCGACAAGGCACAACTTTTTTTTCCCTTTAGAACAGCTATTTGCCACCTAAAAGAAAATTGTAATGGCGTCAAAGTATACAAACTAGCTAATAATTAAAAAGTACTATTTTCAAAGGCCAAATAAAGATTTTACTTGTATATTAACTAAACTTAAATTTCATAATGGATTCCCAAAAGCTCCCGTATGTCCATAGTGAGGCTAAGTTACCTCTTCCCAAAAAAAATCAAGTTCATGGACCTATAGGAAATACTCTAACAGATTATTTTACACAAATATAGACTTATAAATGAATTACTCGGGTGCACTAAAACGGTACATAGTTCTATTTTTCCCACTTACCATCCATATCCACCTTTTTACAAAGTCTCTTTTTAAGGTTTGTCCGCCGAAATTTTTTATAAGAAGATTCTCCTAGACTAATGCCATCTAGCTGTAAGTGTCTCCTTTTTTGAGCAAGCTTAGATAAATCTTTGGGGAAAAATATAAATAAGATAAAATATTAGGCTTAATGAACGGATAGAACTGAAACAATGAATAATATAATTCGAATTGATGCAAGTCTCGTTCATTCGAGTATCATGCTAAGTGGCTCAAAGCAGCCCTCAATTTCAATTTGCCTTTTGTTGAAGATCAAATAAAAAAATTGATTCTCTTAGCTGATCAGCAGCTCCTTTTGTTTACGGGCAAAACTCCCTAAGCCTTATTCCTGTTCTCATTATGACGATTCAATATTTCATTGGAGGAAGGATAAAAAAAATAATCACGATATTATCGAATATGTTGATGATGTCTTTTTATGTCCAAATACTGTTTGATTAAAAAGAAATAATTTATATAATAATATTATAAAAAACAGTGGAGGAAGAGAAAAAAAAGATGAAAAAGAGGAATTCTCATGTTTTGTAAAAATGATTTACCCATATGAGATTTCAGTCTTATATAAAATGTAAAAGTGCTTACTATAGCCCTAAATTCTTGAATTCCTTTTAATTTTACATGAATCTTTAGGAAGAAGCATAATTTGTCGTGCTTTAAAACCTTGAGTCACTATTAGCATATTTGTAATTCATTTTATGAGTATCACCCTTAAAAATCTGCTTAGGTTACCTTCATAGACACTCTCTTAAATTAAAATCTAAAGCTAGCTGTGTTCTTTGTATGAAAAAAAGTCTCTTTCGTGTTTTGACTCTGGAGTGTTAGACTCCGAAATAGCCTTTATTGCGTTTTCAAGGCTTCGTTTAGTATAAAAACAAAAATACTGTTATTGCAACACTGGCTGAATAAAGAAATAGAAGTTTATGTAAATTTTTTCAAAAATTTGGATATAACTTGTATAATTCAAGAGTGAAACCCGGAAGATAATGGAGTTCCTCATACCACTTATCAACAAGCTTCAAGAAGTCTGCACGACAGTGGGGACTGATTTAATTCAACTTCCACAGATTGTTGTTGTTGGAAGTCAGGTAGGTTAATTTTTGTACAGTGAATCAGTTGAAAAATTTTGAAATTCAATCTATTAGCCTAAATGGTAAAATTCTAGTTAATTGGCTTCTTGCTGGCCCGGCGGGCCGAGGTTCCTTCGATCGCCGTGACTTGGGGCTATCACGGGAAATCCAGGCTCGAAGCGGCTCAACCGGAGCGCATCGTGGATACGTTCGATCAGCTTACCTCTGAAATTGCCGACCTTTTTGCGATACTATCTTGACGTGCTAGGCAGCAATAGGGTCAGCTGATTTTTTCCACAGTTACCCAAGAGAAAACTCTGCGACGTTCGATCTGGCGGAATTTCGTGAGTTACCTGATCGGCTACATGCTAATTTTATTCGGACGAATTGGATAACCAATAGGCGCGGTGATAGGCTAAGTAGGTCTAGTGCGGGAATCTGTGTTCTCGGTATAGTTGGTTTCGATTTTTTGGTAAGATATTGTAATATATATGTTTAGTTAGAGTTATTCTCACTTAGTCACCGGTTTGGCGATTGTCTCCGGGCACAGGTATGGTAAATAGTAGCTAGTAATATAACTTAAGTATGGTATGCATCAAACGAGAAATATGAAAAGAAAACGCATTCTTTAACGATTTGAAAATATTCACATCTCACAATTTTTTTCGGTAGCGCCGCGAGCTTCCGCCAAGAAAATAAGCCTGAAAAACTCCAACCAAAAGGTGTGACTGGTGGGGCGAGATTCGAGCGGTGCGAGGCTCGATGACGGGGACCGGATGATGTCACTTTCGGCGCAAATCTCTGATCTGATCTTTCTCCTAATCATGGGATTGCTTGCGACCTTGGTTGCCGTGCCGCTTTGCTCGATTGCCGCGGAATGGCTCGGACGCATGCGTCCCGGACTGGAGCAGGTGCTGCGCCGCTGGAACCCGATGGAGGTGTCCACAGCGATCCGATCCTCGGTCCTGGGCGCCATGCCGGAATCCGGTCTCGTCAAGAGTTCGGGGGGCGTAACTTCAAGGACAGGAGAACAGGTGACCATGGTAAGGATGCAAGGGTCCTGGCCGGCGCGGCGAAAGCAGCCGCAGCCACGCAGCAATCGCCGGCGCTTCGTACGTGTCGGCACCGATATTCAGGGATACGTGGTTCAGAATTACCGACTGGCTGAGTGCGAGATTCTAGACTTATCCTTCGGCGGTGCCAGGGTTCGGATCGATGGATCTTCGGCGGATCAAACTCATCTCACCTTGGGAATCGGTCGCTTCGGTACGATCGCGGGCGAAGTCGTCTGGCGGCGGAAGGGCGTGTTGGGCCTCAAGTACGCCGATACGCCTCAGGTGGTTCGACAGGCCTTGGCCAAGGTTCTACCGCAAACCTGCATGGCCAGCTGAGCTGCATCGGCGCGTCCGGTGAGGCGGACGCCGCCGGCGGCCTCGAGCCGGGCATCTCTTGGGGGGCGAGAGCCTACGGACTGGGGTCCGTGTGATGAGCAAGGCGAGCGCATGACCGTCCTAATCTTCGGTGCTGGCCCGAAGTCTATACCTTTGGTTTATTCGCAGCCTGGATAGGTCGATAATAGGTTTAAAACTCGTTTAACCTAATTGGCCTAGTCTGTCCCGCCAGATCCCGACAGTGACACCTAATCAGGCGGAAAAAGCCATGATCCGATGGTTTCTCAAACCCCAGTTCTGGGGCGTTCTCCTCATTGCCGCGGGGCTGAGCGCCGCGGGCGCCGCCCGGGCGGCGCAGCCGCACCTGCTGCTGACCACCGAGAACTACCCACCCTTCAATATGCAACAGGATGACACCAACCTCATCGTTGGGATCTCGACCGATATCGTGCGCGAGATCATGAAGCGCGCGGGTCTCAGCTACAGCATGAAGTTCCTGCCGTGGCAGCGGGCCTACAATATGGCGCTGAAGCGCAGCGATACCTGCGTCTTTTCCACCACGGTGACCGAGGAGAGAACGCCGAAGTTCAAATGGGTCGGACCCCTTGTCCAAAACGATTGGATGTTCTTCGCCCGGCCGGACAGCGAGCTGGAGATCTCGTCCCTGGAAGAGGCCCGCGGCTACAGGGTCGGCGGCTACAAGGGGGATGCTGTCGCCCTGTTCCTCGAGCAGCAGGGATTCAGTCTCGACCTCGCCTCCCATGACCACGTTAACCCCGGCAAGCTGACCGCCGGCCGTTTCGAGCTCTGGGCGACCGGCGTGCATCTCGGCCCCTATTTGGCGCGTCAGGCCGGCGTCGAGATCAAGCCCCTCTTCGCCTTTCGAGAGACGGTCATGGGCTTGGCTTGCAACCCGGCCGTCGATGACGCGCTGATCACCAAGTTGAATCGGATCCTTGCCGATTTGCGGTCGGAAGGGATCGTTCAGCAGATTCTGGCACGCTACTAGGTACGGCGGGGTTTCCTTGTCGGGCCATGACTGAAGCCTGCCCTGACACGCCAGACCCTGCCGGACCGGCCAAGGCGAAGCGAGGCTCCCTTCGCTTCAAGTTTCTCTCGATCAATCTGGCCATCGTTCTAGCCACCACCGTGGTGCTCTTCGGCCTGTGGGAGCTGTCCTTCTACCGCGCGGCCAATCAGCGCCTGGAAAACAAGCTGGATGACGTGGCGAGAATCCAGAGCGAGATCCTCGCAAACCCGGTCTGGAATCTCGAGACCGATCGGATCCAGTTGATCCTGGAGGCGATTCGGCGAGATGCCGATTTTGTCATGGCGGTGGTCACCGACGAGAGCGGCTACGAGGTGGTGCGCAGCGGCCAGGCCCTAGGCGCGGAGTTTCACACCACCAGCAGCAGCATCGTCTTCGACGGCGGCGCCGGCGAGCAGGTCATCGGCGAGCTCACCCTGATCGCGGACCGGAAGAGAATTCTCAGTCATGCGCGCACGCGGGTGCTCCTGGATCTGATCCTGGTCGTTCTCCTGATGACGGCGGCGATGGTGGCCGCCCTGACCGCCTTTCGGCGCACGATCGATCTGCCCCTGAGCCGGCTCCTGCAGGGTATCAATCGGGCCAAGAGCGTTCGCACCCGAGAGGCTGTGCAGTGGCACAGCAATGACGAGATCGGCGCCGTGATCAGCGAGTTCAACGACATGCAGGCGCGCCAGGCCGGCTACGAGGCGGAGCTGGAGCAGGCGCGGGACCATTTGGAAGAGCGGGTCCGGGCACGCACCGCAGAGCTGTCCGAGGCGCTCGACCAGGCCGATGCGGCCAACCGGGCGAAATCGGACTTCCTCGCGGTCATGAGCCATGAGTTGCGCACGCCCTTGAACGGTGTGCTCGGGCTCTCGGACATCGTGCTCGACGCGCCGCTGTCCGAGGAGCAGCGGCGTTCGGTGGGTTTGATCAAGGATTCCGGCATGACCCTGCTGGAGCTCCTCGACGACATCCTGGATCTCTCCAAGATCGAGGCCGGGCGGATCGAGTTGGAGAGCCTGACCTTCGACCTGGACCGCCTGCTGGAGCGGATCGGCGATTTCTGGACACCGGTGGCCGAGGCCAAGGGCCTGACGTTCAGCCTGGAAACGCCCGAGCAAGGGCTGGGCGTGGTCGTCGCCGACCCAACGCGGCTGCGGCAAATCTTGTTCAATCTCCTGAACAACGCCCTCAAGTTCACCGAAGAGGGCCGGATCACTCTGCGGGTCGACACCCGAGCCCAGGAGGGGACTGCGGCTTCGGCCAGCCGGGAAATCGTCTTCAAGGTGACCGACCAGGGCATGGGGATTCCCAAGGCGGCTCAGGACAAGCTGTTCACCAAATTCACCCAGGCCGACAGCTCGACCACCCGCCGGTTCGGCGGGACCGGTCTCGGCCTCACCATCTGCAAAGAGCTGGCCGCCCTGATGGGCGGCGAGATCGGGGTCGACAGCAACCCGGGCCGGGGCTCGACCTTCTGGTTCACCATTCGCGCGCAAGCCGGGGACCCGGCGCGGGTCTCTCAGGACGACTGGGAGGAAGACCAGGCTCCGCCCGGTCCGCAAGACTCCCCCGGGCGCTTGAAGATTCTCGGCGCCGAGGACAACCACATCAACCAGGTTCTGTTGTCGGCTCTGATCGAGAAGATGGGACACGACCTGGAGATGGTCGACAACGGCGCCAAGGCGGTGGAGGCCGTCTCCCGGACCCGCTACGACCTCGTGCTCATGGACGTGCAGATGCCCGAGATGGATGGGGAGACCGCGACCAAGGCGATCCGCGCGCTTCCGGGCCCCAACGGACAGGTGCCGATCATCGCCTTGACCGCCAATGCCATGCGCGGTGATCGCGAGCACTACCTTTCCTGCGGCATGAACGGCTATGTGTCCAAGCCGATCAAATCGCACGCCCTGCTGTCCGCGATCCGGGCCTGCGCCGGCCGTGGGGCGGCGCCTCGCGAGGCAGGCGCGGCGGCGCAGGAGATCTCGCTGCCGAAACCGCGAGCCGACGTGGCACAGGACCCCTCGACCCTTCTCGCCTTGCGGTCCCTGGTCGAAGGCCTGGACGAGATCGAGGCGGGTTGACGAGATCCCCGCCGCTGCGGATTTGTCGGGCCGTTCGCCTCCGAGTGTGGCAGGATCGCGCATGGCCGAAAAACAGCAGATGGCGGCTGGCGCGGATCAAACGGGGCTCGGAATTGGCTGCGCCCTGCTTGCGGTGTTCTGCTTTTCCATCGCCGACGTGACCGCCAAATGGTTGGGCGCCAGCTATGCGCCCCTTCAGATCGTGTTTCTGCGCTACGTCTTCGGACTGCTTCCCATCGCATTGCTGCTGTGGCGCTTCGGCGGATTGGCTTTGCTCCGCACCGATCGCCCGCTGGTGCATCTGCTGCGCGCGCTGCTGATCTTCTCGGCCCTGCTCGCGCTTTTCACCGGCCTGCAGCGGATGCCGCTCGCCGAGGCCATCTCGATCGCCTTCACAGCACCCCTCTTCATCGCCGCGCTCTCCGGTCCGATCCTCGGGGAGCGCGTTGGGCCGCGGCGCTGGACGGCGGTTGCCGTCGGCTTCCTGGGGGCTTTGATCATGATTCGGCCCGGCACCGCGGCCTTTCGGCCGGATGGCCTCTTCGTCCTGGTCTCGGCGCTCTGCTTTGCCCTTTCCGCGGTGGTGACCCGCCGTATGGCCCGCTCGGAGAACAACGTTGCCATCCTCACCTACACCACGCTGGGCGCGGGTCTGACGAGCCTGCTCTTCGTGCCCTTCGTGTGGCGCACCCCGCTGCCGCAAGACCTTTGGCTCTTCGCCTTAGTCGGTGTGATCGGCAGCACCGCGGCCTACTTCGTGATCATGGCCTATCGCCACGCGCAGGCGGCCGTGGTCGCGACCTTCGAGTACTCGGCCCTGATTTGGGCGGCCCTCTTCGGCTGGCTGATCTGGCGCGAGCAGCCCGAGCCCGCTGTTTGGGTCGGCGCTGCGGTGATCGTGGCGAGCGGCCTCTATATCGCCTACCGAGAGGGTGGACGCGGTGGGGATGCCGGCTGAGGCACTGCTCGCCGCGATGGATCGGAAGCGCGGTCACCGAACCGCCGCCAGGCTCGTGTAGCCGAAATCTAGCGTTGGACGATCTGGCCCATTCTGATATATTACGAATACATCAGTTTCTGCCGCGTTCGGTCGCGAATCCACAAAGGGGGAACGGTTCGCCAGGCCCCGGGCCAAGATTGAAGTGACAGTGATTTGACAGCAATTCGACTCGGTTGATACGTTGAGCGTCAAACGAAGGGGCTGCCAAAAAGTCTTGTCCTCAGAAACTGAGACCTTGGTAGGCTTGATCGACAGAGCCCAGCGACCTGCGCTTGGGCTTGTGGATGGCCGACAGGGCCCTTGAACGTCTTCGTGTCGGCACATGCGCTGGTGCGCGGATCAAAAATCGGATGACCGGCAGGATCGTCGGCCATCTTGGAAATCAACAGGGAGAGCGAGGGTTAAGTGCATGATTAGGAAATGGACTCAAGTTGCGATCGCGCCGGCCGTTGCGGCGGCGCTCATGGTTTCGGGCGCGGTCACCAGCCCGGATGCCCGCGCGGCCGAGGCCTGGAGCATGGCGACGGCCTGGGGCGGCGGCCCCTTCCTCAAGGAAGACGCCGAGGGCTTCGCCAAGCTGGTCGACACCATGACCGACGGCGGGATCAAGATTCAGGTCTTCCCCGGCGGCACGCTGGGCAAGCCGCTCAAGGTCACCGACACGGTCAAGAATAACGTCGCTCAGATCGGCCACTCCTGGCCGGGCTACGACTGGGGCATCGATAAGACCACGGTGGTCTTCGCCGGCATGGCCGGTGGCTTGCAGCCGGAAGAGCTGATGATGTGGCTCTACCAGGCCGGCGGCGCGGAGCTGCTGTTCGAGTACCGCAAGGAGGTCTTCGGCGTGGCCGCGATCCCCTGCGGTATCTTCCCGACCGAGATCTTCCTCCATTCCAAGAAGAAGATCGAGACGCTCGAGGACTTCGACGGCCTCAAGATGCGCACGGCCGGGGCCTGGGCCGAGATCGCCGGCAACCTGGGCGCCTCCACGGTCATCCTGCCCGGCGCCGAGGTCTATCCGGCGCTGGAGCGCGGCGTGATCGAAGCGACGGAGTGGAGCTCTCCGTCGGTCAACCTGCCGTCCGGTTTCCATAAGATCGCCAAGTACATCGTCACGCCCGGCATTCACCAGCCAGCCGCATTGCAAGAATGCGCCGTCAACATGGAAGCCTGGGATCGCATCTCTGAGCGTGAGCGGGAGCTGCTCAAGCTGGCCGGCCGGATCAACACCCTGAACAGCTGGTCGCGTTACGCCTACCAGGATATCGCCGCGGTCAAAAAGCTTTTAAGTACACAATGTTTTCGCTATTTCGTGCAATATTCTTATTTTGTACCACAAACAAACTATTTGATCACTAATATATAGTATCCCTGCCCTTTCCCAGTTCTGCAACCCTTGTAAACTACCATAACAGATGCTATAATCACCCATTTTAGCAAATGTAGTCTTTAAAATTGCTTTTTCTTAATAGATTACAAGGGGGTTCACCTAAATTGGTCTAACCATACCTAACCATACCTCACATACTCCTAAATTCCCCTTGAAACACCCAAACAGACCTCCAGAAGGGTGAAATCCCCTGGGTTGACTCCCCTTCTTGAAACTCACTAACAAGAAAAGTGTAAAAAGGGTTTGACCTATTTAGTTGAAGCCCCTGTTATCCCTGTACATTATCCCACCACATGGCAAGCCCTGTCTATTAAACTGAGAAAACACAGAGAATATTCTGTTTTAGATCATTTAGTAATCCATCAATACGCATTGTGCAGTCTTTACAGGGCTCTGTGTTGGCATTTTGTTTTCCTTCTAGGCCTTTGCTATGTCCGAACACTATGTATGAAAATTTTTGCATGTTTTGTTGGTAGTTGGACAAATTCTACAATGATCATGCAGAGTTAAGTGTCTTTTAAGGAAATTGGTTCACAGAACAGCTTAGGATGAGCTTTATTTTTCGAAGTGAGTTGGTGACATGGGTCCATATTGAAACCATCTCTGTCATAAAAAGGCACAAAAAGCACTCATGTTCGCCAAATAGTATTTGGTTTAAAATTATATATTAAGGAAAGGTTAGAACATGCAAGAGGGTGGGGGTGGGGGGGGGGGGGGGGGGGTAAT
>JAAAKM020006971.1:112356164-112372085 GCA_010016025.2 Alatinidae sp. Z8VKAUB7J3
GTTAATGGATTTTGTATTACAAATAAAAATGTTAAATGGGAAGTGGACATAGTTAAAGCACTTTGGGATTTTCCATTCGTAGAAATGGCGCGCTAGACACACTAAAGCCTCTCGACACACGAAAATGTATAATTGTAGTGTGCTCTTCCGAATAGCGATAAAAATGTAGTTTTGAAACTTTTGGTAAAACTGGCATTTTGTGAACTACGTACCTTATATAAATATACACAGAAAAAAGTTAGGCAATCAGTTAGAAGTATCCTGTTTCCCTGGAGGAAATATCTATCAAACGGTTTGCATTGAGTCTATGCTAATACTGATTAATGTCACTTTAACTGAGCAATTATGAAATTGTTGCTGATGCAAATTATGTAGGTGGTGCTGAGATTTGAAATTGGTCTTACAAACTGCTGTTAAGCTAGTGCATCCCTTCTAGCAATAATTGAGTACATGTTTAAGCACGCTTGATGTCCAAGAGTGGAAATCAATCAATTTCCTCCGGAGGACATATGTATCGGAAGGATTCCACACACCGCCTCTCTCCCCACTACTACATAAATCTTTATCCAAAGGCCACTAAATTGCGTGATAGACGCTGGTGTCAAAACGAATCGCAGACTACAACGTTAGAGTTTACTGTGACATAGAAGGGGTACATTTTCCCTAGAAACCTTGACTCTTTTGCAAAACAGAAATGAGACTTTTATACCCATTTAATGCTTTTTAAATGTTTTAATTATCGAGTTCCCTTACAATAGCCCATGGTTGGCACTGCATTATGGACTAAAAGTTCCTTTTATACAATTTCTGAACCAAACGTATCACACAGTTTATTCCCTTAGCGCAAGCAACAAAAGTCGTTTAGTAGTTTTCTTTTCAGTTTACGAATTCTTCACCAGTGTCTCAACATTCTGCGGTTTCAGCTTTCTTTCCCATATTTTATTGAAATGAATAAACACAACTGTGATCATATTTCCCCCAAAGTGTCTATAGCAGGTCCCACAGCTAGCAGAGGAAGAGTCATTGTCCTTAGAAGTCCCCAGTTTCGGAATAAGTTGACGAGCACTTGGCTGTATCCTGAGCAACTGCATGAAGTGTTATTTGTAGCAACTCATGGTCCTTAAGAGTTAGTCTATGTGGGGAAACTTTACCTGTCGATTAGTGTTGTGACACATTTTTAAATTGTTTTCCCTTGTTTCTAAGCACATGATCTTAGACTCCCTTGTATTTGGCTGGACCAGACGCCTAGGTTTTTCGTGAGTATCTGCGTGAAGTCCTATACGTAGCAACTAACGGTCCTTAAGAGTTACTCTATATAGGGAAGCTTTACATGTCGTTTAGTGATGTAACACATTTCTAACTTGTTTCTTCTTGTTTCTAAACACATGTTCTTAGACTCCCTTGTATTAGGCTGTATCGAACGCCTAGGTTTTCCCTGAGCAACTACATGAAGTGTTATTTGTAGCAACTAATGGTCCTTAAGAGTTCGTCTATGTGGGGAAACTTTAGATGGTGATTAGTGACGTGACACATTGCTGTTTCCACTTACTTCTAAACAAATGTTCTTATACTTCCTGTGCTAAACAACTGGAAAGCTTAAGATTATGTCTGGGCCGTTGTAATTACAGGAAAATATTTTGATTCGCAGTATAAGTTTTCGGTCTGAATTAGTAACACTGTTCATTTACAACCTGCTAACAACTAACACCGGCAGCTAATTTGAATATGTAAATTAATCTACGTAGTACAAAGTACTGATCTTAATGAACGTGGATTATTTAACTTATTAATTGACAGTCAAAACTACACAGAAATGTTTGATAACGGGTTATTAAGTTCGCTTCCAGGAGCCTATTGTTTCACGTAATTAATTAACTTGTCTGCATACTAATAAAGTCTTTTCTTGGCTTAAGAAGTCTGATGCGAAAACCATTATTTTCAAGAACACGAGAGTTGTCTAACTGCTCCTTAGATTCACTCTAGGTATGTATCAACATATCAGTAACTCGAGGCTTAAGAAATCGATTAATGGGGAAAACCTGACACTTGATTTATCCATCTTTTAACCAAGAGGTGAGCCACTTTGAAGTGTGAAAGTCATCGCAACTTTTGTGTTCAACAGCTTTTTGCATATCCGATTTCTTATGCCAAGATATCATAGGGCAGAGGATGTTATTTAGAATCTTTATCTCTCTTATCTTATACAGTACGATCTGATCGTAAGGTATTGTAACAGGCCCCTTATTTATTCCACCTCTGACACCACAGGTGGCGTATTGCGGAACGCTGCAGGAGGTTCTAGCAGGCCTTCGCATAATTTCGACATGCTCTGATTGGCCCTAGCTAACCAATAAAAACAAAGAGAATGCAATAGTTACTTCCGGTCGAATAGCAGCGCGAGACACGAATGGCGTGAATGGGAGTTGAACAAGAAATTCTACAACGCGATCACGGTTGCAGATCTTGTTGTAAATTGTAAAGAACTCACTGTTTGGAGTTGCATACATTTTGCGATAGGGTATACGTTATATTCCGAATCTCATCTAAATCGTCCCTTAGATCAGATTAGAAAGACTAGCGAAGTGCTTTTGTTTCAATTTCTATCAGGGGTTTTCCTTAGAATTTGATGACTGCCAGTCGACCACAACCACATCGTAAGCCGTCTTCTGTTTTTGCTGCTACCTCATATCGACAGGCTTGGATTGAGTGATTTTCAGGGCTCTTCCACGAAGCAGGTGATAGTTCAAAATAAGAGGAACACGCCCGTGTGGTTTGTTTCACAATTATTATAAAATAGTTTTGAATTTGATGGTAACAGCTGCGTGTAGCTCGTTGCTTTGAGTCGTTTCAGGCGTTTGAGTGCAACGAAGTGGACACTGCGTTCGTACCAACGCCAACTTAGTAAAAGTATTCAAGGGAGAAATTTGAGTGTACTATTTTATCTGACCTTTGGATCGGTTACTGATGGCTGATAATGCAGCTGCCGCAGCTAAAGCGAAGCAATTTGCTGGTGGAGGTAAGTTTTCTACCTACGTTTCAAACAATTTATCCCAGACGTCACAGTTTCACCAGTTTTTAGATTTGGTATATTTTTGCGTTGAAGCAATGTTTAGGGTGGTGTACTGGTACTTCAATTTTGTCGAGCTTTACTCATAATTATGAATGTGTAGTAATCTACAAGCTGCAACGATCCACGTTTTCTGTATAAATGCCGGCTTGACACGATCAGCGTTTCACGAGCCATGATCATGCTTGTAAATTGTTTACAGTTTTGTTTTCCTTCCTAACCTCCAATAATGACAAATACAATAAAACTCTACAATGTTTTATAGTCTTGTCAATAATTTGGGAACGTTTTCGCAAGGTTTTGCTGCATGAACAAGTAGTGCTTACATTAGTGTACTTTGAGGTGAACAAATGGTTCATTATCATCCCAATGGGTGAACCACCGAGAATTATCAACTCCAAGCTTCCATTAACCGGTAAAACTGCTGAAAATATCTCGTCGATTCATTTTAGTTGGAATATTCGTGCCCCCAAACTCAGATTTTTGTCTACGTTTAATAATTGATGAAATCAAACATCGGGAAGATCAGTTTGTATTTACGCCAAGACAAATCGATTTCTCGAAACATCGTGAAGAAATACTTTTGTTTACAAGCAATGAATGGCGTTAATGCTGAGGTACTTGGTACAACAATCAAAGCTACCTACTATCTTGATGAGCCGTAGTAAGGAATTCAGATTGTAAGTAGCTCTTTAATCTCAAACTTATGACTTTACCGAGGCCTTTTGAACAGATCACGTTGACTGGTTTTGCAAGGGCGATCTCTAAATTGTTTTGAAACACGTGGGTATTTTACACTGCCTGGGCTCTTACCATGTAAACAGCACCGTTCGCTGTGAAGAAGAAAAAATACACAGCGCACCAAGAAAACAAGAAATAACCCTCTAGGATCTGTAACTTGGAAAACTGGGCAAGATTTTATAACTATTTTGATTTTTTACCGTCGCTATCGATAGAAAATTGCGACGTTGTTTGACGCGAGATAATTTAGCTAATTTCATCACATATTTATACACAGTATGTACTGTCAAAAATTTTTGTTTTTTTAAAAAGAAAACTTGAGAGGGAAAGTACCTAGGTTTGTTTGAAGCTGTAACAATTGTTTGTACACAACACAAGACTCTCAAAACTCGATGTACAATGATAAATAATTCGAAGAGAATATTCCCTCATCTGCTCAACACCGGTATAAACAAATTCCTAGTCGGTTGAGCCATAGTTAAACTTAAACTGCTCTCTATCACGGATTCTCCTGCCAAGAAAACTGTATGAGGAGTACAGGATCACTTGTAGCTTTTTTCTTACCATGATTTCTCCTACGGTTCAAACTCTTTAGATATCAGCACGAGAGCATGATCGAGCTGTTGTTTGAAAGAATGGATCAATAACAATCGGTTCTTTCAATTGAAACCGGTCAAATTTCAAATCAAAGATCCCAAATCAGGCTTGACTAAGTACGATTTCTATTTTCTCCGGCAGACAGATTCCAAGCGAATGTAGGCAACTTACCCAGATCTTTTTGTCACGGAAGGTTGGCTCGTTTAAAGCCTACACTTCACGTAACTAAAACCCTGTTGTATTCGTACCTTGCTGTTCTTGAAGAATTTCTATCCAGCAAGAACAGCTGTCAGTTATAGGAGATATGCGAAATGGAAACCAATCGAAGTGAAAGTGCGATCAAATTTTATACTAGCGACGTAGATCATACCTTCTTAACACAGTAGACTTAATAACAAGACACTTTCTTTATGAATATATTTGTATAACAGCATGAAAACATTGACACCTTTTATGGAGCCATTTGGACGCAGGCACTTAAATCCGTATGGATTATACCTACGACGTCCCGAACTGAATGAATAGTTCGTCAGTTGTTGGTCTTATAAACAGCTGAGCCCCGTTTGAAGCTCATTCCAACACCCTCTAATTGAGGGGACAGGTCTCATAGTACAGGAAGACCACTTTTCACCGAAAACGTGGCTAGCTCTTCCGGTTAATGTTTAGTTCAATATTAACTGTAAAAATAGAAACTTTAAGTAGATTAACCTTGCTGTGGTGTAGCAAGAGGAGGAGGAATAGTTTTATTTGGTATTGTGGACGAACAAAATCAATTAAGGAGCACTACCACAAAAGGCAGCTTTTTTCACTAAGGGAACGCAGGGGATAGGAAACCAAGACCCATTGATATGAAAACCTAAACCTTAACTATCGGACCATTAACTTTAAGTGATGGTCACTGAGTAATGAAAGATTCAGGTTTCTTCTTCAAAGATATTTTTCATAAGTAAATTTGTTTGATATTTTTGTTGATTACCCATTTACTCTTTGGTCTCTAATAAAGGGGGAGGGGGCGTGGAAACAATTTTGAAAATTAATGAAGGGCAGAAGGGGATTGAAATCAACATTTTGTAGATAATTTCTGATAGTTGTAAAATAAAAATAGATCAGGAAAAAATCAACATGATACACATCCACCTTGGGATCCTCCTTCCTCGGCTAAGGCTATTTGCTCCCCAACTGTTTTGCTAGCTCACCTTACCCCTCAATTTCTGCCGGCATCTCCTTAAGCAAATACTCTACTTTTGTATAACAAACCGACTGTAAACGTGATCTGCTGTCTCGACACTTAAGTGCGGTTTACTGGCTGTGTCAACGGGCTGCTCACACGCAAAGCATGTTTCACAAAATAAATACGCGAGGGGCTCTAATAAGCTCCGGGGAATACCCCAAAATAATAGACGCCCCTCCTACGCTTATTAGAGATCAAAGAGCTGAGCAACTGCACGTATTTATGTTTGCAATATCTCAATCAAAGACCCCTGATGAGCAGTGGGTCCGACATTGAAACTACCCTAAATAAAGAGAAAAATCACCAAACAGGCTAACTAATAAAAAAGGGCAGCTGGGGCGTCCAAGGGCAGCCCTCAATTTGTACTACCGGGCAGAGAAGCAAGCCATGAGGCAGGCTTAACCGCACAGTAGGACCGCCTCTCGCGGATTATGTAGAGCATCTATCATCAGTGAGAACAGATACTGCGTCCATACCTTGCCAAATGGCCGTATTTATGTTTGCTCTTTCTTTTCCGTGTATCTCAATCTGAAATTTCCACTCATGAAAGTGCAGGGTTTCAATTCAACTATTATAAGAAAAATTAAAGTTAATAATACCGCGGGTTTTACAATAAGGAGTTATCGAGAAGAGAGGATTTGAAATGTTAGTTTTGAAAAGAACACTAGAGAAATAGAAAATATGTCACCACCGGGGTTCGAACCCGTGACCAACGCTTTCGCGGCGTGCGCTCTACCAACTGAGCTAGGTGACCTCCGATGTTTACATACTTTTATTTCTCTACTCGCCACATTAGTTCCCAGTCATCCACCGGCGGACATCGGCATCCAGCTCAACGCAATTGGAGACCAGTCTCCCTGCACCATGTGACTTGACCAAGGAAGAACTGCCATCCGGGTTTTCAAAAATAAGGAGTTGACAAAGGTGCATTGCATGCCAGTCTGCGATTTAAAAGTGTTCCTTTTTTTAATTTACCAAGGTTGTTTGATCGAATTAAGCAGAATGTTCCCTCTTTTATTCGCCAGGAATCAACTCCTAAAAGGAAACAACCGCCTCCGGCTTTAATGACCAAAAACACAGTTAAGAAATGTGATATTGGCATATGGAAGCACTTTAGAACCCAGACTGTGCTAAAATGTACATGTATGATTGCTTCCGTATCATAGGAAAGGCCACGTCATTGTTTCATTTGGTCGTTCTGGAGTCAGTAAAAATAAAAGCAAGAAAACTTTTGCTATGGAAATAAGAAGAATTCGTTTTCTCATTAGGACTATGCAAGTAACCTTGTTGTAGTGGACACTGATTGGGCCAAAAACACAAACCATTCAGACCGTCCAATTTCTGATTGGCTCTTTCAAAAATACAGTTGGGTATACTTTCACACGTTTTATTTCGGTCATTCACTCTGAGGAGTGTCAAACGAAAAAAGCTATCAGGTAGGCCCTTACAAAATGTTTTTGCTATTTCGTGCAATATTCTTGTTTTGTACCACAGGCAAACTACAAATGATACAATAACCTTACACTTTTACAAATAATCAAGGGTTTTGCTACGAATACATCGCGTCATACTACGAGTAAAAGCCCCTCTTTTACAAGCCCCATCGGAATAATCGACGCGCCAAGAAAGTAAACATTAAGTATCAAGTAAGGCATCAAGTAACAGCAAGTTAATCTGAATAAATCGACTATTCAATTCACCTTTTGGTCCTTTTAAAAACATTTATTGGAAGCAGCACGATATATCAAGAAACTCATCAACTTTCCTGACAACCGCCAGTACCAAAAATTATCTTTATTACGCCAAAATGAAAGGAAGTTAGTGCTCTGTCCGAGGACCCATTGCTCTTCTTGACGAAATAAACCCAAGTTAGGCTGGGTCTGAGAATCGGCAATTTCTGTCGATGCCATGCATAGAAAGCCCCAACTATCACTGCGCCAAATAGAGATTTCCAAAAAGACAAAAACATCATTTGTTTTAATATGACAATGTCAACATACAAAGTGTATTTCTACTCCTTCACATTTAGCACTAATATTAAATAAAGCCTTTCATTATAACGACAATATATTATCGCAATACAAACACGATAGTAGCTATAAATTTGACGCGCACCTTTCTATGTACACTGGTAAACGCTAGAGTCGCAGATGCTTCGCAACAAGACAAAAACTCGTACAACAATACCGTGAACACTCCTTGTGTAATAAAACAAGGTCTTTACAACCTCTGCGAATGGATACTGTCATTTAAAGGAAGTGACGGCACAAGCGCATATATTGCTCAGGCTGAACCCTGCATATCACAATATCAACATCCGCGTCGTACAACCAGGCATGGCTAAAAAGCCATAATTTGAATCTGAATACTGGGCCATGCAAACTAGATTCTGAGAGGGAATTATCAGTGGCTCGTGAGAAAATCGTTGTTTGTTCAACTACTGATTCAAGACATAAATTCTCTATGCACTGTGGCCTCCGAATTACTATGTCAAGCGGCACCTCGGAGAGTCGCAAAAAAGTTTCAAAATACATCAACTTGACTTTTAATGTTGTATACTGGGACAAAATAGTTCCATGTTTCATTTTTGTGGTGTCTATACAACCCACCACCCCCAAAAACATTACGCAAACCTAATCAAAGAGACATATGATTATCGACGTACGATTTAAATTAAAACATACGTACTGAGTTTCATCGGAATGGTAAGCCCATAAACCAATTACAATAGCTCACTCTTCTTGAAAAGCCGTGCGTTTTTTTATTGTATTACTTATATGTACAGAGATTGCAGACATCATCGTTTAGCGGCCTGATGTTGACATGCAATAGCATCGGTTCATTTTACATGTAAATAGAAATCCAGTGCGTGCAAGGGACAATAGCGCCCCGACTACTTGAAAGTATACGATTTCGTCAATTGCAGCTCGGACTCTACGTCTCTTCTTCCGTTACGCGTGTATATTAGCTAACATGCACCCAAAGATAAGGATTCTTACCCATTCCCACAGCTCTTGTAAGATATTAAGTCAGCTATAACTATGACAGGCATAAAACTTCTACCTGTAGATGAAACGCAAATTTTTCATAAATACTTTGCGTACAAATATCTGTCGGACGTAATTGTACCCCTGTTATTATAGACCCATTATTCTGACATATACTAGTTTTCTAAGGTAAATTCAACGATCATTATCAGTTGGAAACCAATCCTTTGGCAGCTCCATATGACTGCCTCTGACATGCGTCTTTCTAATTACTTAAACTATGATTTCGATAAGAAATTGGATAGGGCAAAAGTCCATTAAGGTAACTTGCAAGTGCAATTGTTTACACGTTGGCAGGCTATTCTAAAGGGAATCCCGACCCCTGTTCTAAAGGGAACTTTTCAGCAACTAGTGAGACCTCTGGACATCGTATCAGCTATTATTTCAATACTTGAAATTGTAATAATCTCTCATAAATTATCTTCATTTCCTATGGCACATACATCTCCCACTGTGCGGCAGCAGGGCTGTTCTTATGTAATTTAGGTGAGACTCAGAAAAACATGGAGGATATCCTTGTAGTGCTAGCTTTGCAGATTTTATATTCAGCTTGTTCGTTTTCGTTTCAGCAACTAGTTTCCACAGTTCTGTCAATAGTTTTACACAACACAACTCTTCCAAGAACGTTGTAATATTTCTACGGCGTGTAAATTGATTAAATCAAATTGAAGAAGGGTTTCATCAAGAAGCACGCGGTGGGGGTGTGCACACATTATTATAAAGGTTTGCCAACATTTGTTATAACCAAAGCAAAATTTGCTTTATTGTACCGAGTCCTAAATGGACAACACCGTCTCCGGAACGAATGTGTCTTGAGGCATCTATCTGAGAAACTTCGCACCGGCAATGGCTGACAAGTCTCGGGATCTAAATACCATACTTTGAGCACATATGAGTTCCAAAAGAACAAATTTTAATCTCTTAGCTTTTGCTAGCCCAAAACGCAGGTAAATCCATTTGAATGTTTTTACGGGAATACTGTTCGTTCCTGTGGGTGCCATTAATATGGGGCCCGTTACATCCGGGCGTTTTCCGCCGATTTGTCATGCCTGACATTTCATAGTTGTCAAAAGCGTCAACTTAGCTGCATGCTTTTACATGATTATTTAACCGTCTCCACAAGCGTTAAAATTCCATTTTTACGAGCAGAGGGGACTCAGAGGAATAAAATTTAGCCTCTATTTAATTCAAAATGAGCCTATGAAGTCGAAGGTGCCTTTCTACCAGCAAAATCCTACCTATTGACAAAATAAATTGAGTTTCCTCTCAATTGGAAACATACTGAGTGCTAAATTACATTTGCTGAATGGTAGACACAAGGATTCCCTACAGCAGAGTTCAAATCTACTGCGGAAATGAAGGGTCCTCCTTCGCTAATAGAGCTTTAGATGACCAGTTACATCATCGATCAGTTCTTTGGGTGCTAAAAATAAGAAACAAGAAGTATGTCACCTCGACGATACAGCCAGCATACGAGTAAAAGAATATCAGTCAACAAAAGGCCCTGGAAATAGCAATGCAGTAGAAGTAACTTAACAAGTCAACAGTTAGTAAGCCACTCCAGTTATTAAGCTAGGCAAGTGTATATTTGTAAAGATACAAGTGGCATCTCCGTTCTCCATCCTCCTGCTTCCAGTTAATAGGTCGAACTTGTAGTAGGGTGATTTCTCGGCACCCTGTTCTGAGCCAATTCGTCCCTTACGCCAATCTCGGAATAGATCTTGTCTCATGGTCTGTTACTACAATCTGTGCTATGCCTTTCAAGTGCAAGTTTTGCACTTCAGGATAAAGGTGTTCAGTAAGGAAATCAACAAAAGCTTGAATATAATTAAAAAGTCGTATCCTAGGGGCAGCTGCAATATGCACAATCATCATCATCATCATCATCATCATCATCATCATCATCATCATCATTATCATCATAGAACTAACAATCATAGACATAATCATTATTACTATCACAATCATAATTAACATCATAATTATCATCATCATGATGTAATCATGAGCATGATGATTATTATTCCTTACCTGGTCCAATACCTATAACAGTTCGTGATCCTGGAGCTATCTGAGTCCTACCAGCATCACTGATCACTGTGGAAGTCAGTCCTAGTGACAAGGCCTTTGCATATAATTCAATTCTGTATTGTAGAGAGAAACGTGTTTAAAAATAGAAGTAAATAAAATTTATGAAGCTTTAATGAAGTAAAAGTTACTATCATACTTATCATTTAACTAAAAGCCATTGCAGCATTTGCAGACTTTTATAGATGCCATAAAATAGCCATATTTTGTGAACATAAAAAACTAATAAAATTGGCATTCTTGATTCCTCTCGGGTCGCACAAGCTTAATAAAGACTTTGATGCTCCTAAATCAAACTGCACATTTACTGTGAATGATATGTTAAAACTAAACGCTAATGCAGGTGATAATTGTTTGGTACAACTGGTATAAACCCACCTCCTGAAATTATGGGCTCAATACAGCTATGTATCTATACAATACTATCATATTCTTAGACAATAAATCATCGTCATCATCATCATCATCATCATCATCCTCATCATCATCATCATCATCATTTATTGCAGTTTGCAGGACAAATAAGATATTTCATTGGAATAGTTAGCTAATAATGTAAGTCATTTTTAATGAATCTCAAATATATATCATTTTAACATTTGGACATGAACATACAAATTCCAGTTTCATAAAGGCAATATTTCTAAAAACTCACTTGATAAAAGAAATTTAACAAAGCCATAAGATAATAAAATAATATATAACTAGTATATAATATGCAGTATTTAGTTGCAGCACTTGATGACTAGAAATTGGAAACTTCAGTGATGCATAATGAGTTTTGGTACCAGCTAAATACCTTTGCCAAAAAGGTCCACAAGTAGAAGCAAATAAAAACTTACAATGTGTCTTCATCAGGTGATTTCAGAACTACTTTTGCACAGCCTGATGATTCCCATTCTTTAAGCCACTATTGACAAAACAAATCAAATATAACCGAAGTACCATTGATAAAGAAAATATCAAAACTAGTTAAACAAAGCAGCCGCATAATTTTATTGAGCTCATACCTATTAAGAAGGTTCAACAAATGTACTGAAACAATTTTAAAAGCTACACTATGCTAAATGTACACAATAGGACGTAATGTACCTTTCGGCTTATGTCTTTTGATCCATGACACTTCTAAATTGTCATTGTTGGCCTTATATTGTATCTTTGTTGTCGCCTTGGTCATTCCATGCAATCTATTTTGACTAACATTCACTTTTGCTTTGAGCGCTTTTAGAATCATTACTAAAATCGACTCTGTTTGCCACAGTTGCACAGAAAAATTCACACTGATGGTGGCCATATAAGTAGCAACGGAATCTTGTTACAAGCACAAGAGCTGAGAGTAATGGAAGGATCAATGTTCACGACAGACGGTTGAGAAAGAGAAAGGACCAGCATAATGTTAAGGCTAACGCTAAACGTTTCCCAGACGAGTAGAAAAGCGATAGCCTTCCGGACCTTCCAACCCCTAAACTAGCCCCGCCGTTTAGCTTAGCAACAAGGAATTGTACCGTGAACTTATTGTCATTAATAGCATGCACCATTTTGAAGACAGTAATAACCGTGATATATGTGTATGCTGCTGTATTGGGCGACTGGAATGATCCTGCTGAATCTTGAAGATCATTGAAGATTTGTGAAACATATGTGTTTTGACCTTGTGTATAAAAGAATTTTCACAGTATATTCAAGCACCTTTTGGAATACCCTGTCTAAGTGTTACCCCTAATAACGTGGAACCGATTGAAAAGTGGTCAAGGCGTTAAGACGATCGAAGGTTAGAGTTTTGATTATGCTTGGTGGTCATTACTTCCCTGTGCGTTTCGAAAGTACATTATTTCTTAACTTGTTCAAGGGTAATTGATAATGACGTTTGAGGTGTTTTACTCCCAGGATCCTTCTGCCATTTTTCACACATCAGTCGTATACTAGCAGCCGGAGCGCCAGACCCAGAAGTCTTCGACAATCAACCCATATCCCAGGTACAGATAAAGTTTGGGCTAAAAGGATCGGGGGGTTGGAGCTCCTGTGCTGCTGGAAGATTACAAGGACCTGATATAGATTATGGGAAATACATATAATGAAGTTGATCGGAAACAAGGTACTCTTCGACAATGAAAAAATGTAATGTGAAAAGATAAGGTAGCCAACGTACATACCAAAATCCGGCCCGTCCGTCCATTTAGTGCTCCGGGAGAACAAAAACTGCGGCTAAGGTAGGACGATAAACCCAAAGCAAACAGGAAACAATGTAGAGACACGATAGTTTGGGAAGTGGTATAGTGAAGTAAATCATGGGATTTTGAAATCAATGTTTATTAATTGTAAATAGCCCTCCTTGTAAATCCGTTGTTTAACAGCATGCAGTTGCCACGGATTGTGTTAGTGTGTATGTGGCTTAAGAGAGGCTAGATATCTTTTTACATTTTTGTAATCTTGCACTGAGTACCTCTTAAATCTTGGCACGGGTCAGAATCCTTTAAAAGTTACATCGTGATAATGATAATGACAACTTATCCTTTACTACCCTATTCTAGATTGTTATTCTGATTGGGGCTATCCATTAACTTGCACTATTAACCAACCATTCCGCTACCGATGATTGTTACCAAGTGGATGATTAGAATCACGTTTCTTAATACTTACTTATTAGTGAACGGATCAGGTGTTCCAAGTGTTCTATCGGGGTTGTCGCAATCGATTTACTGGTGTTCGCTATCTTCTTGACATGATAATCTTCTGGTCTTCTCTCACTCATGAAACCTCTTTTGCTCTCCCTTTTGTTGACGCTTTCAGATATGGCTTTGCTGCCACGAAAGTGTGAACGAGTGATAGTTGGAATTCAACAGGGTCACTAAGGAAAGTTCTCCTTAAAATAGTTGGGCAGAATGTGTATGATGAATTAAAAGAAACTGCATGTAAGTTTACGCAAAATGAAAATGCTGTTGCTAACTAAAACCAGTGGGCATCCCCTGTTTCCAAGTAAAGTTGTTCGCTCTCAGATTTTGGTGAAAGGAGTCTAGGTTTCTATATACCGATTTGAATGCTAATTTGGACAAAAGGCCAGGACTTTCGAAACAGTTAGGTTTATTAAATGTACTCAGAAACCTTCCAAGTAGGCATAAAAAGATTTTCCTTCAGTGCTGCCCGTTTATGTTTCACCGTATACAATGCCCATTTACGTTATTGTGGCTGTACTTACTCGCAAGAAAAACACCACTCATTTACTCATTTTTTAAAACTTAGCTCCTGGTGCCCCAAGTGGTCTCACGGCGCGCAATCTTACATCACAGTCTCTGGCCATTCAATGGATTGCACCTCAGAATCCAAACGGAATTATAACGAGTTATAAACTGGATTATAAACTAGCAGCTTCCGTAACATGGATAATAAAAGAACTACTCAACAAAGCCACGTCGTATAATCTTACAAATTTAGGTAAGCCAAGTATTTACTTGAAGTGTCATTGGCTATTTTGTTTCATTTTGTGCCGCTTCTGATTTAGTTGTGAGTTTTGATCGGACAACAGTTCGTTGCGAACTGTATTTGATGAGGTAGACAATTAGTTTAAACATATTTTATCGTCGGAATAAATGACTCGTGTTGTAGGCTCAAAGGCTTTTTTTCGTACGCCTACTCTTCGGAACTTAATGTGATAAATACGATAAAGAAACAAAGAAAAAGTTAGTCCGACTTGGTGACAAGACAAGGAAAGGGAAATTTGTTTAAGAAGAAATCTGTAAGCATGATTCCGCAATTGGTCATGACCTACTGCTCAATCCTCAGTGCTTAGGACTAACAGTTTCACCATCCTACATAAAGTGCGTTCCGGCCTCCTCTTAAGAGGTTTAGATGCTTTCAATATTAGGGGTTTTCGGCCAGATCTTGGCCCCAAAAGAAATTTGTTTGGGACATTCTATTGTTTAAGACATGTTTTCGCCCACGTCCGTATCGTTTACGTAAGTAACCAATCAGCATTTGTGTTTTTATTAATTTGTAAATTTCGATACTTTCCTTTTCTTTTAATTGTATTTATGCCGCTAGGTTCTGACGAGTAGTCATACTGAAAAATCGTTCCAGCCTACAACATGAGTCATTGATTCCGTGGTGTATTTGGATTTTGTACCACGAATAATCATTATCAAATATGCTATCATATATGCAAATAGATATGTGACTTTGTATTGGACAAACGTGGTTCTAGGAAAGTTCTGTGATATTGACTTATAATATTAATGACGAGGCAGAAATTTTGCGAATTACTCTATAAATTTGTTGCATATGTGCCACTTAAAGTGTAGAGCTACACTTACTTGAAGACATCTGATGGTAGATTGCATACCATGAGAACCGAAAATGCAAGGTCAAAGCCAGAAACTTCAGAAACTTATTTTTTAGTAGAGTACAGGTGATCCTTCGCTCGAGAGTGCTAGACCTGCGCGTTCAGGGTTGTATTCAGTATTCTATTGCCGAGTGCAATGTTGTTAATATTTCTACAAGTTCATTTGCCCTTACCCCGTTAGTTATATAACTGTGAAATTGTTGTTTTAGGTAATGTTAATTGACTAATAGTAGATTTATCGTTGATTGGTTTTCTCGTTAGTTCATTCGTGAATTCATGTATTTCAAAACAATTCACTCTTTTAATTTTGCTACTTTTTCGCAGTTCCGTATACTCGATATGATGTGAAGATACAAGCCGCAACTCGAAAAGGATACGGCAGCTTTTCGTCAGTTTTACAAGTACTCACCGATGAAGACTGTAAGTTTCGCAATCAATATACTCACGTCTCTTAGTTTAAGTTTGATATTTCATATATGTGATTTTCAGCAGCAGGGGCCATGCATCAAAAAAGGATCACAAGTCCCCTATGACATGGATATTTATGGTATTGAAAGGTCTAAGTTGGTGGTAAGAAATTCTCCAACGAAAGTCCCGATGTATTTCCATGCGTATCTTTAATTAATACGAGCAAAATGTGATATTCACTGCTTTTAAAGGGTCCTTCTTATGAAAGCTTGTTATCATCGAGAAGAGATGATTTGAAATGTAAGTTTTTTGAAAAAAACAAGGCGCAAAGAGGCTGGTCTCCAATTGCGTTGAGCTGGAAGTCGATGTCCACCGGTGGATGATTGGGAGCTAATGTGGCTACTAG
>JAAAKM020006971.1:112372185-112404810 GCA_010016025.2 Alatinidae sp. Z8VKAUB7J3
AGAGGCTGGTCTCCAATTGCGTTGAGCTGGAAGTCGATGTCCACCGGTGGATGATTGGGAGCTAATGTGGCTACTAGAGAAATTAAGTATGTTAACATCGGAGGTGATCTAGCTCATTTTGTAGAGCGCACGCCGTGAAAGCGTGGGTCACGGGTTCGATCCCCGGTGATGACATGCTTTTCAATTTCTCTAGTGTTCTTTTCAAAAAAAGCTTGTTATGTTAAAGTACAAAGTGTAAACTTGTCTCCTGAATATTCTCTAATTTAAATTTGTAAAGCTTCACTGCACAGCATAGATACTCAAATTTACCCTTCGGTGATAAATTGAAACCAAAGTATTTGAGATTGAATTAGTGATTCAGTAGAACACGAGAATGATTCCAACCTTATGTTTTTTCATGCCTAGTTGGGCATGCACCATGTGAATGTGAAAGGGCATAATTTGAGGGCGAAGCATTGAAGGGGGGATTTGATGAGTAGCCAATCAGATGCTATTATTGACGTCAGGTTTTCACCCATGAAATTGGCGTTTTACGATGGGGTATTGTTGGATAGTAGAAATTGAAGGTAAATTCGTACAAATCATTAAAACCTATTAAATAATAGAAAAGGTAAGAGGACCTTGCCTATTTCATATTGCGTACGAAAATATTATTGTTTCCAGAAGTTACCTACAACCCACCGGAGAGTAGGGGATTGAGTCTTAGATATAGAAGGTAGATGCACTGGAACAAAGAAGCCTTTGAAGATGTATCCAAAAGTGGAACCAATAAAGAAGGTGGCGGATCGCAGTGGAAAGACAACAATAATGCACATCGTACGATAGCTACTATCGCAGCTGTACAATAGTTGGATACAGGTCCAGTCGCTGGTGAAGTATGACTATCGAAACTTCCATCTAATAGAGGATACCCACCCGTTATCATCATTCTGTACTACAAACAGCTTTCCATCATGCTTTGGACACCAAGTTGCGAACTATAGATGCTCGGCGTCTAGGCATGGGTGAGAACTAGAAACAGCACACATGGGTGTGAGTTAGACGCCTACCAAAAAACTTTTGGGTGGTAAACCTAGAGCAAGAATCTAGAATTTCACGATTGTTTCATCGAAGTCACTGTCAATAGACGACGCTTTTCAAAAGTAAAAACTCGAGTAATGGAAGAGTACGTGAATTGCCCGGAATAAAGCTGTGTGTAGACTGTGTTGTTTGGATGTTGGAGTGAAGCACGAATATACAATTATTTGATTGTGGGTCTATTAACGTATCTATCGATTGAACGTAGTCGTTGCGATTTTAAGGTTTGACTATATGATCATTAGTTTAATTAGCACACACAGCTCGTCTCTGTTTACTTTAATTAGATTATGAGTCTTCATACTAAGAAGGTTTTACAATGTATGATTTATTCAAACTTTTGCTTTTAAGGGATTAAAACACGTTAAACTACATATATCAAAACCCAAATATATATCGATAGAGGGTGGCATTGTTGTTTGCGTGATAGCTTAAATATTAGACCGATCTGTACGAGAGACGCGGTAGGAAAGTTTGCACTTGAGAAGCATCATCGACTGCTAAAGCGTTCAAAATTGGTGATCACCCACCTAGTTACGACTACCCCACATGACGTACGCACAGAAATCACTGTCTACATATAAATAGAGCACCTTAGAAAGTAGTTGCTGTCATAGGTGCACGGCCAAAGCGGCTGAAGGGGGCTGCAGCCCCCCGGTTTGTTAAAATGTTATATTTTTTGGCCAAAAGTTTTTTTCGGGACCTTTTATAATTCCTTAATAAGAAATAAACATCAAATAATTTAAGTCTTAGTGTCTGCAAAACCGTCGATTTATGTCCCAATAATTTTCGGGCAAAGGAGTAATATTTCGGGAAAATAATCCACAGCCCTCCCAATATTTTTTGTCCGTTGCGCCTATGGTTGCTATCCAATACTTAAAATGGATCTATATGGTAAAGTCGTCAGCATCCCTTCGATGAAATTTGAACGTCAGACCCCTATACGCAACCAATAGAAAAATTCGGATAAAGGGACCATCCTGTAATATTTTTATTTTAGAGATAGCCTTAATGGAGCCACCCGATAGACATCATCACTAAGTAATTAAATTCATATTTAACTGACGTAAGGAAAAAACAGACGTACACAAAACATGACTTCCACACGCAAACGGCGCTAATTACCAACTAGTACCAGTTGTTTTCTGTTGTAAGAAGTTTAATTTTGTTTAAGGTAATGCAAATATGTTTTCAGGTTTACTTGTCTCGAATGTTCCTCTCCAAGGGCAAATTGGATTAAGCAACCCATCGTTAGACTTCGAGTTGTAGACTTGAAAGGGTGCTATACTAGTCCATTCAGAGTGATCTTTGAAAAGTTAGGTTCGATGGCATAGTAAGACATCATGAGGTATGGACGCATAAAAAATCCAAGGGTGTTAAATCTATTGATTATATAGGCATGGGTCCAATGTGCTGAAAACCTGTAGTGACGGGCGCGCTGGTGCACCGGGTGGTGCTCGACGGCACGCGCGCGACGGGCGTCGAATTCTCGCGCGGCGGGACGACCGAACGCGCCGACGCGGCGGGCGAGGTCATCCTGTCGGCCGGCGCCATCGGCTCGCCGCACATGTTGCAGCTCTCCGGTGTCGGCGACCCGGATCATCTGGGCCAGATCGGCGTCGACCTGGCGCATCCTCTGCCCGGCGTGGGGAAGAACTTCCAGGACCATTTCATTGTCCGGGTGCAGGCGGATGTCGAAGGCATCGGCACCTTGAACGAGCGCTCGCGCGGCCTCCGTTTCGCGGGTGAACTGATGAAATTCGCCTTCCAGGGCGGCGGCATGCTGACCTACGGCGCCTCCCTGGTCGCAGCCTCCTTCAAGGCGCTGCCGGAATCCGCGTCGCCGGACGTGCAGGGCCTGTTCTCCTCGGGCAGCTTCTCGCCCGGCCCGAAGCGGCAGATGGACAAGACCCCGGCCATGACCACCGGCCTGTGGCAGATGCGCCCGGAAAGCTGCGGGCACGTGCTGGCGCAAAGCGCCGACCCGCGCGCGCAACCCTCGATCAACCCGAACTACCTGGCGGAGGAGCGCGACCGTCGCACGGTCATCGCGTCGATCCGCATGGCCCGCGACTGGTTCGCCCAGCCCGCCTTCCAGCCCTACGTCACCGGCGAGAAGCTGCCCGGCAAGGACGTGCAGAGCGACGACGAAATCCTGCACTTCGCGCGGGAGGCCGGCACCACCGTCTTCCACGCCAGCTGCTCCTGCCGCATGGGCCCGGACCCGATGTCGGTCGTCGACGACCGGCTGCGGGTGCACGGGATGGCGGGGCTCCGCGTCATCGACGCCTCGATCATGCCCACCGTGACCTCCACCAACACCAACGCGCCGACGATCATGATCGCGGAGAAGGGGGCCGCGATGGTGAAGGAAGACGCGCGGGCCGCGGTGGCGGCGTGAAGGAAGAGCGGATGTTTACTCGTGGATTTGGAGCCAATGCAGGCGGCCGAGGCTGTCGCCGGCGACGATGCGACCGTCGGGTATTATGGTGAGGCAATGTATGGCGGCATCGACTTCCAAACGTGATAATTCGTCGCCTGTTTCAATATCCCATAGCCTAATCATATTGTTTAAGTACCCAGCTACAAGGCGGTCACCCCGTGGCACTGCAAGCGCTAAGACCCAATCTTGTTGCTCCTCGAGGCGGCCGATTTCGGCACTGCTGTCAGGATCCCAGACCCGGATTGTATTGTCATCCGATCCTGAAACGAGTCGGCCATCCGATAGTACGGTGAGTGCGCGAACCCAATCGTAGTGTCCGTTGAACCGAGAAGTCTCGACCCCGCTTTGCGGGTCCCAAATTCGTACAGTGCTGTCGTCGGACCCAGATACAAGGCGGCCATTTGGCAATACCGCTAACGCTGTGACTTCACTGTCATGGCCTTCGATGCGGGCAATTTCATCGCCACTCCCTGTGTCCCACAGCAGGATCGTGCCGTCGTAGTACCCGGATGCGAGCCGGCCATCTTGCAATAAAGCTAGTGCGGTTATTTCACTGTCAAATCCCTTGATGCAGGTGGTCTCGGCACAACTATCCAGGTTCCAAATGCGGATCGTTTTGTCGTCGGACCCAGATGCAAGACAACCGCCCTGTACTACCGCCAGCGTCAAGACCGCACTAGTGTGTCCCTGGAGACGTCCAATTTCAGCGCCACTCTCTGTATCCCATAGCCGAATTGTACTGTCATAGGATGCTGATGCGATTTGCCCGTGGGGAAGTGCAGCCAGTGCCGAAATCCCGCTATCGTGCCTTGCAAGACGGTTGGTTTCGGTACCGATGTCTGTGTCCCACAGTCGAACTGTGCTGTCGTCGGACCCGGATGCAAGGCGACCGTCTCGCAGTGACGCCAGTGCAGTAACCCCGCCATCGTGTCCCTCAATGCGGGCGATCTCGGTTTCACTGACCGTATCCCACAGCCGAATCGTGCTGTCATCTGACCCGGAAGCTAAGCATTTGTTTGATTGCACCGCTAGTGCCCAGACCGCCCTAGTGTGTCCTCGAAACAGGACGTCACTAGTTCTGCTTTCGGTGTCCCAAAGGCGTATCGTACCGTCATAGGACCCTAAGGCAAGGCGTCCATCCTGAAGTGCCATCAAAGCCGTGACACCTCGGTTTTGCGTCCAAAGATGGGAGATTTCGGTGCCGCTGTTAGTGTCCCACACTCGTATCCTGTCATAGGATCCAGACGCGAGGCATGCCTTGGGGAGCACGGCTAGGGCTGTGACATCACTACCATGCCCCTCAATGTACGCGGTTTCGGCACCGCTATCTGGATCCCATAGTAAAATAGTGCCATTGCTTGATCCTGTTGCGATGCGTCCGTCAGGCAGAGCCACTATAGCGGTGACCCCACCATCGCGCATTTCGAAGCGGCCAATCTCTGTTCCGCTCTCCGTGTCCCAAATTCGTACAGTGTTGTCTAAGGATCCGGATGCTAGGCGTCCGCCGGCGAGTATTGCTATCCCTGTTACCGGACGATTGTGTCCCAGCAGACGAGTGATTTCTGCGCCACTTTCCGTACTCCATATCCGGATTGTGTTATCGGAAGATGCTGATGCTAAGCGGCCGTCCGACAGAAGCGCCAACATTGCGATATCGCCGTCGTGCCCCTCGAGGCGTGCGGTCTCTGCGCCCGGGGGTGTCAGGCTGGGGTGGGTCGCGATCAAAGCGGGTGACGGCAGTTCGCGATGGAGGCGATCGAGGAAACCCGTTTGCAGGACCGCTGTCGACCTCAACAATCGGCCGTGAAGTTGCGGCACCAGCTGCCGCGGGTCGCGTGCGCAAATCCCCATCGTCAGGCGCAAAGTACGGCCAATCAGGCTGTGTGCTTCGGTCGCAGCGTGCCGGTCGTAGTCTCCAACAAGGGCCAGAGGGTTGCCCGTTGTCCCCAGTTTCGCCTTGAGCCAGCCGGGATCGAGGAGTAGGGCGTCGAGGCCGACGCGGTCGCCGGCGGCGGCCAAATGGTCGGGGCGGTGTTCGTAGAAATAGCGCCGGTCGGTCTCGCTCTCGGATTCGGCCACACCGTCCAACGCCCGCAGCAACCGCGCATGCTGGGCTTCCAGGTCCCCAGCCTGATCCAACAAAAAGTGGCGGACTGTGTCGTGCAGACGGCAGGTGCGGCGGTCGAGATCGAGGTTGAGCAGCAACGACCGGTCCAGGCAATCGCGTAACAGATCCTCGGTGTCGAATACGTCGAGACCGCCGATCTCCCGCCACAGCCGTTCGACGATGCCAAGCGGGATGTCCGTGTCCTCGGGGAAGACGCAGAGCTCACCGAATTGCGCGCGCTCGTCACCGTCCAACAGCTCGAGGCTGGTGTTCATCATCACCGCGACCGACTGGTGCCGCGCGTCGTAATCCTCGGCCTTGCGGTCGTCGAGGGCGGTGAAGCCGCGCGCGTCGAGCCGCTTGCGGACGTCGGCGAGCGCGTCTGCCAAGGCGCGATTGTTGCGCGTCACCCGGTCGCGCAGGAAACCGTTGGCGAGCTTGAGGAGCTGCGGCCACTCGCCGAGATGTGCGGCGAGCTTATTGAGCGCGGGCCTGTTGGCAGCGCGCTCTTCTTCGGGCAGGCCGGCGCCGATCAGGTCGAGCGCTTCGTTTGCCTGCAGCCCGTCGACTTCCTGCCGCACCGCATCGGCCGGCAGTTCGTTGTCGAAGCGGGTCGTCACCAGCCTTGTCGTGTTGCCGCCGCCTTGCAGGAAGGGCTCGAGGTCCCGCTTGTGCCAGACATCGTCGACGATCATCAGGATGCGGCGGTCGCCGAGCGCTTCGGCCAGCGCCGTGCGCGCGCCGTCCAGGGTCGCGACCGCCGGGGCTTCCCCCGCGATCAGCGCGACGAAGTCGGAGATGAGGGGCAGAACGCGGGCGCCGCCCTCCTCGCCCAGCTCGCCCCACAGGACGCCGTCGAAATAGGCGTCCTGGATATCCGGGTCGTGCGCCAGCGCCTTGGCCAGGGTGGTCTTTCCGTAGCCGCCGGCGCCGCGCAGCGCCGCGGTGATCGCGACGGCATCCTGCGTGTCCGGGTCGAGCAGGCTGGCCTTGAGGGCGTCGAACTCGCGCGGCCGCTCGACGAAATCCGACGGCGGCTCCGGCGCCATCTGCGGCACGCGGGTGACGCGGCTCTGGTCCTCTAACACGCGCCGCAGGGTTGTGCGGTGCTCGGCGCTGTCGAGATCGTAGATCTGGTCGAGCCAGCGGGGCAGGGTCGAAAGATCCGGCATGTCCGGTCCCTTGATCGGGCAGACCGTCTTGCCCTCCTGCCGGGCCAGGCGGATCTCGTCGCGCACCACGCGGCTGGCGAGCGCCGCCGGCGTCACGAGCAGCAGGAAGTGCTGCAGCGTCTTCGATTTCAGCGTCGCCTCGATCTGGCTCCACCAGTCCCGCCCGCCCTGCAGCGCGACGATGTCCTGCCAGATCGCGAAGCCTTCCGCCTCGAGCTGCTGGCGCAGCGCGGCGGCCGCCTCGGCCCCGTCCCGGGTCGAGTAGGAAATGAAAATCCGCGCGTCGTCCGGCAAGCTGCAGCCCCTGGTGGTGGGTTCGGCTGAAATGATACCGGGCGCGGCGGTGCCTACAAAGCGGGAAGACTTAGTTTAACGGGCGACCTACCCCATATAGTCCGCCAGCGCCGCGTAGGACGCTTCGCGCGTTCCTTCGTCGGGGGCGACGATTTGGATGCGCAAATCGGTGGCGCCCGCCTCGGCGTAGGCGGCGAGCCCGTCCAGCACATATTGCCAACTGCCAATCAGGTGCAAATCGGAAGGATCGTCGAGCCCTTCATGTTTCGTCGCGTTGGCGTAGGAGGGATTGGACTGGTAATGCGCCGCGATCTCGCGCGCCAGCGGCTTCGCGGCGGCGACATCGTCGGTGACGCAGAAGCGCACCAGCGCCATGACCCGGAGTTCGCCGGTGCGGCCAGCGCGTTCCGCGCCCTCGCGCAGATGCGGCAGGACATAGCTCGAAATCGTCTTCGGCCCGCACTGGCCGAGCGAGGTGCCCTGCAGCCGCTCGCCGGCGAAGCGCAGCATGCGCGGGCCAAGCGCCGCCAGCAGGATTGGCGTCGGTGCGGCCTCGATGCCGAGCTCCGCATGCGCGGTGATCTGTTCGCCGTCACTGTCCGCGGGCTCGCCGTTCAGCAGCGGCTCCAGGGCGGCGATGAACTCGCGGGTGAAGCTGAACGGTTTCGCCCAGGACAGGCCCAGCACCTCCTCGGTGTGGCGGCGCGAGGCCGCACCGATGCCGAGGGTGAAGCGCCCGCCCAGCGCGTTCTGTGCCGTGCGCGTCAGCTGCGCCAGCCCGATCGGGTGGCGGCCATAGAGCGGTGTGACCGAGGTGCCCATCTCGCCGAGGGTCGGGAATTCGGGGCCGATGCAGGCGAGGGTCAGGATCGGGTCGACCCCCATGGCGTGCGAGATCCATAAACTGTCGAAGCGGTGGTCGGCGGCGAAGCGGGCGGCGGCGCGCGCCTCGTCCAGCGTGGCCAAGGTCGTGCCCCCGGCCAGCCCCCAGCGGATCCCGAAACGGTCGTTCGTCATGATGCGGCCCTTCCCTGCCTGTCCCTTTGTTGGGCTAAGACATGACACGGCGGCGCGGGGGCGGCAACTTCGGGTGGGGAGTGTGGCGCATAAGATCGAACGACACCGCCGTCTACCTTCACGCGCGGAACATTGCGAGTTAAGACAAACGCCATCGTGTCGCCCCGGACTTTGATCCGGGGTCCAGCCGATATGCCAGCCTCGCCGTATCCCTGGATCCCGGCTCTGCGACGCAAAGCGTCTTGGCCGGGACGACACGAATTGGTTTTGTATTTGCTATTTTGCAAGGGTCTTTCTTGGCGCGACCCGGCCCAGTCCTGTAGGAAGGAGCGGCAACCGAGATGAGGCAGACATGATCACGCTAGACCGGGAAGACGACGTTTTCGTCCTGACGATGGATGCGGGGGAGAATCGCTGGAACACCAATTTCGCGCGCGCCTTCGATGCGCGGCTCGACGAGGTGCTGGCCTCGGACGGGCCGGCCGCGCTGGTGACGCGGTCGAGCGATCCGAAATTCTTCTCCAACGGGCTCGATATCGACTGGCGGCGCGGCGAGGGCGACGGGACGGGCGGCGACAAATCCGTCTTCGGGCCGGAATTCTTCGCTCTGATGGGCAAGCTGATCACCTTCCCGGTGCCGACGGTCTGCGCGGTCAACGGGCACGGGTTCGGGGCCGGGTTCATGATGGCGCTCTCACATGATGTGCGGGTCATGCGCGAGGATCGCGGTTATCTCTGCGCCAACGAGATCCAGATCGGCATGTCGATCCCGGATGCGGAGCTCACGCTGTTCCGGCACAAAATGTCCGGCAGCGCCTTTTTCGACACGGTGCAGCTGGCGCGCCGCTGGACCGGCCCCGACGCGAAGGCGGCCGGCTTCGTGCGCGAGGTCGCCCCGGCGGACAAGTTGCTGGGGCTGGCGATGGAACACGCCAGGCAGCTGGCGCCGCTGGGCGCGGACCGCGAGCTGTTCGCACGCTCCAAGGAGCGGATCTTCGGCGAAAGCCCGTCGATCAACGACCCGCACGGCGCGGCCCATCAATTGCGCGAGGGGCGGCGCGGCCGGGTAGTTTGGGGGAGGGGGGCTAATTGACATCAATCACTATTGACTCTTAAAAAGAAACTAGAATTACCAATTTCAACCAAATGAGCCACAAATAAAGTTTATACAGACATCCAATCCATAAGAACCTTGAATCCCCCAGGGACATAACTTTCTTCCCTCACCCTCAGGCTCTGGTGGTTTGGATCAACATCAAAAGCCTTGTTATATGATATTTAGACTATTTCGAATAAAAGGACTGTCTAAAAACATGTATTGAATGGACCTTGGGAAAACAGGACGTGCTTGTGCGTGTGGGGGGGGGGACTAGGTGCGCTCTGACCACTTTTACTCTCAAAAAGGACACTATAACGTCTGATTACCAATCCAATGAGTCTCATCCAAAGCATATACGACCACCCCTTCAAAAAACCTTAAATATGCCCTGGTTATATTTAAACCCTTGCCCCTTGACTTTGGGGTTTATTTTCACCCCAAAAGCCTTTTTATATGATATTTAGACTATTTTGAATAAAATGGCTATCTCAAAATTTATATTAGAGACATTTTGGGACAACACGAAATGTGTGTGGGGGGGAGCAGCTGCCCTCTGATCACTTTGACTATTAAAAAGAGCAGTAGAGTTTCTGATTATCAATCCAGTTAACCCCCTCCAAAGTTTATATGACCACGCTTTCTATTAAAAACCTTACATGTCCCCAGGGCATAACTTACAGCCCTTGCCATGAACGCTGGAGGGGGGGGGGGTTGTTACCATCAACGACATAATTTCCGGACCTTTCAGTAAGATAAGAGGCATTACAGTAAGATAAAACTTGTAAAACAAAACAAAGGGAAAAATAGACACAGACACACAGTGTCAGAAAGACATTTGTCAGATTAAAAAACCGATCAACTGAAAAATTGAGTCAATACAACAAATTCACTGATTAAAGATGTTTACAAATACAGGAATGAAACTCTTCCTGTATCTTTCATGGATTCGTGGGGGATATTGAAGGGGGTGGGGACTTTCTATGAGTTGGGTCTTTGAGGTTGGGATCTTAGAGGAAGAAGGGGCAGGGGTAATAAATCTTGAAAACCAGGGTTTGTCATGGCTTTATTGCCAAACCGGGTACACAGGAGGGTTTTTCTCTCTGATAGGGTAGTGAGCTGGAAATACTTAAGAATAAAGTGATATGGGAGTTTACCTTGACCATAGATAATTCTTAATGCTCGCTTCAGGACTGACTCTACTGAATAAGGTTGGGAAATAGTTAAGCCGAAATGCCAAACTGGTCAAGAACATTCAAGAACAGGGCGAATGGAACTTAAAATTCTTAAAAGGTGGCTAGAAAACTTCAAGCGTAGGTGCCAAATTAGCTTGCTTTTCGATGTTAGTACCGTGGACCTCCCACTTCAGATCACTCACGATAGTGATACCGAGGAGTTTGCGCTGCTGGACAGACATCTCCAGAGGGATGATCCGTCCAAGCCTGATTACTTTTTGACTCTCAAAATAATCTATGTTGGATCAAATGTAGAAAATGATGAGATAGAAAGAAATTTTCATGCCCAACCAGTGCATGCCTTTACAATCGTGTCTGAACTTTTGCGTGAAGTTAGTAAAGGAGCTTCATATTCGCTTCTACTGCATGTCAACCTTTGTGGCTGCCTCTGGCAAAGAATACTTGGTACCAGTAATAGTCATGCTCCCTAGCTTAGTCGATCGACAATCTTTAGAAGAATTAAACTCTCATTGGCGCTCAATCTCTGCTGAGTCTAAGTGTTTGCCACCTCAGTACTTTAAGAGTCCTGAGCTTTTTTGGGCGAAACTCAATGAACTTGAAAATAATCTTAGCTCCACGAGATATTGAAAGCCTTGCACATTCATGTTCTCTTTCATGTCCTTTCCAGACTCATCCGTTTGTGTAAAACACATTATTAGTGCAGTACCAGCTGTTTAAACAGTCTCGAAACCGTCTTGCAGTTGAGACCGTTTACTCATGATTCATACAAGGGAGCATATCCACGACCACGGTACTTGTGTCTCCAAGAATCCTCAGAAAAGAAAAGAAAATGTAAGAAGAACAGGTACTTCATAAAATACAAGATACTAAAGAGGAAGAAATTGAGTCTTTGCTTAGAGATCATGATGATGCGATTCTCCTAAGTCTTTTCTTGCAATTTTAGTTTCTGAACAACTAATCTGTTTTGTGTCTCTAAGGGAATTCTGATCTGTTATCCAACAAAACTAAGCTTAGTAGCTCAGTCTTTCAGCTCCTGGTTATAGGGGCTTGTTCTAGATCAGCCAAAAGAAATATATAAAAACTACCTGTAGCAGCCTTTTAGCTTGAGGAATTGGAAACAACTGCTACACTAATTCGATGCTAAGTTCTTTTCAAAACACTTTGATTGATAAATCATAGTATTATAATGTAAGCAATATTTTTACAGATGTTTTGGAAAACCTAGGGTATTATTTTATTCATCAGTTATATTTTATTATATATAAATAATAGGGTATATTTTATTCATCAGTTCCTTCCAATCGCTTCAACTAGAACACAGCAGCAGTTACTTTTATATACCTTATTGCCAAAGTGGAATGAAGCCTGGGATTGATCAAAATATATAATCCTAAATAATGCGCTTTAATATATAATCCTAAAGGAGTTGGACGATCCAACAGAAAAAGACTTAAGTTGGGGCTTCACCTCCCAGAATTTCTAACATCCGGGCTTCCAGATTCTGGGTTTACTTTTTTGTTCGCACATGATTTTAAACGTCAAGCCAGACCAAATGTACCCCGGGCAAATTTGAAGAAAGGGGGAATTTGAGCTAACAGACTTCCAGATTCAGGAAGATTTTGGGGTGAAAAAATGTTTTTAAAGGTGGATGACACAGAATAAGAAATTAAAAATTTAATTTGATTAAACGTGAAAACAAAAAGATTGTCAAAGCTCTGAAAAGTACTGGAGAGTAGAACTGAAAAAAAAGACCATCTGGGGATCCTCTTTTTTTGGACCAGAAAGCCCACATCCACTAGGTGAAGTCCCAGCTTTAGATAACATGTTCTTATTAAGACGGTCTGACAACTTATATGATGGAAAAGAAAACAATTATTAGGGCAGTATGCATTACATTGACGAAATGTTTTCTTTTTAGATGCTCTTCGATTTTAAAGGAAATAAATCATTAATAACAGTGATAAAAAAGAAAAAAGAGGAAAAGAGAGCAGAAGAGCAAAGGAAGAGATTACATATTTTATGGAGAGTACTGTTCAAAGCAAGATACGCGTAATTTTTTTGTGTCTGGTACATTTTTTCCGGGAAAGTATATTTTAAGAGCTGTTTGGTACAAATCAAAATTTTAATGTCGCAACACTGCGTACTACTGAGAGGTGAAACTTAGAAATTAAATGTTACTTCCCAGCAGGTTGAGATGAAATATCATAACCCCTTCAGCTAGATGTCCTGATGACCGGAATTAGGGGCTTTTATTTTGAACCATTTTGTTAAAATCCGATAACCCTTTCTGGTAACCATCCCAATGACAAGTATTCATAAACCCCTCGACATAAGTCCAGACCTGTCCAAACTCTCAAAAGGCAAAATTAAGAAAATTAATCAAAGTCTCTATCACTTTCAGCTGAGATTTGAATACCTCTTCTGGTAATTGTCGAAGTTTCTTAATTTAACATAAGGAGATGGAAAATAATAAAGAGAATATTTGCGTATAATAAAACTCAATCAAAGGAAGCAATAATGTTAAGTTTGAGTGAAAACTTTGACATTTTCCTAACATTTCCGGTTTCTTAAAACACCGGGTAAAACGAGAATTCGTTGACTAGGGCAAGGAAGCTGCAAAATACAAATCTCTTAAAACCAAAGTAAACCACTGAAATGGTTAATAAAAGTTTGGGATTGAGCTGATATCCCAAAAAAAAAGAATTAGAAAGGCTCACGCTTTCTATAAAAGAGAAGATATCGCCCGTTCGAAATAGATCAAGGCAGTAGGTGGAATCGCCATAACACATGAAACTTGCAAAAAAAACATAAGCATCCATTTCTACAGGAAAACCTAAATGGGTAAGAATAGGGCTAGATATCCAAACTGATAATTACTCACCAATTTTATTCTTTTTAATGGGAGATTCGTCTTTTCCATTTGGGAGTTTCGGTTTCTCAATCTCTTGGTCAGGCGATAAAGACACAATACGAAGTTTAGATGGTCGTCGCGGTACACACTGTAATAAATGAATAATTAAAGTAACTGGGCCAAAACATGCGCGTAGAGACAGATTACATCCAAAGTAAGGAGCTCTCCTCGTGATTCGTCTATGACTTAATTTTTCATCCTTCTAATATCTTTTTTCAATGACAATTGGAAACAACTAGTGGGTCAACATATCTTCGGCTTTTCACAAAAAGGCTATGTACAAATTGAGGTCCAGAATAGGTTTTAGAGGCCCTAAAATTGAATTTTCAAACATTTTGTTGAAATCAAAGTTCATTGACTACTACATAGGAGAGACTTGATATTTTTTTCCCCTTTTGACACGAGTTGACATATCAATTTGAATCAAATTCTCATAACTCTCCAAAAAATCCTAGTTTATTACCTGACCTTGAGAACCCCTCTACTTAAGGAGAAAACACCAGACTCCCACAAATCAAAAAGAATTGTCAACAATTAATTATTTACCCAGCTTCCAGTACCAAGAGATATTGTAAACCATTTGTGTCGTATTTTACTCAGCACTTTAACGATAAAGCTCTAGAAGTTATTTGATGTTTGATAGAGTTTATTATATGGACTTGTATGATATTTGCCTGTGAATGCTTTAGTTTTGAGTCCACTGTATACAAGACATAACCTACGCTAGCGTTTGCTGTTTTGGCTAATAAAGCATCATCACCTTATACGCTTTCTCTTAGTTTATAACTACCATGTAAGCTTTGATAAATTTTATTTTTAACAACAACTGGAAACAATGTAAAAAATATTTAACAGAATGTGTCTCGTCAGAAACCCTTAACGCATTTTCAGGCTTAATAGATAGCAGACATTGTTCAAGCAGAAGATTAAACTATTTACCATTATAAACGACAAATTATAACCAAACACAAAATGAGAATTTCTGAGTTTGTAAAATGACGCGAGTACAAATAAAATAAAACAAAGGTTCCCAGTGTGTGTCATAGCGTATTTTTTTTTTCAAATACAAAAGGCACTATACTCACTTTTATAGATGGCTTATATTTTTACACTGAAGATATGGCCTATTAATAGTAAATCCGGGAGCAAAGTTGTATCCAGAGGATTTGAGACCCCCTCCCCCCTGAGAAATGTTTTCCGATTTGTAAAAACGTAATAAAAATGAATTCTAAAAAATTGTGCTTTTTTTAAGTTTTTACCCCCCCCCCCTGAAAAACAATCCTTTTGACCCCCTCCCTTCTGAGAAAAATCCTGGATACAGCACTTTCAGGGACACACAAAAAGGAAGGATCAAAAACCCCTAAAGGCTTGAGGTTTCTCAATTTCCAGTACAACGTGTTATGTTTTTGGTTCAATTGTCCAAATTTCAAAGCTGTGCCTCACTCTTAAATGTAGCACACTCAGACCTAAACTCGCACATACGTTTTTTTTTTTTATTTGCTTAGAAAGCGTGATAAAGATACATAATAAAAAAAATCGATTCAGAAAAAAAGAAGATTGTACTGCAAAATCTGAGTTGCTGCTTATAAAGAGGAAGCAAATTATGAATACTGCACAAGGATTATGCCAACCGATTGATGTTTAAAAATGTTGTTAAACTTAACAATATGCTGAGCACTAAATCATGAAGTTACGACTGAACTTTTGTAAGAAGGCTAATAAAAAGCGACAAATAACAAGCGCAAGCGAGAATTATCTTACAATTCTGTTGACCTGTTTCATAATGATGTTACTACATATGAATTTGATTGGTCAAATCAGGAAACTTCAAACAATGGACTAATCTGGAATTTTTTTTTGTGAGTTGAATTACACAGTTTCGAAGAGATTTTTAGGAGTGAAGTTCAACTTCTATTGAGAGGGGGGGGGGACAATAATTTTTACGAATTCGTGAAACTCAATATTCTATCAGGGACTTAAAAAGCTAGGGATAGTGAAAGCACTATTACAGCGATTGCTCAGCTGTAATGGTTCACACTAAGGTTCTGGTTTGCAGAAATCAAGTGACACAGAGTTTTAGAGAAGAATACAGGATAGAATGAAAGTGAGTTAGGTGCCTAGGATATGAGCCAGGACACTTATCCCTGATTGGTTAGAAAGCTACTTAGGCCAATTCCTTAGGGATGCTCTAACGAACAAAAAAGTTAAGGGGAGGGGTATCTTCCAATTGACTTGAAACGTTATACTTTGATCCTTGGGTAAAAAAGGACCCAATTCTGCTAGAAAAATGCTATTAGTTCAAAAAGAATTTGAAACTTCTTGTGCAAATAGGACTTTAATCTAAAAAAAAAATTTAAATTGGGGTATACCCCCCCCCCATGAAACCAAAACATGTGTGCAATTTTTTTGAAACTTATATATCTACAGCCCCCCCCCCCCCCCCTCTTTTTTTATTTTATTTTTTGTTTTTTTTGTTTTTTTTTGTTTTGCTTTATTATTTTTTTTTTTTTGTTTTTTATTTAATTTTTGTTTCTCATCGCTTCTTTATTACTTCCACTAAATAAACCAGGGCGTACTAAGAGACGGCTACGCTTTGAGTAACACCAACTCTTTGATAGTTGTCACATATTTTGGAAGCAAATTTTGACATCCTAAACAAATTCAGTCACCTGAGCGAACGTTCCCATGCAGAAAAACACCTCGGTTGCTCTTATAACAGGTTCACCGGTCGCCAAACCCTTCCTGGTATCTAGGGTCCCTTCTTGATCGTACTGTTAAAGTATCTGTAATGAGAATCGCTACTAAAATCTTTTATGGTTGACTGTGGCCTGCTTGGTAAGGTGACGAGTCTAGAGGATAATTTCGTGAACTCTACAACTGTAAGCAGAAACATTTGTAATTTACATCTGCAGAAAGTGGAACGGAATTTTTTCGAAATCTGCACCTTCACTTCCATCAAGAGCAGAATAGCCTTAAAATACAAATATATGCTACCACCTTAATGGAATATTCGATGGGAACGGTTCTAAACTCAAACGCAATGAGTGTTGCCTGATACGTTGGCACGAAATAAAAATAGTATAAAAACCTAACTTGAAGGTAGAGTAATTCTGATGATGTGTGGGTAAGTAGTCAAGATGTGTACAAATCGATTCAACATGTAAATACAAGCAACAGAATACGTTTACAGTAACGTTGAATTAGACTAATTAACATATTAAGGCCAAATAATTACACTTTATACCTGAAGCGAAAATAACGAAGCAAAGACTTTTGGTAGCAAAAACACTAACTGTTCGCCTATGGGTTCTTACTTTTACACCACTTCCTAGCCCGGAAAAATCGTTTAGTACATTGTAAACCCAAGAAAATTAGCGAGAATTTACAACGCACGTGCCCTGGCATAAATCACATAAGGCTGGACAAAGTGATTAAAACAAAGCCTTGCAGAGCAATATACATTCCAGTGTCATCTGTCATCTGAAATCTACAAAACCGGGGGCAATAGAGGTGGTTGCAGTTACTTCGTGGCAATTAGGCACTTCTGTGTTTGCTGACATTCATCTCCAATTAAAAGAAATTGCGAAGAAAGTAATATCAATGATCTCCTACTATGTGAAAATATAGTGACTACCAGCAACCTATATGGTCGCTGGGTAACATTGTCCCTCTATCTAATGAAATGAAGTCACTCCTTTTAATAGAGAATTGCTTCTACTAATATTTCTACAACTAGCTTGAACCGTGATCTACGCATCGTAACTTTCTTCTGTTTAAACAAAACGTTAAGAAAACTTATTATCCTTATTAGCATCGTAATTTTCCAATTAATATCTTAAAAACAAGTACAAAAAGGTGCCACTTCTACGAGATGGGCCATTGAAACACAGGCCCACAGACCAGCATAGCTGGATTGAGTGTACATCGTAGAGCCGTCTTCCCGTCGCTTTGCACATGCGCCTGATAAGGAACGACCGCTGATGATACAGTGACCGCAGAAGGCGAACTATTCTCGTCGAATGTCTTCTTTTTACCTACAGGGAACTGTTTATAATTCTTCGTCCTCTTGAGTTGGTACTTGAGAGTGTTTCTTGCGATTAAAGAACCCTTTCTGTAAAGGTGAAGTGGATAGAAAACGATGTCAGATTTAAGCAAACGGCAGCATTGTTGAAAAAAAATCAAAAAATTTGAGCAGTCCAAACCCAAATATGTTTAAACTAGACGAAAGACGAAACACAGAAATTTCTACCAAATCTGATTTCTAGTTTCCGTAACGAAATGCCCTTTGTTGTAAGTGCTAAGCTGTTACGATACACAAATGGTCTCGCCTATACCGATTGACCTCTCCCAAAACGATCACTAAATTAAACCTTAGATACAACCAGAAACCATACCATATGTACATTTTCAGAAATATAACAAGCTAAATCGGTATCCCCACTTGGTACCCATACCTGTTTATTTTCCACAGGCCTCTGCAACTATGAAATTATAAACCGCACTTCACGACTAATGCGGGAGTTTTAATTGCTCTGCACTGACGTCCAGGCCTTTCTCAAGAACAAATACGTTGCATGATATTTTACTGGGTGGTCATATTTACAGCAAGAGAATGTGGAACGGAAAAGTGTGGACCAGGGTTTCTAAACCTCCAGCACTATATTAGCCCCCTTGCGCTACCAAAATTTCCAAGTACCCCATGGATCCATAGAAGTTGGACTTTTTACTCTCCGCCAATATACTGCAAGTATGATAAGCAATTAACTGTTGACAAAAAGTCCTACATTGGTAACCAGGTGTAAAACAAAAGCGTAAAAGAAACGTGGAAACATTGATCTCTTTCTTTGTCTCCTGTGTCTCAATGCAAGGTATAAACATGATATTAACTCTGTGAAATCAAGACGTTTGTCAATAAATTTGTTAGCAAAAGGTATTATACCACAAAATCTCACCCCTTCATGTGCTTTGGCCCCCCTTGTACCTCTTGTCTCAGTTTAACCTTCCTTTAAATCTCAAATAACCCCTAAGAGGGTTTCTGAATCACAGCTGAGTAATACTTGTTTAGACCAGGGTTTCTAAACCTCAGACAGTAAATTACCCCCTCGAGCTACCAAAATTTTCGAGTACCTCCAGGGTCCGAAGGAATTCGGCATTGTTTCACGTCATCGATATTAGGCAAGTACACCACGACGTTTACAGTCAATAAAACTTACTTACTAGATTTTAAACAAAAAAATGTGCAATACACGTTTTTTATTTATATAAGCAACTCAGTTGCTTAGTTGTGAGGCCTCGATTTGCTCCAAAATCTAAGCAACAAGCTAAGCAACTCGAGGCCTCAAATTCAGAAGGGAGAACTTTTAAAACGCCTGAAAAACAAATCAAGAAACGCTTTTCATTAAGATTTGATTATAAACTGTTAACATATAACAAATATCACACTGTTGATAATGTGTCAAGCAAAGAGATCAAAGATACAACCATCATTTGGTATTTCATCATTTACAACACAACACGATAACCTGTAGTGACACCTAAGCAACTACTTAAGCGACTCCAGGCCTGATTTTGGAAAATTGCTAGGCAACTCGAGGCCTGACCCCGAAAATGGAGTTGCTTATAAAAAAACGTGTAAGGGAGTGGGCAATGTATATCTACCGCTTCCTTTTGTTTTGCCATTTTGTCACAAGAACTGCAATGAAACATGCTATTAGCTGTTGGACCCCTCTAGTACCCCTTGTCTCAATATTAACTCCTTTAAAATCTCAAATACTCCCTAAGGGGACCCGGTACCTCTGTTGAGAATTACTGGTTCAGCCAACCAACTCGGCTCAAGGTACACAAATATTACGGTATACTTCTTGAGGGACCAACTCACCTTATACAATATGAAGACAGCTCCTGCAATCAAAATTACACCAGCTAACACTGACAGTAGAATGACCCACCAAGGAACGCTAGAAGTACTCTTGCTTGTGATTGGGGCTGGAGAGTTGACCGTGAAAGGAAGCTATTTTGAGAAAAATGAGATAAAAATGTGACCAAACACTCGCAGATTATCCTTGAGGCTAATCTCAAAACGATTTTAACGAAGTCATGGAAAAGGTACGTCTAGGACATTACGTTAGCTAAACATATATTTCCATGTTTCCAAAACACGGCGACTGGCTCTAATGCTCTGTGTCAAAGTTTTGCTGAAAATGCGCATTTTTCAAACTGCGAGCAACACGGCAGCAAATGCCACTGTGTAAAAACACCCACGCTGCCTGTTCTACTTATGTACCCACGTCTTGCCTCGCGAATTCAGCATCTAACATATGCGTGTCAAACGCTTGTTTGGCAAAGGTGACTGACGCTTTGGAATTTAAGACATAATTCGGTACCACTTGCTCTGACCAGGCACTCAAAACAAACCACGGTAAAATTTCACATACAGATCAGTTAACACAATACAGTATATAAAGAACAGGATTCACTCTTTCAATTTAAGGCTGAAAAATTCCGAGTAAACCCCGGACATTTTCACTTTAAAGTCCTGTTACTTTTTAGTCATTGTCATCCACTTTTGAAATTATGAGATCGTACCTTCACCAGTATCACTAAAATATGTTGAGGCATCAACTAAAGTTTTGATTGAGAATTACCAGTTTAAGGTAATGGCATACCAAGCCACACAGACATTTCAAGAATATCGAAGGACAAAGTTAAGGGATTAGTCATAACTGCAAATTTCTTTCACACCCACCGAAGTGCGAACCCATTGATAAAGACGAACTATTGACTTGTTCGCCTTGCTGTCTACGCAAACGCTAATTCTGCTACCTGGAATTTTGATAGAACTATTCCTAAGGGTTAATATTCCCAACTATTTTCCTTTGCAAAGCTGAAGTGATTGTACAAGAAGACGAGTCAACGAAAAAAGACCTCCGTGGCAAACCCACAGCCTACGATTTCTTACTTTGCAGCCCACTTAACATTTCAAAGGCCATTCTATTTTGGCCCAAACATAAAAATCGGACAAGCCGTGGAGATTTTTCGTGTGTTTTAACATTTAAGTAAGTAGGCCTACTGAATAATACGATTTCTTATTTTAATAAAATAAAACTGTTGCGGTCCTTCTTAGTCCAATAACCAAAATCTAGCACACTGTGCAGAAAAGGCTGGCCAACCTGTCTTTGATGGGAATTTCAAGTTAACAATAAAAATGAACTACTTTAATAAAAATGTGTATAAATTGACATACATTCACTTCATCCGGTGACTTATTCTCAGCTGGCTGATTAATTTTGACTGGTCTAACTTTAGCATGTATCGTTATCATTCTGCTCCCCTTGAAAACCTAGTGTGACAAGTATATAAGGTAATTAACAACTCTCATCATATAACATTTCAATGACCAAGAATATATGAAACTTGTAAAATATGGGTAGAGGTCCTTTGTGCACATTATACATAAAGGAATATTTAATACTTAACAGAGGATACCGTCTCGTTATTGCTATCAATAAACATGTAAACAGTGAAATGTCAAGTCAGATAAACCGCTTTTGATTACAATTATAAAAACATTGCACGAAATAGCTAAGACATTGTGTACTGAAAAGCTTTTTTCGCCTGACACTCCTCAGAGTACTAACGTCAGAATGACCGAAATGGAATGTGTGAAAGAGTATACCCAACTGTATTTTGAAGGAGCCAATCAGAAATTGGACTGCCTGAATGGCTTGTGTTTTTGGAGTCAGTCCACATAAAAGCAAGAAAACCTTTGCTATGCAGACAAAAGAATTCGTTTTCTCACTAGGTCTATTCAATTAATATTGTTGCAATGGACGCTGATTGGTCCAAAAACACAAGCCATCCAGGCAGTCCAATTCGCTATTTCGTGGATATTCTTGTTTTGTACAGCAAACAAACCAATTATTAAAATGGTCAACAACTAACCTTAATACACTGTGGGTAACAACCACATATGCCACTTCTTATTATAACAAACACCGCATCCGAGCGAGACACAGAAAAACTAACTAACAAAGTCGTTCCATCTTAAATTGTTTTTACGCTACCTTGCAATTCCTTTTATACGTTAAAGGTCTCTTTACTACGACTAGTATGTTAACATGGAAGGTCACCTTGCTCATTTGGTAGAGCAGGCGCCGCGAAAGCGTCAGTTACGGGTTCGAGCCCCGGCGGTGACATACTTTCTATTTCTCTTTTCAATATTAAATGGGCTAGAGAGAACAGAAACACGGGCAGAGCGATCAAGAGTCTTTCACCATAAATCTTAAGACGATTCCTTAAATGTACATTAACAGCGGAGGTCTAATTCGGTCATTTCTTATTCGAACGACTGTACTGTACGATTTCCCGGTGAATTCTAGAATAATCATCACAAATCTGAATAGTATAAACTTTGAAGAGTAAAATTGTGCAAATGTCGATTTTAGAATAAAATACAATGAGTTCATCGAAACTTGAGTAGAAAAATTTTCAGTGCGAAAAGAATTCCCGTAACAGCCTGCCATTTTCACCGAAATCATATCCCACCAAAATACTTCGTACTGAATACATGACTAAACTGGAGATGTTCGTTACGCTATAAGGTCCTTGGTTACGTTGTGACAACGACATGCTTTACTTAGTGTTTTCCACAAGCCATTACATTTAATAGATTAAATGAACTTAGAAATATATTTGGTCGAGTGAATCCTTCTATAGTTAATAAACCGGAAGAAATATTATCGGCATGTTTTGGAAGATTTTGTGTTGTGCATTTTGTTGCCACACCGTAACTATGATCATTCTAGTTTCGGGTTTAGCCGAAGAGATCATGGCAATTTAATTCAGAAGCAATGAAGCCTAACAAAGATAAAAAACCCATCATTCTAATTACCTTGTTAAATGTACTTTCCACAACCGTTGACTCAAGTCTGATGACCACAGATGAGCGTCTTTGTAATTGCCCAATGCTGCACATGAAATGTTCGCATTTGTACTCAGTTCCACTGCAATCCTGAAAACGATTACGAAAATATTAAGTTCACTAAATAGTTTACAAAGTATCACAAGGAAGAGAGGATTTGAAAAGTCAATATAGGGCACGATGGATGTTGATGTCCACCGGTGGATGGCTGGGAGCTAATGTGGCGACAAGAGAGTATGTTAACATTAGGAGCTCACCTAGCTCAGTTGGTAGAGCACGCGCCTCTTTGAGAATTATATATAATTGCAATGTGTCTGCTGAGAATATGTATATATCTGGCACTGATGAAGGCTCAAAGCTGAAACACAATAAATATTAATTAATTAATTTCCCCGATACCCACTGACTGGAGGAGAATTTGCGAAAGATTGACACTAAAATCTTCACCTTAGCTTTTGAGCCTCAATATCTCAATGGCTAAGGTGTTGGTTTAGTAATTATGAGGTCGTGGGTTCAAATCCGGTCAGCGCCGTTTAATTGCAAGCTATTGTGGTAATGCTCCATTCTTTGAGAATTATACATAATTGCAATGTGTCATTTCAATTATGTATAAATGTATATATTGGGCTGTTGATCATGAGTAACTTTGAGCAAACAAGGATCCCCTTGGCAAATTGGAACCAACGGCCAATAGGGAGATTTTGCACTATCTTATCATCCAGCACTTTGTGGCATGGTACAAAACAACTATTAGTGAGAATCTTAACATACTAGACTGCAATGAATAATATAAGGAGGTTTTATCAAGTTAACCTACAGTTTTTTCTGAATTGCTTAATCCCTCAGAGGTAAAGTAGTGTATGCTAGACTGCCTCACATTGTGAGCACTGTGATTAGAGGCTGCTGTCCATGCAGCAAAAGAACAAACTGTTATATGTGTAATTATGTCACTGTCAGCACCACATTTCCTAGTTATAGCAACAACCATTAATTTGATATCTGCTGTGGTCCTCTACACTGGAATTCCAAGTGTGTTGTTTACCTCCTTCAGTGTAAATTAAATATGAAAAGTCGTATATGTAGTTGCACCACCACTCGATTTTGAAAAAATTCAACAATTACAAATCACATTTTCCCGAAATAGGACCACCTTGGGATATCTGACTGCATACTGGCAATTTTGACAATATAAGCTGGATACATTTAAACCTAGCAGCCTAAACAAATGAGATATGCTTTATGCTGGCATCTGACCACTGTCTGGTCAGTGTGTATTCTGTTGTTTTGATTTATTTTAGATTAAACAGAACAGAATTGTATAGTGCCAGAAGAAGAGATTAAAGGTCGGGGGAAACTAGTAAAACATCTGAGCCAACATCTTGTTGGGCAGGTTTCCCCACTCCCCACGAACATTTGTGTCAGCTGGGGAAACTGAGGACTTAAACATCTGCCAACAAATGTTTTGCCCGTCCGCAACTCTCATTGAAAGTAATTAAAACATCTTGATCTCTGGCTCTGTCAACACTGAAACGAAGGATTTTCATCTTGTCTGTGCTGACAGAGTTGAAAGAGTGCAAATTTGATGATGAACCTCGTACCAGACACCCTCGCGTTCCAGATCATGGTTGGTTACGTGAACATGCAAAGAAGGAAGCATATGTAAGTATTAAAATTCAAAGACGTAGATAAGGAAGGTTTTCAGCGCTTTATGTGAATGGATGGATTTGCAGCACTACACCGATTTGCTGAACTTCATTGGTCATGCAATTATAAATCTATTCACAGTCAGAAAGGCTCCTAGCTCCTTTCTTCAAAACTTGCTGGCATCTGTTGCTATCAATTCCCCAAACAACAAAATCAAAGAGAAAAACTCAGGAAATGATGCCAACTTGTGAGTTTGGACGTGCCACTCAGTCACCATCTCCTTTTCAGAGGCTTTCACATATGAAAATTAATCAAGAAAGGTGGTGCATTGTGCAATAACTGGGACTTGTTTGTTTTCTGTTTGTTGACACACCAGTTTCACCATGTAACCAACATCTGTTGGGTGGCGAAATTGCTTGACAATGTAATTGAGTCTTGATTTGTTGGATAATGGTTTTGATTTGAATCAAAAACACGGTCCAACAAGCTCCAACATTGCAAACATGATAAAACACAGCCCAACACGAGTTTGTGCAGTGGCAAAACTGAAGAAGATTGTTGGGTTTGTGGAGGAAACTAAAAATCATCCGACTAAACAAATGTTGGCCCAGATGTTCTTCTAGTTTCCCCCAGGCTTAAGATTCCGAAGCTTATGTTGAGCAGCCACATTTTAACATTTTTATATATTTTTTGATGCATAGCTTTTTAGTGTCTGTTGTATTTATATATATAAATATATATTTATTAATTTTCTATCAAAGGAAGAAGATCAAGACAGTGTCCTTCAAAGCTTTAATAATCTGAAAGAAATTCTTCAATCTACATCAGGTACTAAATTAGAGTTTGGTTTTTAGCTCTGCCTCAAGTTCTTTTACCACCTTTTATTAAGTTCGGGAACTAAGTGGAGATTAGATGAACAGTTTTTAAACCACAGAAGTTGCAAACAGGAAAATATTGATTAAACTATTCAGTCTCAAATAGTTTGATTGTAGTGGAAAAAAATGGAGTATTGCATGAAATACCAAAACATGTATATATATACTTAAAAGGTTTTTTTTCATCTGACACTCCTCAGAGTACAATAGTCAGAAGGATGGAAATGTGTAAAGAGTATACCCAACTATATTTTTGAAAGAGCAAATCAGAAATCAGACTGCCTGAATGGCTTTTGTTTTTGGACAAAACAGTGTCTACTACTAGTAGGGTAATTAAATAGGCCTAATGTGCATAGCAAACAATGCAACCTGGCCTTTCATATGATGCAGAAGAAATTGTCCATCTACATGTTAGCACAGTCTAGGTTCTCAAGCAAGTGGTGTCCTATGGTAATGTCACATTGCTTAATGATGTTTTTGGTATTTGTTGTTGGTTTGAGGTGGTTGTTTCCTTTTAGGAGCTTATGTTTGGCAAATAAATCATGGAACATGCTGCTTAATTTGGTCAATTAAACTCAAATGTGTGCTGCCAACATAGCCAGCCTCACACTGGCATGAAAATTGATAACCTACAGAGCTAGAATTTGTGAAATGCACACATATTGATGGTTGGTGGAGCAATACCACAACAACTTGTAAGTTTAGACATGAGGCTAACATGAGTTTAAATACAACCTGACAATTGAAGAATGCAAGGGTGGCTCCTACTTCATCTTGCTTTTGGCCCAAAGTGTTTCATGAACCCATCAATAAGGAATGAAAAATATTCAAGGCTCTTAAATTAATAGAACAATATTTCAACAGGTTGTTTTAATTTTTAATTAGATGAGTTTATATCTTTTTAGCTGCAATATCAAATTGTGTATGATAACCCTTATTTTTGTAGATATACGCGAGTTAGATACCAACACATTCCTTGGACCATTTCTAGATGTAATTCGTTCTGAGGATACTACTGGACCTATAACTGGTGTTGCTCTGTCCTCAGTGAACAAGTTTTTGTCATATGGGTTAATAGGTATGAATTGCTTTACATTATGTGTCGAACATGTTGACATTGGTGAGTAAACAGGTAAAGAATACAATTTTCCAATGTTTGAACAGTGAAATATGTTTTGAAATCTTGTAATGACGGTGCCAGAATGTTAGAAAACACAACTTTTCCTAGGCTTGTCACTTTTTCTTTCTTTTTTTTTTTTCCATCTACAGTTATTTTTTAAGGGAGATGAAGAGCCAATGTAATTTGGAAAGCTCCTGTATATCGTTATTATTATTATTATTATTATTATTATTATTATTTTCCCAATACTTATGTTTGTGCAATTTTAGAGGAAACTGTACACAACAGCTTAAGAACTTGCCAAGGTTGTGTATTAAATATGAAGAATTGCACTTCTGTAAATGCTGCTTTTACATTTTCTATAAATACAAGTAACTTGACATAAGGTTAGAATTTTGCAAGCAGTTAGCTATACATAAGGCAATTTGACAAATATAATATGTGTTGTAAGGGAAGATCTTGTATATTATCGTGTCTACAGACCCTTTGTCAGACAGTGCTAGTTCTGGAATAGAAAATTTGGCTGATGCTGTTACCCATGCCAGGTTTGTTGGGACAGATCCGAGTAGTGATGAAGTTGTTCTCATGAAGATATTGCAGGTGAGTGAAAGTATACTCTGTTTAGCTGAAAATTCATGTAAATATTTCATTGAAAAGCATTTCTTGTTGCAGTAGCTTCTCTTAATTAATTTGTGATTTTGCAATTGTTATTTGAATTTACATTTAGATGATGCTTCAATTTAGAAACTAGAAGTTATTTACTCATGCTTTTCTGTTAAGATAAACAGTATCCCTCCAGTTAAGCTGGCAAAAGTTTCAGTCATTATTCTGACTTATCCCTTTTCATTTAAAAATACTCGTCCTCTATTCTCTCAAGTAAAATTGAAGGCAATTTTTGATGTCTGGAGTAAAATGTACATTTACACACCAAAATGACCTGTATATGACATAACTGCCCTCTTGAAATACGTATGGAGTGCCCATTTCTCAAAAAGGTATTAGTCCTTTTTCTGCAGTGAAGTACCCCTTGTCCAAACTAATGTATAAATTAAATAGTCATGTTATGATGTGCTTCCAATGTCTTGCGGTCATGTTGACACCAGTTTAAAGTGACAAGGTTATACAAACAATGATGTCTATTATATGAAAAAACCAACATGTGAAGTATGTAAACTATTACACAATCCTGTTGCTCCTATTAAGTCTGTTCACACATTAAGGACTAGCTTTCATTCATGAATGTATAGCATATCTTTAATTAGGCAATGAAATTTGCAGATATACTCGGTGAGAACTTGGGAAATGTCGATCAGGTTTTTTTTCTTTTTATAGTTTTAAAAATGGGAGACATCTTCCTTTTTTGACTCTACACATGCTCATGCAAATGCCCACCTACATTGCACTGATAGCATTAAAATTGATAAGCCACATATAATTGGCCTACAATGGAGAGTTGGTTGCTTCTGTTTTCCTTTTCCAGTGGCTTCCTTTCCTCATGTTTCTACAGTATAAAAATCTATCTGACATTAATTTCTTATTCTAATTGTTATCCAACTCTATTTATATTTCTACCCCATTGGACATGTGATGAGCACCTGGTCAAATAATGGGGCTAATGTGTAATTGTTCCTGTCTGTGTCTGTTAATTGTCCTGGCTTACCTGTGGCCTCAAAAGTGCTTCCCACTTATTTTGCTGTATTTTTACCCTTGCCATTTTTAATACTTTCTTTTGTGCTGTGATGTCCCACAGTGCAAAGAGTCTCGCCCTTGCACATCCTCAGCATTATATTTAGGTTTCAATAATCACTATAATGTATTTCTGGTCCACATGCAATCGCTCTTAATCCAAATTGCCTGCAGATGTAGATTGCCAGAAATCTACTTACTGATTCAATCTTAAAACAATTTTGTTTCACAAAATAAGTAATTATAGTTGAATCAAAGTAAAACATTGGTGTACTACAGTAAAAATATAATGTACTAGCCAACAATACAACAAAATGTGATCTATATTATATATACTCTTTTATAGTATGTGATCTTATCAGATTGCTAGTTGCTTGACAAATATCATCAACATTTGGATGTTATACTTGTGAAAATGTCAGTGGATCAAAAAACCCATAAGGCAGAGAGGCTTGAAGTGAAGGCGAACGTTGAAGATAATGATGATTGTGTTGCTAAATTTCCTATTGTACTACTACTATTAGGAAAAGCATGACTCCTTCATAATCATAAATACCTTTTTACACACCTATAGAGACATCACTGACTTACAGCTATTTATTATATAAGTAAATACTAAAACAGATGATAATTGCATATACAGATTAGGCTTTAAGATATTATGGAGCTATGTTATGCAAAATGTTTTAGAGCAAACTCTGTGCTTGTATTTGCAAAGGTTCCTGGAACTAATTGCTAAGTGGTCTTGTATATAAGCATTCATGTAGGTACATATTAATCTCCTTTACCCATTAACTCATATACTACGTCAGATTTGGGCAGATAATAATTTTTGCAAACCTCCTAAGGTTTAAATGAGTAAATTACTGCTAGGTTAAAATGTTTTGCTTTTGAGAAATGAATGTATTAGAAAATGTATGCATTGAAAGTTTGATTGTGTTGTATTGTGTTTGCTGAAATTGAAAGTCCATCACACATAGGATTACCGCATTGGACATAGACTGTCATGTTTCTTTTTCCATACATTAAGGTATTAAGGACATTGTTGCTGAGTCCAGTTGGAGTGCATATGACCAATGACTCGGTCTGTGAAATCATGCAGTCTTGTTTCAGAATATGTTTTGAGATGAGATTAAGTGGTAAGTAGTGATAATTTATTCTATCATAAATCTACTCATTTTTTCATCATTTAGCATGCCCTCAGCAAACTGAGTGAAAGAATAAAGGGAGAGAGCACTTAAGCAAGCACTTACTTTGCAGTATGTAGACAAAAGATTTATCAACATCTTTCTTGAATCTAAAACCATGATATCTTGAGTTTCTTCAGGGTATTATAAGGACAGTGCATTAGTTTTACCGTATATGGCAAAAAATCGTAACATTTACAAGACTTTTAATTCATTTATAAGTATATATATAAATATATATACATACATATATATATTTATAAGAACTAAAAAATGCCTAGAGGCCAGCTCACTTTTAGTTTTTATATAGTTTTATTGCCTAATAATCACAGTTTTTAGCATTTTATATATATATATATATATATATATATTCTCAGCAGACACATTGCAATTATACATATTTCTCAAAGAGTGGAGCATTACCACAATAGCTTGCAAATAAGAGATAGTAAGGAAGAAAGTAAGTAAGAGATAGTAAGGAAGAAAGTAAGTAAGAGATAGTAAGGAAGAAAGTAAGTAACCGGAAAAGGACCGAAGGACAGTTAGTAATTTCGAGAAGGTCTTGTATATCGTTATTATTATTGTTATTGGCATTATCATTTCAAGAGTAGTAAGGCAGTGATAAAAGATCTTCGTATTATGAGGAGGATCGTATCATTTCATCGTTGACTTTCCAGGGATTTATTATTAAGGCTTTTTTGAAGGAGTGTTGATCAATGATCATGTTAAGATGCGGCAAAACTCGTTAAATTTGTTGCCCAAAAACGTCCTCACTTTTACAACCCGCAATTAAAGTAATGTGCTACCCACACTTAAAAATTTTCATTTATGGAAAAAAGTCTTATAATGGATCATGTTTTGCGTGTCTGAATACCCAAACCCTTCGACATGTTGTTTCTGTTTGCCCGACTCATCTCAAAGAGGGAAGATATGATTGGCGACATGATTTAGTATTACGAGTAATGGCTGACTTCCTTCGTGCATCTAATATTACCATCTATTGTGACATAGAGAATTACCTATCACCGTCAATTTTATCTGGACAGGAATTACGACCAGATATGATCATAACAAAGAACTCCATGTTATATGTGCTTAAACTTACTGTGGGTCTCGAAACAAATTTAGCAACAAATTATGAAAGAAAATCAAAGAAGTCTTCAAACTTGTGTGCTGATTTAAAAAAGAACCAACAATGTGCATTTTATTAATTTGTTGATGAGTGCCATTGGAGGTATTTCGACACAGAGCAAGGCATTTATACAAATGATCAACGACCTAAACGTGGGAAACAAGTGTCACATGAGTATGTTTGTAAGTAAACCCACGTGTTGTGTCTTTCTACCTACTGACGGCATGACGGCGGAAACTTTTCCTCAACGGCAGTTTCGAAACTATGATGTATACTTCCTCGAGAGCTGTCCGAAACTTTATGCGTGGGCCTCACATACATCTTTACGAAACATAATGAGTCCACTCATTCATTGGATTTTCTTCCGACATATGATTTAAATATCGAGTGACAAGCGAAGAAGCTTCACTGAAGATTCGGGACCTGCTAAGGTTAACGAGTGGTCGATGTGCCTTGGCTTCAGTCAATTCTCTCTGGCCTTATGGATGTACTGTATTCCAGTTTCTGAACCTACGCTGAACGATAATCCAACGGAACAGACGAAGATCGCTCTGAAACTAATCGAACTCTATAAAGAACTTCAAAGCCGTCTCAATCGATGAACGCTTGAGTACTTTTATTCTATTTTATCTATTCTATGTTATGTTATTATAATGATTATTTATTTGGTGTTTAAGGGAATAATCTATACTTGAAGTCTAGTTACTGATGCGTCCGCACTTTCAGCAGGCATGTCTAACGTGCGGCGACTCCGTAACACAAGGACTACTTATTGAGAAATGTAATAGGTTGCATCATCCGTCACACTTATTATATACTTTGTAGGCATGATAAGAATTGGCCGGAGCCTGAATCACTTGTATGGTAGGCGTCATGTGTTCGTTTATAGGCGTTGTTACTTCTACAGCGGATTATTCAAGATGCTACGACCAGATATTGCCGTAGTGAAGATAACATTACTCACTGACAGTGATGGACTTCACAGTTTCTTTTGAAACAAACTCGATTAAATCAAGTAAATATAAAAAAAAGTAAATACTCAGATCTTCAGAACGACCTTATTGATCAAAATTTAGATTTTAGTTTAGTAACTCTTGAAATTTCAACTTTGGGGTTTTTTACCAAGGATTCATTCGATTTTATGAAATTTTTCAAAAATTTAGACATAGATACAAACAGGCTTATGATGAAGATTGGAGAATGATTTGAAGTAGAATTTAAATGGGAGTTGTTTGGAGTAGATTGTTTAGTGAGTTGAATTGGATTGAATAGTTTTTGGATCGCGTTAAGTCAGATCGCTTGTATCGAGTCCAAACAGAAATTTTACTCTTTGTTGATTTTTCATGGAGTTGTATGCATGTTTAGAATTGGAGATATAGAAGGAGATACAATTCTCTAAAAAAACTTTTGCGTGTAGTTATCCTCAATAGTATTGCACGAAATAGCGGAAACATTGCGTACTTAAAAACTTTTTTCGTCTGACACTCCTCAGAGTACTAACTTTCACTTCGCTTTGAACATCAGATCAAAAAGGCCATAGGGAAGTGTTTTGGCGCTGTCGCTCCACGTGTAGTTTATATAACCCAAAAAGCACTATCAACCAACCACAAAGATCGTGTGCTTTCCACAAATTCTAGGTCTGTAGTTTATCAATTCTCATGCCAGCGCGAGGCTGGGTTTGTTGGTTGAGGTTGGTTGACCGAATTTAAGCAGCATGTGCCATCGTATATTCGCCAAACATCCACTCCTAAAAGGAAACAACCACCTCGGGTTTTAAAGACCAAAAAACACCACTAAGCAATGTGACTCTGCCATAGGGCAGCACTTGCTTGAGAACCCAGACTGTGCCAAAATGTACACGGACGATTGCTTCCGTATTATAGGATGGACAGGTCTGCATTTCATTTGGCCGTACTGGAGTCAGTGCACATAAAAGCAAGAAAACCTTTGCTATGCAGACAGAGAGAGTTCTTTTTCTCACTAGGCCTATTCAATTAATCTTGTTTTTTAGTGGATGTTGATTGGTTCAAAAACACAAGCCATTCAGGCAGTCCAAATTCTGATTGGCTCTTTCAAAAATACAGTTGGGTATACTCTTTCGCACAGCTCCTTTCGGTCATTCTGACGTTAGTACTCTGAGGAGTGTCAGACAAAAAAAGCTCTTAAGTCAACGATGTTTTCATTATTTCGTGCAATATTCTTGTTTTGTACCACAAACAGAGTATTATCCTCAATTATCTTCAATCAAGGCAATTCGGTCGAATTTCGCAACATCTACCCTAAATAGACTTTTGACTCACCGAACGTGCTAACTAATGAATAAAAGGCAGTTCGAACATCCAAGGGCGACGCCCCTAAACTTTGGTTGCTAAAGGGAGAAGCAAGCCACAAGGCAGGAAAAACCAAGAGGCAAATAAATCAAAATAGTCTCGCACAGACTTTGACCTAGTCTCAAAATAATCCCAACATTTTCTCAAGAATTAAAGAAATTATGTCCCCACCTTATAATATTCTAAGAACCTCAAATAATCTTTAATGATCTACAATCTCAAATAATCTTTAATAATCTCATTCAGTCACAAATAATCATTAATAATCTCATTCAGTCACAAATAATCTTTAATAATCTCATTCAGTCACAAATAATCATTAATAATCTCATTGAGTCACCAATAATCGTCAATAATCTCATTGAGTCATAACTCATCTTGATAATTTCGTATATACTATGAATCAGTCTAAAAATAA
>JAAAKM020006971.1:112420209-112445460 GCA_010016025.2 Alatinidae sp. Z8VKAUB7J3
CAGTGGATGATCAGTGGATGATCAGTGGATGATCAGTGGATGATCAGTGGATGATCAGTGGATGATCAGTGGATGATCAGTGGATGATGGAGAAAACACCAATCAGCTAAAAAGCCCAAAGCAACCAATGGCTCTACTTCGAAACAAAGAATATAAGATGATGTCATTAATTTTCTCTACAATTTCTAAATATTCAAAATGGTAAATACTAAACATAAATAGGTAGTTGGTGGCATAGAAGGCATTAAATTTTAACCGTTAATGCTTAACAAATTGATTAAACAGGCACCAAGAAAATTTTGACTTTATCCTATAGGATAGTAATTTTCTGATATGGCAATATTTAAAAGGGTTATAGTTGATGTCAACAAACTGTTAATCTTTCCAGGCTTTTATTAAGTAAGTAAATATGTTTTTCCTCTCCGCTTCTTTTTCCTATGCACGGAAACGTCCTCACAGTGTAAACCAACTATCAATAGTAATTTGCAACATTTTCGATGTTGTAATGCTAAAACGCAATCAAAGAATATTTGGAAACATTTGAAAGAGTGCATATTGAGAAGTTAAATGATTAGTAGGTATCAACATGAGATAAAAATGCTGAGGTAAAACCCATCAACTTTAATGACAATCTTTGTCCTGAAAATATATTTTTAGATGCACGGAATTCATCTACTTTGAACTTACAGTTGCTCTTACAATAAATTATAAATGAACAAAAAGAAAAATTTCATACAAGGGTTGATAACTCTCATGTTGCAGATAATAAAGTCAAATAGTTTCTTTGTGGTACAAAACAAGAATATTGCACAAAATAGTGAAAATATGGTGTACTTAAAAGTTTTTTTCGCCTGACACTCCTCAAAGTACTATCGTCAGAATGACCGAAACGGAGTGCGTGAAAGAGTATACCCAACTATATTTTTGAAATAGCCAATCAAAATTTGGAGTGCCTGAATGGCTTCTGTTTTTGAGCCAATCAGCATCCGCTAAAAAACAAGATTAATTGAATTGGCCTTGCGAGAAAACGAATTCTCTCTGTCTGCATAGCAAAGGTTTTCTTGCTTTTATATGGACTGACTCCAGTACCGCCAAATGAAATGCAGATCTGGCGTTTCCTACAATACGGAAGCAATCGTCCGTGTACACTTTGGCACCGTATGGGTTCTCAGCATGCGTATTAGTGCTCTGACCTCTGGCTAACGTTACCGTTATCGTTATCGTACCAGAGCTGAAACTGCCTAATATGAACTGGTTACCAATCTTGCACCCGTCGTTAATAGTTTTCGTAATATTTGCCTCTGTTTGCCTTCTATCATAGTAACATAGTATAAAGATTTTATCATCTCTACATAGGGATACACCCCACCCCAACCCCCCTTCTGGTCGATAATGCTTCTCCCAGTGGTTTTCTCTTAACGCAATTCAGTAAATGCCTTACTCCATGTACATATTTCTGATTTAATGACGTTTTCTCTGTTAGGTTTTCTTAATTTGTGGCGAGCGCGATGAGTTGACAGACGTAAAAGAACCAGTGACTTGCAACTACGAAGTAAGATTTAAGACCCCTGCAGCCTGCCCAGAGGATGCATTTCTAGGTGAGTTTTAATGTTGTTCTTTAATAAGCATACCAAACTACAGCATTATGCTTTAATATGCTTGAAGAACTAGCTTTTTTGTGCCGCGCTAAGCATTATGTGAAGTATTTATTCGCTTGTTTCGGTCCCTTGGTTTTCACATGCATTTGTAAGAGTATCAACAAAGATTGGGTCCCTTTATGCACACAACAAAAATACCCTGTAAATATTGGGCAGGATTTAGAATAAGACGATCTTACAGAGAGCAAATCTGTACCAAATGCAACATCCTGGAGCAGAGTGCTGAGTTCCAATGGCCACTTGCGGTTAGTTTCATTGATTTTGAGAAAGCTTCTGACTATGTAATACGGGATTGTGAAAGATCACAGAGGTCTATGACATACTGGTGAGGTATTGCAGTGTCTTTACAAATATAAACCATAGTTCCAGCCACTACATGAAGACTGAACCAGGCATTACTTATTAATGTGAGACAAGGCTGCCATTGGTGGCCTATACTCTTCTTGATGGCGGCAGAGTTTTTGTTAACAATTACGGCAAGTAAACATGATCTAGGTATTTATTAGAGAAATGAAAACCAGTTAACCAACTTATGCTTTGCTGATGATATGGTGCCATTTTCAGACAAAATAGAAGACCTCCATCAGCTGACCCAGCAACTGGAACAAGCTGCTATGAGGGTTAAATTAGCAACGAAAAGACCTAGACATTGCTTATCGGACTAACAGGTGCTAGAGCGCCAATTTCAGCTGAACATTAAGTTGTACAAGCAGTAGACACGTACACATACATCAGTAAAATCTGCCATACGGAAGCCGATATGCGCACCAGAATATTGAAAGCAGCCACACTGTTTATGCGCTTAAGCTCCATCTGATTTAAAAAAAGAATACCAACTAAAGCTTAGACCCTATGACGCAGCAGTGTCGATACTAACCGCAATATAGGCCGTGGAAACATGGAAAGACACTGTAAAATAGGAAAAAACTGAATATATTGGATCAACAATATCTACGAAGGGTCCCCAAAATCAGCCCATAAATGTTACGCCTAGAAAAAACGTGTATGTCAAATCTGGAGTCTGTGTGTGGAAGAACGTGCTGCAGGAAACATTAACAAGCGAGATATTACCTTAGACAGGTTACACGCGTCTCGTTGTGGCAACTGAACTGCAGTGACATCGATGACAACTTATATTTTCTTCTAGTCGCCACCCACGCCCCTAATAATGCATCCCTGCATCCCTACTGGATCCCTGCATCCCTACTGGATCCCTGCATCAATACTGGATTCCTGCATCCCTACCGGATCCCTGCATCCCTACTGCTCTATGCAATTAGGGGAACAGTCCCTCTGCGGCACTTAAATATGGAACGGCTGCCGTTAGGCTAATTGATCTGCCCAAACCCCATTGCAGGTTATGTATTTTTAAAATTTCTAATGTAGACGGAGACGAATTTGCTTGTCATCAGGTCATGTTTGCATGTGTGCTTCTCTAAGACGTTTTATGTCTATCGAATTATTGGTTTTGCTTTATATTCATATAAAACATCTGATATTCCATTGGCAGTGTATCCATCACTTAGCGAAAAATCAAGACAAAACTGGGATAGTCTTGAAAGTAAACTGCATAATGAAGAGATTACTATGCAAGGATATAACAAAAAGTTAAAAGAAATCTTGGCATTTGAAGGCCTGAAAGCTGATTGGGGATCGAAATTTCATAGTCAGGACGCTGGCACGAGTCACGGAATCGAGTCCAGAACGCAACGTTCAGCGAACGGAAGATTTTCAAACTTATCCCAGTGTACAAAGGTACTAAATATTAAGTCTTGCAATTTACCGCATTCTCAATATTTTCGTATTCAAAATCGTTTATCTTTCGACAAATATTTTGAATATTAAAACTCTCGCCAGTTTGTTTTTGTAAATTAGGCTAAATAATTAATTATTGATGTATTTGTCGGAAAATGTTCGATCTATTATAAAACTAATGTTTTCCTGCCGTCCAGACAAGAGTTGCAAATATAATTCCGTCGCATATTAGTCTCCAACTTACAGGGAAGTCTGAAAGCTATTTAGAAACTATTTCCCGAAAAATTTTCTATCTGAACTTTTAAGGCCCAAGCAGTTTAATAATCAAGGTATTTGGATAAGCTTTAAGCTATAGTAAATGTTATGGTAAAAGATTGACCATACACCCTTTTTACTTATAAAGTCTACAAGGTTCATTTTCCTACGAATTATGATCCGTTTGAAAGAATTTTTGTAACTTTTGTAACAAGAAATGGAATACTGTTGTCCTTTTCAAGTTCCCATGTATACTTGAGAACTGATTTCTTTTCAAGCTCCCTTTTCAAAGTTTCTAAATCTTCTAAATGTTTGACCAGTATGAAACAATTATCCATGTATCTGGCTTGCAAAATTGTACTATGTCTTCCTTGTGTGCTCAAAGCTTCAAGATTTTGTAAAAGATTGGCAACGGCCCTGAGAAATGCCGTCTATTTTGTATCAATCACTACTTCAAATTGATATTATCAAGCTTTGTTACCAACTTCCTTTAGGTCGTGATTCTAATGCGTTGTCTTTACATCTTGTCGTAGGAATACGAAAAGCTTCTACAAGAGGTTGAGAAACTGCGCTCATTAGCAAACGCATCAGAATACTTAGACAAGAATCCACAGGCAAGGGAAAGCGTAGCAGCGAAAGTCATTTCGGAGATCATAAAACGAGTTGATGGATAATGAATTAGAAAGATCCTGCTAGAAGTTTAAACATTGGGCTGTTTATAAAGCTTGCCAAGGATAAATTGCAGAATATTTATTGAATGTTCTTATTCGTAGCGCAGTGATGCAAATTTCGTAATTTCAGCGCCAGAGTAGCGTCCTTAAGGGTACGCATTAACCTCCAGGTCCACATATAGAGATTGCTACTCTTATAACTAACACGCTATATGGTGCTGAATAAGGTGCTGTGTAATGTTGTATAATGTAGTTTATGGAATTTCACGGACGAGGGTGTCCATTCGATCTTCCTTTTTGTTGCCAGACGGATAGCCTTCGGAAAGTGTTGAAGAAAAAGCGTTATCAATAAATGCAGAAATGTTAACAACTTTATCAGTCATACTTCGTACTCTGTGGCTCACGGTTACTATACTTGCGCTCTGTTTTTATGACTCAATAGGTTTGATGTGGTTTACATAGTGGCGGCTGGTGGTCAAATTCCATGAGCGTGCAATCCTGGGCGCAACCGAGGGCGGAGACAGAAATGGGGGTGGTCGGTGTGATAGGGCAGAGCTAAATATGACGCCTACAGTTGTACGCTGAATTTTACCGGTTCCTCGAACCTTACATATTTCACAATAAGCACGTTAGTTTAGTACTTAAAATTACAAATGAGAAACTCAAAAGACAGCCATTATACCCAGCATCATTGATGAATAAGGTGCACTACCCTTCTTTAAAACCCTCTCACTTGATAAACATTTGGCTGATACGGTCCTGAACTTTTAATATCGAGCCGTTAAGGTAAATCCCTTTCAGCAAATGGTTTCCCTATAAAACTCTCAAAGTTATTGTGTAACTGCACTTAAAAGGAGGGGCCCAGACAGGGTGTAAGGTAGCTATAGCTATCATTTGACAACAATCTGTTTATACAATATGAATCGTGAGTAGAAAGAGAAGCAGTACACAGGAAGTGGAATGCCGTCTGTACGCCAAAATAGTAGCACAACTGACATGACATCGCCTTTCGTAAAAGAGAAACGGGACCAAGTTGACCCCTTCCCCATATTATTTTGATCCTCTGAACTAAGATACCTTCCACGATCCCTGAAATATTAAATTTTAAAAACACTTTCTACGCAAAGAGTAACTTAAAATCAAGCTCAAGACGTTCAGTGATATATACTGACATGGGAAATGCACCTCATACATGGACTAAAGCTACGTTGGATTCTGTGCAGTGTGAATCGTACTAGGTACATCATGCGTGCGACTAGAAATCACGATATTTCTACAAATGGACAGTTGGACATATTAAGACAAAAAAATAACCATCGTCATTGTGTAGGATGTCACTTACTCCCCTAACTTTACTCTTTGAAAAATGTGCGCACATTTAGGTTTTCTCATTTTCCCATCTTCTTTCCAAAAGCAAAGACAACGCATGAATTTTCATATGATACTGAAAATGCAACCTCCGTTTTGTCGCAATTTTGCTCTTAAGAAAAATCGATAACTCGAAGAGCTGGTATTCTTCTCTAATGTTGGGAATCTTGGGTTTTAATAGCTTCGAAAGACCTTCGATTGTCCCGAGCTTGCCTGCACTAGATTTCCAAGGATATGTCAAAACGGGATTGAAAGCCATCTTTTCTCGCTCCCCTAAAAGTTCTGCTTCAAATACTTTTACTTCCTATCGTTGTAAAACTTAAGCTAATTTTAAACCGAGAGAGGCGGTCCTACTTGGCAGTTGAGCCTGCTTCATTGCTTGCTTCTCTGCCCGGTAGCCTAATTTGAGGGACGTTGCCCTTGGACGCACCAGCTATCCTTTATTTATTAGTTAGTCTGTTTGGTGGTTTTTCTGTTTATTTCGGATAGTTTCAATGTCGGACCCACTGCTCATCAGGGTCTTTGATTGAGAGACTGCTAATTTTGTAATTAAATACGTTGAAATCATTTTACGCAAAAGAAGATACAATATGCTAGAAAAGAAATTCAATTTAACACGACTGTATAAGAGTGGCAATGATCTTAATTTGCCAATAAATCAATCAAAGAAAGATCATGGATTGGTAATCCAAAGAAACTACATCGCAATTTGACGACATGGCGAATTTACGGAATGCTCATAAAATTAAAACATTGATGGCTATGGGATGCATAGTTTGACATACAACTGCTTGTCTATTCTTCTATTATAAACACCTCTACGGATATTTATGCCATAGTTTTAGAAATTGTTGATGTAGATGGGCGTCTTAACACTTATGTAATTATGTGAACGTTTCGCTTCCTTCTCTTGCGTGAAGTACCACATCTACTGTACGGACAAAGGTCTACCTGAAGAACTCGTTATTCTGCGCACATAGCAAAGTCTCTTGATTTTCATTTGTATTGGCGAGCCTATACTCCGTTTCGTTCATGAGTTGCAATTGCCTCTTCAAGGTCTCGCCGATCGACATGGTGCCATACATAAGTTTCCGTCAACATTACCTTAACAATGAGAGTCTGGTTATGCTGCGATTTACAAAGTTGAAGCACCTTAGCTCATGACAACCAATGGAGACCTGTTGCGAATGACCGTTGCGTGGTTCTTGGGTCGACACATCCTAGAACCGCCGTCCGGTATTTATGTCCACCAAGAAAGAAGACCAAGTCCTGGCTCACTTATGGAACCCTGAAGGATAATCAGACAGAGATGTAAGATTAGTTGGCTGGTACGTTCACTACTTTCATTGCTGTCAAGGAATATTGCGAGGAAAATGTACATCATGACAACTACGGCTGTTAACTTTGAATGACACGAGACATCTTCTAACAAAACTAAATACTCTATCGTTAGAAACATTTATCACCGTCTTGGTGCAACACATGTCGTTCAAAGTCGCAATTATGAAACAACATGACTCGTTTAAACGGCATAAATGTACGAGACATTACAGCAGGATATCTAAGTGATGTACTGCATTTTGAAAACTATCTTTTGTTTTCGAATCATATCTGAGTGACGCCTTAAAGGACGCTCGCATCCACACGCTCAACGCACACTGAAAGCCATATGATCATATTTTTTTCTCTAAAATATGAAGTCAACGGCAGTATTTTAACATGTCTCAAGATGTATCTACAGTACATGCATTGGAAATGTAAAAACACGTTTATAGACTGTGACACACTCTCACTACCTTCGAAGATTTGGCAACCCCTTTTAAAACGTGAGCTTCTATGTGCGCTTCACCGCATAACTGGAATGAGGGAGGCTAAATACGGTATTCCAGTTATTGGCAACAGAATACTATATCGGTGTCCACAAGGGTTCGTAGAGTGATAGGAGCACCAAGTATGTGATTTATCAGGTTGGGTTAATTTGTACTCTTTGGTCTCTAATGAATGGCGGCGTTGGAAACTATTTTAAAATTAATACACGGAGGTTGGAATAAACGGTGGAGTCTTGGAATCAATTTTGTGAAAATAATTTCTGATAGTAAGATGAAACTAAAACAGAAAAGATATGAATATAAGGGACTTGACCAAGGAAGAACTGCCATCCGGCCCGTCATCAATCCAAAGCCCATTAAAGTTAGAAAGTATCATCGAGAATGATACAATGAATATATATTAAGAATAGTCTTTAATTAGGCCTCTTTTCTACGGCGCTCTATACAGGGATCATTTTATATTAATGGGAAAGAAAATTAGGTAGTGTTCTCTCTAACAGTAGAAGTAACGAAACTCCAGAGGAGCAACAATCGAGAAGGAGAAAGTAGGTAAATCATGTAAAGGATAAATATGGCTTTAAAATTTAGCACTGCCATATAGGGAGTCCAGTCGATAAAGTAGCCCTGAGAGAAATGCATGGACGATGATATTTGCACAGTATTCCGTATTCTGATCTGATTTATAGTCCTCTCATCATTTCGCGCTAAGTTTCACACGAGATCCACATCCATGTAAATAATATGTGTAAATAGTCTACAAATACAAGTACACAAACAATTCTATAAGCACTGCCATCTTGCATTAGACCCGGATTGTGTTCTGCAAAGTCTGCCACCTTGTGTTTTACAAAGCCTGTCAATATTTGGCCTGAAAAGTTTGTCAGTGTTGCCTCCATAGCCTGTAAGTGTGTGGCCTACGAAGCCTGTCAATGTGTGGCCCGCGGAGCCTATCATTGGATGGCCTTTAAAACCTGTCAGTGTGGCCCGCGAAGCCTGTCATTGTGCGGCCCGCAAAGCCTGTCAGTGTGGACTGCAAAGCCTGTCATTATGGTTCGCGAAGTCATCAGTGTGTGACCATCTGAATCCTGTGAGATTAGCCCACAATGGCCTGTTGTTTCATTTATACAAGCAAATGATTTACAACCTTTTCTGGCTATTGGAGAACCTTTAAGGGTGCAAGACCCCTTAAACGTATGTGAATAATAGCTAATGTGGATAGTAACTCTCTCGGTTTCAGTGATAAGGACAAAATACCTTACTTAAAAATACCAAAAAATTCCGTCCAAGAAAGCAATATTTTAAAAGAAAACTGACCCACTGTATCATCTTAATTCTTAATAATCGCTTTCCGAGAAAACGTATTAAACGATTCTGTTTTGGACATATTTATATTACCCTTATTTTAATAATCTCTCCCCGAGAAAACACATTAGACCACACTGTTTTAGACGTATTTGTTACTTTTGCCTTTCAAAGTAAGGCCAATGGTTCCTCCAAACAAATTGTTCACCCTTTGTGGTTTACTAGGGATGCGAGTTAGTTCAGTCGGTACAGAGCTGCAAGTTGAAGGTTGATGGTTCGACCCTATGCTCTGCCCTCAATCAGAAAACTCCCACTGCAACCCCAGCAGGAACATGGGTACCTGGCATTAGCTGCGGAAAGATAAAAGGCGTTGAGGAAAACAACTGGCCACCCTACCTTACGCCGTAGAGGACATGTGATTCTTTACCATATCACATCCCTCACGCTCTGAATAGAAAATGGGACTTCCTTTACATTTACCTGTAGTTTACAGACTAAATCCTCACAATATGTAAAAGTACTTAAAATGGTATATAAACGTGGATCTGTCTCGAAAAGGGAGGGGAGCCTGTTGGCTTATGTCAATGTTTCATAAGATGTACTATGATATTGGCTTATCCATAACTTAACGGAAATATGGCAGTAAAAAAATGACTTGTATGCACTTCCAAAGGAGCCCTTGTATAGTTGTCATTGTTCATAGAGCGTTTATAAGGAAACAGGTTATGGGCGCACCAGTATGCTCTGTAAAGTTTGCTATTATCTCACCACATTGATAATATGCAATTGATAAACAGGTACTTGCAATTTTGACGCTTTGCAAGCGTTCTCTAATTATATCATGTCAGAGCAATGTTTTAAATTAATAGTTTGGTATTTATTCAACGTTGATTTCTAAATTGATAGAATGTAACCTAGGGGTTTGGTAACCTTAAGCATGGGTACGAAACTCGACAGGCAACAAGCCCTAGGTTATAGCAAGTGGCGTCACTTGGAAAAACAAAGAAAACAATGCAGTCTGCAGAGAGTCAATGAAAACAAAGCACGCTTTAGTATGATATTTCCTATAAAGTAGTTATCGTTGCAGTCGAAACTTACTTATAATAGTGCATGTTCTTGTGATATAATGGGAGTGCACAACGAGTTTTCTTTAATAATAATCATAAATTTCATTACTCCACTTACATGTATATTACAAGGTCTACAGTTTAGTAGGAACGTTTTGGTAGGTGGATGGAAGCTCCAAAGAATAGGGGAAGCTCATGTTACAAAAGGAAGGTTTCTACATATGGTTATGAAAGAGGATACCTCTTGCAGATTTGAAAGTCTATCAATGTTCTATCTTCTTTTATGAAAGAGCCAATTTCTACCATAAAAGGGGGCATATGTCAAGTTACCTCGTCTCAGAAGGGCGTGCAATTTGCAGGGATGGGTTGGACTATTGACTAAGTCTACTGAAATATTGGGAAAAGGGCAGTTAACATTAAAACAGGAAGGCATCAGTGACGAAAAAATAAGTCCCTTAACAGTACTAGAATAGAATACTCGCTGTTAGACTTACTTGCAAATCCAGAACAATGTTTTATACCAACGCAGCTTAATCTGTATCTGCATTTGCATAATAAAAAGAAAAAAGAAAAACGAAAAAACCCAAAACAAAACAAAGCAAAAAAGACAACAACAACAAAATTTGGTTAAAATTTTCCTCAATATCTTTAATTAAGAAAATGACAGTATGGATAAATGAACTCCGAAGATTTTCAATTCCTCTCATATTGGAAAGAATATCAGCCAAGAAACGTCTGTTAGAAGCAACTGTCCCTCCGCCTTCGGGGGTAACGTGATTCTCGTAATTCTCGTTAATTCTCGTAAACAATTGAATATACGGAATTTGAGTGGAAGGTGAGATTTGGCTCCCAGCACAATTTGGGGGTAGCTTCTTGGTTCAACCCGTCATCTTTCAATTATATTTAATTTCTTTCCCTATCTAAGATACTCTTGCAGATTTCCAAGTTAATTGATAAATGTTTGAATTTATAGTAACACGCTTAGGAATTTTGAAACTCAACCGATAAATGGTAGAAGTATCTATCTTTATGAAAAGTTCGGTTTCAGAGATCATGACAGTTTAACCTGACTCGTCATCTTTCAAGGCATTTTCTAAGATGCTCCCCCAGCGCCAGCTTGGACACTTTTCACATGCCTGATGTGATGGTTTAAATCCTCGCATAATTAGCGTTATATGCTCACAACACTGACTCCAATCATTCCAATAATTAAGAGTAAGGTACTAAAACTTTTTGGGCATATCAAACGATCTAAAAGCCGGACTATCTAAGATATGTCTGGAGGGTATGGTGGAAGGAAAGAGAAACCGAGGAAGGCCATACAAGCGCTGGCGCGACAACGTTTTTACTTGATCTCAGTTAAACTTAAACCAACTAAACACGACAACAAAAGACCGGAGTCAATGGAAATTGCTTTCTCGTGTTAGTACGCGGTCTGGTTTTACTGGAGATAGCGGAATATGATGCTCACAACTTCCAAAAGATACGAATCTTTACATAATTTCAAGGTTTACTCTTACAGTTCGAAACTGCTTCCTATAATATTGCGTTCAAAATTTGGTAGTTCGTTCTTCTTTGAATGTAACTCTTGCTTGCCTTCCTCACTTTTGGTGGCGTGGACAGGTCATTCCTGGGGCTCACGATAACGCATGCGTCATATATCCTTGACTCTGCTTTCTGAAGAAGACAAAAGAAGAGAATTGGCAGATAAGGGACACTTGCCGCCGGATTTGATACCATTGGATGGCTATACTTGAAAGGCAGGCCATTTATCTAGTCTACAAGGAACAAAGCAACAAAAGTTATTGATTGACGTGCGCGCTATGCTCAAAGATAGTTGACTGGGAACTAAAATCTCTGGTTTTATCCCATCCTCCAATCCTCCAATCATGTAAAACAGACCCCCATGGCCTAAAACGTGGAACGGACAAACCGTCAAATGTTGAATACAGAGTTCATTCACAGAAAATCGGTTCAATAGTCCTAGAAATTCGATTTTAGCTCAGACGAGTGTCCTTTCCACATATTATGATCATCATTATTAAATTTATTTCTACGCACCTCAGAATATACTGATGTCTGTAAAGCGTTTCAAAGCTGACTTTTTGACGCCAAAATTATTCCCGTTTCATCTTTCAGAACTTCAAAGTGCCGCTATGGTTCAATTTTTTGGTTTTCGTTTGCTTGCTATTGAACGTAAAGAAAAGGGTTGGCCACAAACTTACTATTGTGGTTACCACAATATAGATAGAAGATAATTCTATATAGGGTAAACACCAGCCACATTAATAATTTTTGGGTTGTTTGAAGAGCATTGATTTTCGCCGAACGTGGTTTGGCTATTTGGTTTTTTCCTGGCGTGTTACAAACATGTTTGAAATTTTACACGTTCAGGTCTGATGATGAAATAAAATTCTATCTTTTAATAATAAATTGACAAGGAATTGAAGTTATTTGATAATTTGGGTGAGCATGGGGACCAAAACAATCTATTAAATAGCGTTGTTTGGAAACACTGTGAATGTCTTCTCCTAACAAAAGTAAACCAAACAAGTGTTCATTCTCTGCACAAGCTCCCTTAGATTAGAAACGTTTTATACAAATTTGAAATGAGGGTGCTAAAAATTCGGCACTTGTTCCTCTATCATCGTGTCCAAAGCCGGGGGGGCCATAGGGGGCTAAGCTCCTTCAAATGAACCGTCACCTCTTCAAATTCTCGTGTCAAGATTCCCACAATCATAGGCTTTCCATAAGCAGTTGTAATGTCATGGCATATTCCCACAAGGGGAAGGGGACCGATAACAGTAATGTTTAACTTTAAGTTTAGTTATCGGGTTGGTATATTAGCTTTATTTGTCGCATTGGGTGTAAGCTGGCTAGATAGTTTATAGTTTCGTGGTGGAGTTTTTTTAACTAGATCGCTCTTTACAAGGTTTAAACGCCACAAAAGAGTTGAGAGCAACTGGAAAGGATGGTATAGGAAAGGCAGGTAATTTAAATGGAAGTCTTAGCAACAAGAAATTTGTTATTAAGAACCTGTAACCGATTAAGCTTCTAGTCGTCCGGGGAAAAAGAAAAAGAAGATAAACTCCAGAGAGTAGCAGTGCGATTAAAACGTATGGTATTTGTTGACGTCCTGCACTTAACAACCTCGACATTGATTGGATGAAGCTCCGTTAAAGAGCAAGTAACACGAAGCACAGACTTCAAGGATAGTAGCATAGAAGAGAATTTCTGACTGCTTTGACTATAGTAGCATTTGTAGAAAAGGATCAGACGTATCACGACGATGTGAAAGAGCTTCCAAGATTCCAGAAAGCCTATGGCCAGTGAGATTTGAAGCCCAACTTTGGAATCGGTCCAGAAGGTTCAGATAAGAGGAAAAAATACGATAGAGAGAGTCAACTTTCGTGGTAGCTGACATGGCAATGGCTTAAATACAGAGTTTCCAAGAGTGATTCCCGAGAGAAAAAGCACCCAAGATGCCTAAGGCCATAAGTCTCCCTCCACAAAGTCAAATGAGCTGTGCTTGGCTTTCACTTTAGATTTTCCCTGCCGCTCCGGCTCGAAAACTTATCCTGATGCTCTAGCCTCCTTTTCACGAGAGGGCGTTCCCATTTTAAACGATTATCCTTTTAAATGGATCCTTAAGAGCAATCTCTTATCTCCCAATATCCGTGATAGGCACTGGCAAAACACGAAGCAGAAAGATTTTATGACGTCAAGGGTACTTTGTTTTGCTAAGAAATTTTGCAATCGGCCTTCTTGAGTAAGACTGCATAAATTGAACCTTGCACGGACTCTTATGCATAACGATCTCATATGTCATTCTTTGATTTATTGAGTTAGCTAAAACGCTCATTCAAATACCTAACAACAATCAGACGTTTATGATACTCAAGATTTTCAGCCCAGATGGAAAATCGCAGGATTAACTAGCTCGATTACAAGGTAAAGCCAGAGACATGTGCGTCAAATTATCTGATTTTTACATCTATGAATTCCGTCCAAAAGGTTTTGCTAACGCTCACTTAATCGTTCTCGAATCAAATTACTTTCTTTACAACGCTAGTATATGTTACAATGTCTCTCAGTAATATCATCACTACTACTACTACTACTACTACTACTACTACTACTACTACTGCTGCTGCTGCTGCTACTGCTACTGCTACTGCTACTGCTACTACTACTACTACCACTACTACTACTACTACTACTACTTCTACTTCTACTACTACTTCTACTTCTTATACTACTACTACTACTACTACTACTACTACTACTACTACTACCACTACTACCACTACTACTAGGACTACTACTACTACCACTACTACTACTACTACTACTAGTACTACTACTACTACTACTACTACTACTACTACCACTACTACTACCACTACTACTACTACTACTACTACCACTACTGCTACTACTGCTACTACTGCTACTACTGCTACTACTACTACTACTACTACTACTACTACTACTACTACTGCTGCTGCTGCTGCTGCTACCATTATTACCATCATTATTAATGTTACTGGTCTGGTAGAGTGTTGTTGTTGTTTTATTGTTGTTACCTTTGATGTTATTGCTGTTCTTCTGTACAAATCTACAATTTAATATTTTTCTCACGTCATAAGCTCCCACTTGTATCGGGAGACATCAACGTCCAACACTACACAAATAGGAGACCAGCCTCCTTGTGCCACACCAAGAGGACTTGCAGCATTTCGGGAAACATGTCCAGAACAATTCTCAACATCCAAGCACATTTAAATATGAAGTAAAGAAAACCTCATTACGGGACACCTCTTCCAAAAGTTTCAGTTCTATTTGCCTACATGGAGGCTTTTGAATTGACATACTGTACATACAAAACTGAAGATGCAGTAGCCAAGTTTTCATGCAAAGGAATTATTTTGCTGTTCTCGTGTCTAAAGGCTTGAGCAAGCATTATGTGTTGTTTATCAGCAATAATTGACCAGATGACCTCTTGTTTTGTCAATCTAAAGAACTGTCAAGTAAGACGTCCTCCCAAACTAAACTTACTATGGCAACTGAAAGTAAGAAGAAGCTATTTGTGACTATCATACAAGATAAAACGTTATCGTAAATCGAATTAGCAGTCGCATTAACGATAATAAATACATAGGATGGCGCAAAAGAGGAGTGATTGGCAACCAAGATAATGGTCGACTACAATTCATATACTCGCACCAAATAATACATTTTGAAGCCTTAACCATGAACTTATTCGTATTAGGAAATCGATTAAAATTTTTCATTAGTTCTAAACGCATGAAATTATCAATTTAGCCAACAACGGTTAAAATTTTTAAAGATTTCCCCGATAAGCATGTTTGATTTACGTTATCTTGAGAGTATTGCACGTCTATACTCATCAAAGCAGTGGCAAGAGAAACTTGATACTATGATGAGAAATATCATATCCTAAGAGTTAAAATCCTCCCACATCAATGTGTGTCGTACAAATATTATTGATGGAATAAGTTTTATGTATGAAAAATCTATCCAAACAAAAGAATGATAAAGTAATAGGGCTTTATTAATTATGCAAACATTTTCTACAGAATTCATAATTTTTCACGCATTTTCTATGGCTCGTAATGGGTTACAAATTGAATTATTGCTTTGTTGATTGATGGATTGATTGAGACGAGATTGTTATCTGTTCGTTTGTAAAGTAGCATTATACAGAGAGATTTCATTTTAGAATAACAGGTTAAAGGTTGATTGATTGAATTGAATTTAGTGGTGGGTACGTGGCGATGGTAGGAGGAGGGGGAGCTGAGGAGGTGCAATCTCCTACTATTAATTTTGCCTCAAAAAGAAAAAAAGATCATCAGTCTATGCAAAAATATGCCAGAAGACATAATTTCTGTAACGGTGTCTACTTGTTTGTTATGGAGGTGTTGTTCCTAGTTTAATAATGTTTTGTGTATAAACGCGAAGGAAGCAACAATGGCACAAGTTGCAGTTAGCTGTCTGTTTCACTGGATCTTGCACACAAGTAAATAACCAATATAAACGAATTACAGCATCCCAAAAGCTACGACGAAATAACGGCAAAATGAAATCCTAATGAAGCGGATCCTCCAACATAACACCGTGACTAACACTTTCAGCAGCGATACTATTTCTGACTGAGTGTAAACTGCAGAACAAAACTGACTGAAAACGTACTAAATCACTCTCTACACATACAGATCGAGGAATTTTGGATTGCATACTACGGTAAGGATATTATACACTAATTTGGAATAGATTGCTGTGATACGATGAGTTACTGTGCGATGCTGCAACTTGGCTGGCAGTGATCTTTACAGCTATACCTTATACTCTATTGTTTGGCTCACCTCCGAGGGCTCAAATAAAAACAAACATCACGTTGCATGAAGAAACACCTAACACTTAACAGTTGAAAAAGTACTGGACAGATAACAAGGCAATTGAATCCAACGTATTACGTAGGGTAATGAGTGATTGCAACAGACCGCACAGTGAGAAGCTTTGAGTAACTTTCGACTAGCGTAAGACAAAGTGTTACACGACCAGCTTACATCGGAAAGGTTAAAATGTATCTCCTCGCCCAATAATTTCATACGTGTCCCTCTGTGATTGGATGGCAGTCCTTCGTTTGTTGTATTACATTGCGTAGTAATTTAATTGCAATCAAGATAAATCAATCTCTGTAGCAGTATCTTCTCGTTTGTTATAGAGGTATTGCTCTAATTTAGTAATATTTTGTTTATAAACGCCCTCATAATGAAGGTCCAAATGTACTTCCCGCCCTATAAATTGATACGTGTCCTTCCGTGATTGGATGGCGGTCCTTCGTTTGCCGTATTGCATTGCGTAGTGATTTAATTCCAATCAAGATAAATCAATATCTATAACAGTATCTACTTGTTTGTGAAAGAGTATCTATTTGTTTGCCCCTAAATTAATAATATTTTGTGTATAACTGCCCTTATCAGGTATTACATTGGGTAGTGATTTAATTCCAACCAAGAAAATGTATAAACTCATTCCTTACCAAAGAACCCCAAAGCACTATGTTGGATTATCAAAAGAGATGAGCAACTGAAGAAACACAAAATAGTTTTCAGAAAGAGAAGAATTTTTACTTTTGTATGATAATATTTAGAAGAACAAATTAAAATTTCATAGCTTGTTAAATGTTGTTAAAATTTTGATTTCGTTTGTCTAAAAAGTTGTTGATGCTCATTTGTATGTTTGATTGTCTTTTAGTTTCACAATATTTTGATTAAACTGGCGATGAAAGGAGAAGCTTGGGCAATTTTGACAAGGAGTTAACATATTCCTGAGTGGCCGTAGTATCTTTATAAACAGATACCGGAAAATTGAAAATCGTTGTGAAACGCCTGAAATAGCTCATTTATTCTTTTTTGAGGTCTATTAGGATTGGAATTGCAGTTAATGTAATGTTAAAAGGTCTTACTTACAGTAACATGTCAACTAATTTCGTCATAAAATCAGACATTCTGCCTGTTTTGACCATAAATGGCATATATCTTTAGCCAGAAAACCTGATGTGATAGGGGAAAATGGACTTGAGAATGAGCGTGAAAAAATAACCCAGAAACATGTGCCCATTACCTGGTAACATTTTGGTCTAATGAAGTGGTTTTAACATTAATTTGGCAAATGAGACTATTAATTTGTCCTCTACACCCTACATAATATTGTATTAATCAGTCAGATTGAGTATGTATATAAATATATACATAAATATATGAACGTGAGAGAAGTCGCAAAAATTCTTCACGTTAACTTTTGGGCAGGATGGTTCAATGGTCAAGGTGTTGGTTTACAAATTATGAGGTCGTGGGTTCAAATCCCCTCAGCTACCTAAAATTTGGAGCAGACAGCATTATACGTATAATATATAATTATTTATATATTGTAATTATATAAATTTTTATATATATATATCATATCTCATAAACAACGACTAAGCATCGTCCATTATTCTATTTAAACAACAACAAGAAGAAAAAGAGTCCGAGGCTTCCCGGAATTTCATTCCCATAAGGTGCGATTACTTCTTAGTAAAACTTCAAATTCTTTTAAAATTATTTTAAATTCTTGTAATGTTTAGCAATGTATTCATTAACAATTTTAACCGTAAACAGTTTTAGTGTCATATATTTGCAAGTAGAAATTTTAGATTGAATGTTGTAAAGAATGTTTTATCTGCATTAATATACGATGAGCAAGATGGAAAGGAAAAGTCACGCAAAGCAGAGTTCAATTGACTAATAACTACATAAGTATCGTCTTTTGACTCTGTTTCTCAACATAACCGATATACCAATCGAATTTATACAGAGGTTACCAAACGATCAACTTTCAGAGACAATAACATGTCTCCTCTTTAAACCTTCATTGTTCCTTGCTTCAAACGAAGGTTGTACCATTCAAAGAATCCATTCATTAAAATCAAAGCTCACCCTTCTTTAGCCGTAAGGTAAACAATGAATGTATGGTAAGTACACGATCTGACAGATTGATGTAACATGACATCTTGGCGTTGTGGACATAAGGGGTTTATCTAAGTTCATCTAAGGCTTAAAGAGAAGTATATTGAGCTAAAACCTATGTGTTTCCATGCCAATTTTGTCATACTCATGGAGATATGTTCTAAAAATCCACCTGTACTCGGAGTCTTTTGACGTGCCAGTAAGGAAAAGATACCTGGATCTCAAATTTCGAACCTTAATACATATTCCTAAACATCCAAATTTCATGTGAATAAACAGACCCTTAGTGTGGCCTACTACTAACATACTTTGCTAATGTTTTATCAATTCAACATCAATTTTCATGCATCTATTCCGGAGGAAACTCAAATACTGTATATCGCATGCATCATGCCAAACGTTGATACTGATTCTATGTACGAGTTTGGGAATATCCGTGTACTTGACTACTGTGGCGAAAAACTGCACCATGAAGGTTGGAACGCGTTCACTTAGCATGTCAGGTTTTCGACTGTTTTTTAAAGCACGAGGGAGACAACAGGATCACTCTGTAACAGGAAGAGCAATTCAGAAAGGAGAATTTCATAGCGAAAAGTTTAACAAACCAGTTGGTGAACTGAATACTAGTATAATTCCCATTCATCAGGTAAGAGAGGAGCCTGCAACACCTGACTTAAAATCTGAAGAATCACTTGCTCCTGCTATAGCTTTGAACATTTCTGACAAGTTCAAAGCGTCCAGCTCCAGTACAATCAAAGCTAAAAGAACAACACAAAAACCTGTAACAGATCGCGTAGTAAAGACGTTTGCAAGAAATGACAATTTGACAGGGGATGCTCCAATAGGCGATACCTACAAAAGAACTATTCCTTTCACAAAGCAAGCCTCTACTTCAAATAAACAAAAATCTGTTTCCAACTGGCCAGATGATGATATCACGGAGAAAACCTCTGGAATCATTACAAATCAAGCCCCCAAAGAAGAATTGTCAATACCAGCAGGACGTAAAGTTGCGTGCGAGATTCCGAAGTTAGACCCATTTCATAAAAGTGTAATAAAACACATGAAGATTTTTCATCAAAAAGAGAAATGTCCTCATAGTTCGTCCTTTGGAGTTTTACAGGATGGAATATTATCAATTAATGTTCCAAGAGCTCAAGAGGTCACGGTCTCATTTATGAAAAGACAAAAAGGTGATCACCCAGACTTTGGATTGGACAAAGATCCATCGACGATGGTGTCACTGCTCGATCACCCCGAGGGAGAATTGCAAGTCGGTAAGAAGTTGAAGTATTGATGCATTATTTCGTGTTACATCCGGAAAACAAGTTTTGATTCTCCGATGGTGTAAAACATGTTGTACTTCGTATATTCGGACATGATAAACTCGCTGTAATATTCGAGAATGTATTGAAGAAATGACACTGAAGATACAAAATATATTGACAGGAACTCTTCAATTTCCTAAAGCGGCCCACAGACGCTCAATGAAACTTGACAATAATGAGGATAGACTTTTATTGATGAAATTTCGGGCCCCAGACAGACGATTCAATTCTATTGACAATACTGGCTCATTTCATTAGTGCCCTTCATCGTGTACGCAACAGCTATCCTCGGAACTTCAAAGGAAAGACTAAAATACTGGACCAATATCAATTTTGTGCTGTAAACCGCAGACATCCTTCCATTAGTTCCAATTCTATTAATATCTCCCTGGTGCAAACAAATCAAAATTATTAACGGCCCGTCAATAAATATCTACGGATTTTGATTTCGTCAAGATACTGTGCAATGCTTCAATCATCGCCCACAGACGATCAATTATGTTATCAATTTACTCCTTCATCAGTATTACTGTCAAGATTATTGCAGGTCTGTGGGCCGCTTAACGCTACTTTCTCAGGGCTCAACTAACGGAATGCTGCTCTTTTCGGTGTCTACGCTTCAGTAGATTTTGTCTTACTGGACCTCTCGTTCAGACGCCTTATTTCAAAGCTCATGCTGTCGATTTGTTACGATCTTGTTGAGGTATTGCTATTAACCATGCTACTGTAGGACTTTCTTCTTTAAAACATTGTTAACAATCAATTTTGGCAAGCATTAAGGTCAGACAATATGCACCACCCATTTTCCCTAACTGTTGTGTATTGTTAATAAGAAATACCTTTTTTCTTCAATCTAATACTTCTCCATCTGTAACTCTTTCCTTTCCAATAAATATATAGCATTCGACGCTAGAACAAGATTTTAAATGCTTCAAATATTTTTCTCCCCTCTGTTTTTGGAATTTTTCCGTTTCTTCTCTATACTGTAGCGCACTATATGTTACTGTCTTTAGTATATTTTTGTTCAAAACTCTTTCATGTTGCCATTGTTACTCTTTTCCAAACTTTCAAGTTACACATTCAATCTTACATTACTAAGACACAAGATTTAAATTATTGCACCTCTTCAAATTCCTCATATGCATACTTAGATCCATTTTTGACTGGTGTTCTCCTTGTAACTTTGGTTTTTCTTACATTAATTTTCATTCAATATCTTCTAGCAGCCACAGTCATCTCATTTTTTGCGATTCTACTTTGCCATTGGCAATATTCTTTAATCACCTGCAAAAGAGGGTTTTCTGGATATTCCACCAGCAAATATTTCTGAAATACATTTTTAACCTCCTCTCCTATATATGATTTTATATAAATCGATAAACACTTATGGTAAGGTGAATTTTAAGCAACACTTCGGTTTTTGTTTGTAATCGAGTTGTACCAGTTTAAAGAAAACACTTGACATCGTGTTTCTTTTTACTTGAGGAAAAAATTTACTAAATGTTTCTCGACAAAGGTAAATCCAATTTCTTAAATTGAGTTCAGTAGGCCTAGTGCTCAGAAGCTATCGACATTTTAATTTTTTCCCGGCCAAGAACTACGTGATTTGATTGCGACTGCACGTGACAGATTTACGGCAAAAACTATAACAAGGCTGGCCGCATCTGTATGATAAAAGCGGGTTGACCAAGTCAACAGCCAGGGCCGGCTCTTGCAAATAAGTGCAAAGGAATTGCTCTACGATATATCTCTGCCAATAGGTCTCTTGCGCAGGGATTTTCATCGAGGTTGGTGGTGCCTGTGACTTTGCAAAACCCAATGTATCTTTAACGAACTCCCTTCATTACTAATGACTATGCCTAACACAATTTATACAGTGTCATTTCTTTTGCATACAATGAATATACTGACAGTCCAAAGTACTTTGAGACTATTTAAGCGCTCTAAAAGTCAACATTCTCATTTAAATGTGAATGTACTCTCGAGTGCCAAATAATCGTACCCCCCGCCGCTTATTAATTTTTTGAAATTTACAAACCCCCGCTCCTTATTAAGACCCCCCCTTTATTAATTTCAAGGAATTTTCCCAGTACTCAAAATGTAAATGATGTATGAAAACACTTGAATATCTTCTCATGCAACATTTGACCTTGAAACAGTTGCTAATTAGTCAGTTAGTACGATTTTTGCCCTCATGTGTGTCATCCTTATTTAAAACTTTCACAAAATTGAGACTGGAGTTCAGACCCTCCGTTTATTTAGACTCCCCGTTTATCAACTTTAGACCGTAATGATGAGCCCCCGTTTATTCAGACCCCCCTGTTTATTCAGCACTGCAGAGTACCCCCAACCTCCTGATCCGTTGTCTCCTTACAACTGTAATACTCATTTAAGCAATGGAATATCATTCTACGCACAGGGCAGTTAACACAAGTGCCTCGTGGCACTTACCATTGTGGTCTGAAATAATCATTTGGTGTGGCGTATGGGACATGCCACGTACAACTCGGCAATTACGACGTGGCACTTTGATGTGAGAGCAATATATGGCCACTTTTGCACACTTTGCCCGTCATGTTAAGCCTTTATTAAGAACAGATCAGTAACCACACTAAAATGATCAATATCTGAAACTAATAAAGAGGAGTCAGCAGTATTTATAAACCTTTAAACTTTTTATGACTTACCAAACGTTCTGTTATAGGTTTGTATGCTTTTAATATCACATATTTTACGGTCTTTAAACAGTTCATCTACTATTAACGTTGTTTAGTTAGAATGTATGTGATCAAAACATTTTGTTTGTATGATGAATTAGATTAAAGGTTTATTTATCGGAAAAAATTATATTTAATGTCACTATTTCACTGCCCGTGAAGACCAGACCCCCGCCCTCCGCTGTTTGCTTTTCGTGCCTCACTGGAAGGTTACCTTGCCAGAGAATAAGAGGAGAGGGTCACGCCGACTTTGATGGAGAATGAACTGACAGAACGTTTTGTCTGATCTGATTGGACAAGTTCAATTGCACGGGAATCTAGAGAAAATACAACGATGAGTCCATTTCACAACTTTTACGTTAGCGAACGCAGTTAATATTGCCGAAGGTTAGTGTTTAGGGAGCGATACTTTTATTTTGAAGTTAGGGTGGCTGGGCTGTGAGTCCAATGTTAATTAACAAAATTGGAACCCCAAACAAACGTCATACAACCAATAATCACACTGACAATTGGTTTGCTACTCTTCATTTTCAGCAAACATGCAGAATATAATTTAATTTTTAATTTGCAACCACAGGCCATATGTTGAGTGTATGGTAAAGGAAGATGGTTGCCATGTTGTGCGCGCGCACAAAAACTATCGAGGTAGTGACTACTGCTGTTAGTAGTTTAGTCTCTCACGCAGGCTAGGACATGTTGTCAAAGTTATTTCCTTTTGGTGTTCCAAAACTGAATTGGGATACTAGGTACGTTTACCCCTACTACCGAAGCGGTAGTAGCTAACCAAACAGAGGCATTCGTGTTGATTCCAGACAGTGTTTGACCTTGATCTCGTCCTTCTTGGCCAAAGTGAATAGCTCCTTGACGTTTGAGCTACCTCAACGGTATGTACTACGTTGGCGTACTGTAAACCTTCAGGGCATTGTAGGTAACTATGCCTTTGACCCCTCATCAATCTATTAAAGAGGCCCAGTTCTGCGGTTACCTGTACTGCTATCATTGACCGAGGAGGTTTCGGGTACTTATGGTTGACTGTTGCAGTTATGTTGAGGTTGATTGCTTGTGTTCTTTGTAGAGATGGATTTATAATGTGCCCCCCTCCCCCTTCGTGCACAAATACGCAGCTCCCAAAAGAAAATACCAATTTCTCGCTTTGCTACTTTGACAGTGTCAACATTCAGAAAACAGATAATAACGCTGGGTGTTAATAAAGACGATTCACTGATATTTGTATTATGTATTAAAATTATAAGTAGCAATACGTTCTAATTTGAGGGTAACAATGGATAAGAAAGCAATAATTATACATCGCATATGTCAGTAATATATACAAGCAATATTGTACATAGCAATACTTTTTAATCGAGGGGAAAGATGCATAAGCAAGTGATCATTTTATATCTTTTGTATCAGTGATATCTACAAGCAATTTTTGGGACGTTAAAGCGTCGCCTTGAAATACGGTATGTTTCTTATGTCACAGTAAGCTCACGTTAACATACTTCTGTTCATAACTTTTTAACGATTTCACGTATGCAATTTTGTGACTTTCCCTAACTTTTATTGAGGATTTGTTTGACGGATGAAATTTTTCAAAAAATTTTGAATTTTCGCGATATTTGCGTATTGCTGCACCATCATATAGTTTTTGAACTTCCTGTTTTGTCACTTTTCTTAAAAAATCATGATCATTTTATCTTTACGTTTGGATACTCTTTCTTTCATTCATACAAACTGTTTCTTATCATCAAATTAGATTAGAAAATAATGAAAAAAACTTTCACTTTTCGCAAAAAGTGATGGAACATGTTGTGCAATAAGGTGAAATTTGTTCGAGAAACGTAATTGGCAATATAAACACAACAATTATAAGAAAATCACAATTTTTGATGAATTTTGCACAAGCAGTGATTAAAGAGTGACATTGTGCTTATTTCGTGGGGTTTTTTCAGTAATAATACCTTAAAGAAGGAAAAATTGCTAAATCATCAGTGACAAACCGTTTCAGAAGTTACAAAATTCATACATTTTGTATAATAACTTGCCAAAAATAAAATGTATACTGCCTAAATACCACATGAACATGCACAAATACCATAAAGATGCTCCAGACACTTAAAAAATGAAACTGACCACACAAATTTGCTTTTAGGGTCTTTTTACAAAGTTTTAGAAATTTTGCAAAAGTTACGCAACATTTGAGAGCTATAGATGACGTCATTGACACCAGATTAAACCTTTTTAGTGACCTTGCTGAAAAAGAGTAAAACTATAATCCTGCCAAAGATATTTGTAATTGCAATAGCGAATATAGAGTTATAGCGCTTCAAACTGCCGCGGGCCTACTAGGCCCCTCGCCGTATATGAGAAGAGCGAAAAAATCCATGTAAGATAGGGTTGAAGATCCTACCACAGTGATGGCTCACGTATATGAGATATTTCCTATACGAAGGGCAGGAAGTAAGCCTATACAAGAAGTTAGGTTCCACATAAAAAGGTAAATCACATGAATGACATATAAAAGGAGAGTGGTTTTGCGAGATTATCTAGCTAGTAGGCAGGGCATAAAGTAGACAGCAGCATTTTATGTGTGACGTTCTTCTTCATAGATATACCAACGAGGTACAAAACGGGGAACTTCTGTGCTACGAATTTGTTCATGTCTGTCAAAAGCAGCATTTCAATGAATATAATAAAAGAATAGAGAGCAGGGAGATAACGCAAAATGCGGAGGGAAAATTAGCTCAGGTCAGGAAAGTGGAAACAC
>JAAAKM020006971.1:112452799-112470293 GCA_010016025.2 Alatinidae sp. Z8VKAUB7J3
CTTCTTGTTAATGAACATGGCGATATTGATGAAAGTTTACATGATCCATCAGGAGCAGTTATTCCATCAGTAAGTCAAGTTCATGAAGACAACGAGGAAGGTGTCCTTTATCTTGGATCGTACAAGGACAATTGTATTGGAAAATTACAGCTCAACATGAAGAATAGTCAATCTAGTTAATGTAGTTAGCGTTTGTAGTATTAATGTTTAAAGTGTATGCGACGGTATTAGGATTTTTGATGAGTGCTACAATTTGGAACAGTGGACTTTCACGCTTTGTTAAGTGCTTTGTTAAGTTCCCAAGCATCAGAAAACCTTATCATATATTTTCTACTGAATATATACCTTTATCGTATGTGAGTCTACAATCGGAAAGTAAAGCAACAGATTTTATTGACTGCGATACGAAAGAAAAATGTCGAAAATATACAAAAAGGAACCAAGACAGAGTACAATGTCTTTAATAACACAAAATTCGTTTTATGTAAGAAAATGCGTGAAGCGGAACAAGAATATAAGTTTTATCAGGTAATGAAAATCTCGTCATGGGATTTCTACTGGTACGTTTTACTACATAAAAGGACTACCTTTGTACCAGTGTCAGATGTTCTGATAGATCTTCCCGGTGACCTCGTGTGACGCTGTAGTAGAGAAATACTAATTTGGCTTTTTGGGATATGAAACCTTATGTGGCTAGTCTCTTCAGATATTGTTTGATTTGCATAAGTGTTTGGAATGTTTGGTGTGAACGTTACCTGGGATTCTACGGTAAGAGTATAGAGAACCAAGGACTGCGCTGAACAGAAAACAACCATTAGTTTTGTGGTAAGCTTTAAGTTTAAAGCTGAGATATTTAAGATTACAGTTGGTAAATTCTCCAGACGGTCTTGCTCGAAATGGATTGTGGGTAAGTGGCGCGTTTTGTATACTTGGTGGTTCGTGTGAAATTATCTTTTAAAAAAAGACTTCCCTGCAAAGAGAATAAGATCCATTACACGTCAAAATGCCTCTTGCATGTAACGTGAGGAGGTAACGAGATTCAGATGTTTGACTGTTGGATATGTTTAGCTTTTCCAAACGTAATACCTGTTGGGACTGTTGTAGTGATAGATACAATGCCTAGGATGCAGCTTTATGGATTTGTTTGCCCAATGTTTAGATTGCCTCAATGGATTGTCAATCTTTTTGACGACTACGACCGAGATTTTTGCATGAGACGTGTTCCTTAACTCATGACCGCTAGCTAAACCAATGCAACACCATGCAAGACAAACGAATACTTCTATGAGCTATTAAAACAGATACAGTTTTTTCGGACGTAGTCGTCATTCTGTTCTTGACGAGATTCTAGTTATGACAAGAGTGTCTCTTGTTGCATGCATTTTTGCAGAAGGTTCTTTGCGGTTTTTGTGCGCATGGAAAGAGTTCGAAGAATTCGTTCCTTTTAATACGTAGGGCGTTAAAGGTATTGTAGAATGAAGTACGAACAGTAGACATCATGCGTAAGTGCTCAGTACCCCTTTGTCCCCTAACATCTGTCAAGTATGGCCGCCCCCAGGCAATTGCCAACAATATTTATGCCATCGTAAAATTTGACAAAGGCTGCCCAGGGTTTTCCTAAGGTAGTAAAGGATTTTATAGATACCTTTAAAGTAAGATTTTTGATTAATTTGAAGTATCAATTTTCAATACATGAATGTGATTTGTAGTCAAAAATTTGTAGTGTATTTTCAGATTAATGCTTATAGGAAATCGTAGATTATAAATGATTATCAAGTATTGATTATATGAAATATCAGGTTTTCCATTCCATCTTCTTTATATATAAAAGGTGTTTTGTTTGTATTGTTCTTACTTTGGCACACGTATTGGACTTAAGGGGTTCGCTCTCTTTGACTCTGCGAGGTCTTTCCCCAAACAGTCGATGACTCCAGTAAGCTTTCTCAAAGTTTGCTTTTACTTCGATTGGAGAAATCCGCTGTGGAATCGCAAAATTGAGCCCACGACATAGCACTAGCTTTTGGAAAAAAGGAAAGCTCGTATGAGAAGGTGCTTGTCTACATCCATTTCTCGGTGAAGTAATCTTGCAATTTTTTGTGTATGCGTATTCAAGACTTCCTGCTGGTATTTCTTTCGAAGGACAGTCATCGTTCGCAGTATACACATGTAGCTGAAGAGTGAGCATTTCTTGCGAATCTCTTCGTAGATTGCATTGACATCTCGTCTATGAACATCAATTTCTTTGCACTTATGTATCAGTTCCTCAGCGATGACATTTTCCGTAAAAGAGGCAGAAGATCTTTTCCATTTTGAACGCTTTTTGTCATCCACTCTGGCAAATGTTGGAGTGAGTCCAAAGTTTTGGCAGAGGCGCAGATATTCAATTGCTCCTTCGCAGTTGATTTGTTTCTTGTAACCTTTTTCGAGTCTTCGAAACAGGTGAAGTTGATCATCATAGTAGTAACGGTAGAAAAGACCAAGAATGGTTACTGAAATCCTATTTTTTTCATAAATTGACAACTACCTAAATTTTAACCTACTTAGATGCGTCATTACTCTCTCTCCACAAAAATTCTTGGAGGTCGCTTCGTGTTATTATGCAGTACATGGACCGCTGAACATGTTTTCTGCTGGAGGTCTTAAAATATTTGATGAGTTAGCCATTGCCACCTTAACCTAGTCTTTCTTTTGTTGAAAATACCTACTATACTATGGACGCTCTTGCTGTTGTGTAAGGGCATGTTTCTGTTTCTTGTAAAACTCTTCCACTTTACATTCACAACTCACGATGTACATAAATCACTATTGTATGTAAGAAAGTCTAATATTGTTAAAAGGGCTATAGCTTCTTTAGCCCCTCTTAGCTGTCATTTTGACTGTACGAATACGGTAGTGCACTAACCCCTTCCTCTACATGTCATGACAACGATGCACCCATTGAATATCTCATTACAGTATTCTCTCTCTACTTGTTTAGCGATAGATGGTTGCAGAATGATTTAATTGTAATTGCCAAGGACTCCTTTGGTTCTATTAGCATAGAGGTCTTATCATAGTCTATCAATAATATTCTCTTCATTGATTGACTGTGTTCGCACTGAAACGTAAAAAATAAAACCTTGATTTACCGCTGAAGCTGTTTGAACTAGTGTTCCTTCACTGTATACTGAAGCTTAGCGTTTCTCAACGTAGGGGCGGAGGCTCTCTATAGGTGTATTTGAGATTTGAAAGGGGGTAAATTTGTGACAAGGGATACAATGAGGGTCTAATGTACTGCTAGGGATCCAACAGTAAATATTATGCTCAATTGTTTTTCTTACGTCTAAATACGAGAACCAAACAAAAAAGATACACGAATATTGACTCTCTTTTCTACCATGTTGCTAATATTTTTGCTTTACACCTTGTATGCAAGTTAGAACACTTTATTGTCTGTATTCACCGTGTACTTGTATGATATTAATAAAGAGAAACAATTTCAAATCCCGAAGGACCCAGGGGGGTATTTAGAAATTTTGGTAGCTCGAGGAGGCCACTATACTTTCAGAGTTTGAGAAATCCTGCTATGGCTTATCAATTGAGTGTTGTGTGTATACTTAAGTAAGTGGCTGAAATATAGACTTTTATTCTTTATAACGTTAAACGTACACAAATCCGTAACACTACAACAACTACTTCGTAATCTTAACTCATGCTTACTTAAACCTAGGACGAAAACGATAATAAGTCATACTTTTCCATTCTGGTTGTTTGAGAGGCAACCAGTTTTGTCCATCTGCTGTCCAGCGCCCGTAACCATCCCACAACATCCGGCATGGTGTTCCACATTGAAGACCAAGTGTGATGAAAGGCAAATCTAGCAGAAAGAGCTTGCGTTTAGATACATTAATACTCGATAAGGCTCTTGTTTATTGTATAGAAAAAAAATCAACCTATCGTTCTGTTAGCCAGTCTGTTTATTCTAGACCTTCTTCTAACTTTTAGAAACTGTTTTCTATACCTATAAACTTCTCAAATCTTCAACCTGTCAGCCTTTTTGGTATGCCTTAACTTTGTAATGGAAACGAGGCTGTGTTCTTCCTTGATGTTACACTTCCTACATCATGCAACTCCTGCTCTTTATTAATCAATTACTCTTAACTTCCTCTCTTGATCTGTATTCTTATTGGCTATTATAAACTGTATAAGTCATTCTATCTCAAACGCAGATTCATGTTAAAATAGATCAAAGAATTCCTTTCTGGCGATTGAGTTCAGGTGCTGCCCGCGAGTTTCCCCATAGCTTCCGTACAAGAAATAGACACTCATTTTAGCTTGGTTGCGTCTGATTATAGGACGGGTAGGTAGAGGAACAATCTAGTATTTTAAGGCGCTCGACGCTGTACCTTTCTATGATAAAAATTCTCCTTAATAATTGATCACAAAATTCTGATCTTGCGCCACTGAAGTGAAATTTAATGGCAACCCTGTCCTCTCTTCTCTAAATTAAGTATCATAACAAAATTCTGTTTAAAGGATCGGGTAGTACCTAGAAAAATGCGGAACGTACATTCAATAGAAAGCTCTAACTGTCAAGAAACAATTTTTGCATTAGAACGTAACATTATGGTTGTGTTTATCCGAAACTTTGTTTTATATTAACTTTTACTCCTAATATATTCTGTCCCGTTTACACACTAATTTTATCACTATCTATTCATGTTTCATTTTTGTTGTTTATACAACTTGTCATACGTCACCCTTATCTTACCTCTTCATACAAATAAATTCCTTTACGTATCTTATTATAAACACCTGATGGTCAGCTGACCTAACCCGGAAGATATCTTGTAAATTAATATCTCTAGTCGTATTAATCAAAACTTCATACTGCTACAAAAATTTGGAAGGAAATGTATTGGTGCAGGAGAAAATTTTGGCAAGTGTAGATTCAAGAAGATGTTCATATTCACGAGTCGTAATTAAAATGGACGAAATAATGCTGTTTTGCTTTTCACTCATAATGTAAGATAATAATACTGAAGCTAGCTTCACACTGCAGCTATTTTAAACTACTTGAAGTTAATAAAATATGCGTAAAATATCTGTCATTACTATATTCGTTAAAGACTTTATTGGAAATTTTAGGGCCGTTTTTCTGACGCTAACCACATTTGGTAAGCGTCGCCTTAAAAATGTGACACACAAACTCGTTCCTCGTGCGCTCAATGCGTCAAATTTAAAACAACCTAACTTTTTGGGCCCGTGATGCATGGTAATAATAAAGTAATACCAACACTGCCATATGTTTTCATTTGGCATGGCGTCTGATGGCAGCGAAGTGAAAAGATTATGTGGTCGATGTGTACAGATTTGACGATTTTCACGACACAAGGCTGTTGGTTGGGCTTTTAAGCTTTACCGGCTTTTGTAATTTTCAATTTCCTTTACAAGAAAGGTTTGCCGAAAGGGCGATAACGTCCATAAGTGATCTAGCAATGTCAATGTTGGAGTCGATACCAAAGACTAAAGCAGGCACTAATTACTCCTGTAGTTATAGAGCACGAGGGACACGTAATGAGTTAGCTTCAAAACAATTTGACGATTTTTGTAGCTGATAAAACCGTTTGTTATCCTATGTGGGTCATGTGACTCTAACTCTCTGGTGAACACATGATGTGCATTCTAGATTACGAAGGAATCATACACAAATCAGGTAACTTATCTTCTGATACACAGTATAAAGGAGCGTGATATTTCATTAGTATTTATGCCTGGTCACACAAACAATTAGAATTCATTTCTTTTTGCAGGCAGCGGTAAAGAATAAGTTACTTACTTTTAACAGCTATGTTACAAGCTCAGATACTGTGAATAATATGGTGACAACTACACCGAAAAACTATAGGTAGAACGCCAAGAAGGAAACTGAAATTTTGAAAACGTTTTGTCTTTTCTTTATGACTTCCTCAGGTGTCATAAGTGTACAAAGACTCCAGTGCACAAAGACCTGACGAAGTCTTAAAGAAAAGACGAAACGTTGTCAAAATTTCAGTTTTCTTCTTGGCGTTCTACCTAAAGTGCAGGTACACATCATTGTTAAAAACTACATCAAAGGTTTATTAGCTCCTATTCAAGTGTCTTGATCTGTATCAAGAAACTTGAGACGTTGTTCAATGTACCGAGCCATTAAAGTCCATATGATATACAGAAATGCTGCAGTTACCTTCTGTGTTGTATCTTGACTTCTGTACATTTAACTTCATAGCTGAGCCGGAGCCGATAGGCTGTGCAATGTATTCCTTCATGTCTGCCAATGTATACTTTGAAATGTATTGATGATGGCTGCTTTTGTTTCTCCTTTTTCCAGAGCAATGCGCTGCAAGAGAGAAAGAGTAAGTGATAGGGTCATGACGTCGAGGATAAGGGACAAGTTATCCCATTACCTCAATGACCCCAAGGTGTCGGCTTGGAGCAGAGTTATTAGATAAATATCAACACTTTTAGTTGTTTTGTACAACGCGTTGTTTGATTACACAATGCTTTCGGTTTTCATTTTTGCTTCTAATTTCTCCTCAGTATTTTCTTAGTGTAACAAGTTTTCTTGGTCTTTAGTTTATACGTTAATACCCATTCAGAATTTTTTGGCGTTATGTCAAGGCAGTATATAATTCTATTTTGTATGGCGACTAGAGAAATAGAGTATGTTAACATTGGAGGTCACCTTGCTCAGTTGGTAGAGCACACACAGCAAAAACGTGGGCCATCGGTTCGATCCCCGGTGGTGACATAGTTTCTATTTCTCTAGTGTTCTTTTCAAGTTTTACTTTCGTTCCTCCCAGCAATTGGCAGTTGACGTCTTTATTTTTTCACATATACTCACTGTGTATGAAATAGAGTTAGTGCAAGTGTAATGACGTCGAGAGTAAGGGACAGGGTGTCTCATTATCCCAATGAAAAGTCATCAGGACTGAATCTGTATAATTTTCGAGAGCTTTTTCACAAATTAAATTAATACAAAAGTGATGAATTGTTAAATCACACCTTGCTTTACATGTGAACCTTTGTTTCTCAGTTCGCCACTTTCTTTTCTCTTTTTACCTTTTTTATAAAATTGTGTTTCACAGATTGGGAAGGGAGTTATCTAGCACAAAATAACGCTTTTCAACTATTTTGTTCAACACATTTTGATTACACGATGCTTTCGGTTTTCATTTTTGCTATTAGTTTCTCCTCTGAATTTTCTCTACTTTCAACTTGAAATAGATGAAGCCCTTTGATCGTAACTTTGACTCCTGTGTCTCTTATTTATAAATCACTTGATTTGAATCAATAATTGGAAGTGGGTTTATATTGTTGAACTCTTTCAGACTTGTTGAACTAATGTCTAAACTATCTACAGATAGCATTTTATACTTGCCTTACGCTTGATGACAAGAATTGTGTTAAATACGTGTTTGCTTATTTATTTAAAGATCTGCGTGGAATATCAAGCGAAACAAAGCATTGTCTAACTTACCTTTTACAAACCAGTCGGTCGGTGGATCCTTTATACCTTTGCATTGTGTATAATCCAAAACTATATCTAAGTAGTAAACACCAGGTTCCATGATCATTGCTATTGCTTCGTATGTCCCATTCATTAGGTCAATAACTGTAGCCGACATCACATATTGACCTCGGATCGTGACGCGCCATGAATCCCCACCAAAGTATTTTAATTCTCCTTTGGAAGTGTAAGTGTCAATAAGAATTCTTGTGTGTTCTCCTGCTGGTAATAATTCAACGTAGCTCACTCGACTTCGACGAGGATCTGTTGCCCACCTAGAAGACAATATAGGAGGCCAAGATACATGAACCCGAAGATGACCAAGAGAATGCAAAAACGAAGGCCTACACTTTAAATACAGCGTTGCAATATTTAATAACTGTAAAGTGTAAAGCGTTTAAGTGTAAAGTTTTCTGATGCCACTACATAGTTTCAAATGCAATATGTGAGTAAGGGAGAAAGAAAATCAGTTAAATAACAAATACCAAGTAAATATTTAACGTAAACAAGCAAGTAAGCAAGCCAGTCGGTAAATAAGAGATATAATAAGTAATCAATCACAAACAGTGTGAGGACAACTTGTCTCTACATCTACAAATGGTATGTTCATGTTCTATGCCTGTTTACATGTATTCACGTTTTATACACTTTGTTGATAAATGGATCGCCTTGCAGATAACGTTTTTTCTATAAGAATTTGTATGCACTTTGCAGACAAACAAATAAATTTATCCTAGCAAGCTATGAGGCATTTGTATTACGAAAATTTAGTAAGCTCCTGTAAATTTTTGTTACTGAGTAATAGGTAGGACAACCAAAAGGCATTGTTTTCACAAGTTGTCTTTGGCATGAAAAGAAAAAAAAACGAAATAAAAGTTTTAGTGCAGCAAAAGATTCTTCGATCCAGTTGATACGTCAAAATCCAATGAAAATTTTGTTGTTACATCAGTACGGTACAGAAATCCCATTTTCCTTCAGCAGCAGGTCCTCGTAGCAATTTGCAGTGGACGCTTTTATTCTACACAGATGCTTACTGTATATAAGGCATTAATGATAAGCCACCTATAGATACCATGCTTAAAAGAAATTCAATTATTTTGACGCAACGCCTATAGCCATACTACTGTCAACGAAATAGTTATCAGTTCTTTTGTCATGTGAATTTAAAATCGAAGGCCACATTTAATACTTTGTTGCTCTTTGATTGGGTGACGAAACAATGCCCAAGTATTTTGTAAATTTGCTGACCTCAGTCTGTTTTGTTGACCGTTATTATCCGAAAATTCTAGCACCACAGCGGATCTTTTAGCTTGGAAGAACACCTATTGTTTTGTGAATTTAGCGACTCACGTCATTCTATTATGTGATTCTATAAGGCTTTAGCCTCTTTCACATCCATATGTCGCCACTTAAAACACTTTTTCATAGATATCGATTTCACTGAGTAGCAACGATATACTACGCAAGACTGCCACCGAATCGCTGTTTTCAATCAACACGTTTCATCGAATTCTGTTGAATATCCTCCAACTCAACTTTATCTGCCTGCACAGTAACAATGGGATGTTTATAAAGATTTCAGCTATACATTTTCTACGTCTAAATTGTCTCTTTCAAGCTTCAGCATTTAGGTACCTATGTCTGTGCGTCTTTATTCTACACAATATTTATGTGGCCTTAATAGATGCTTTTCACCGGAAAGCTATGGTCGTGGAACGTCTGACATAGTGGGTTCATGATCACATCCCTAAAGCTATATACTCTACTTTTGTTATACGTGTTTACGCTTATGTATCCAGTTTCCCCAGTCGTTCACAATTTTTGATTTACTTGAATGCTGCTTATCCCATGAACCAAGCCAGAACCGAACAGCAGGCTGACCATTTACTTCTAGGTCATTAGGTTAATTGCCTACTCTATTGTCCAGTGGTCACCAAATGTAGGCATAATGAACTGCATTTGTGTTCCTTAACTTTAAGGTAGATCTTCAGGTTGTTTAAAATGGGGATGTTATGTGTCTGCTTACTTAACTTTGACAAGACCAAACTCGTGTCTTCAAGTAAGAAGCCGTCTTCTGCCATTTACTGTACATGGATTGTAAGTCTGGCAGATGGTATGGTAAAGTAGTCGAACCACTTGAAGCAACGTTCTTGAAATTACTTGACATTTCTTTTCCTCGTGATCATTCCCGTCGATTTGTTCATTGGATCGATTAGTAATTCTGTTTTCAGCTTATTTCCACAGATTTCACTTACATACAATGTCCACCAATAATTATAAAAATAGGTTCGAAATCAAGCATGCTTAGTGTGCAAAGAGATCCCCGTATCCATGGGTGAATCGTATTTTGTAAATGTGCGCGCAAATTGGACGCCCCTCTGAGCAAACCAATGGTGAAACGGGCGTTCAAGCGACACTGTTCTGCTTGTCATTTATGCAGAAAACAGTGTCTAAGTCAAGGTAAAGGGGATATTAAAAATGATTGTGACAGGAACTGCTAATACTTGTTTTACGCGAATTGGTGAAATATTTAACTTGGTGCATCGATTCAACATCATGTTTCGTGGAGAAAGTGTACCGTAATTTGGTTGACTTACCGATGCGTAAAATACCGACGTTACTAAACTTCAAAACGTCAGCTAACGTTACTAAACTTCAAAAGAAAGATTTTAGGCAATTAAATAATTTCAGTGAATACGACTTGAAAATTTTATCCAAAAGTATGGGTTAGTCGTTGAACTGAATCATTTTTTGTCAAAATCTGTCGATTGCTGATTTCATTAACAATTGTTCAATTGTACAATTAACAAGGTTGGCGATTCTCTTCGTAGTCTGTCACCAAATACACCGATCCAGCCAGTCGATCAAAAAGGGTCAGACACAAAGAATTTTTTAGTCATATCCTTTCAATCTATATCTTGCTTACGCGGATGAAAGCTACTCCACTACCAGATCTTGGCTTTCAGAATATGGGATTAACACCCACAGAAACGATACAGTAAAGAATTGTTACGGAGCCGCGAGTTGTGTTGGTACAGGTTCTAGATTATCACGGGCAAGGGTTAACGACGTATTTATCAACCAAAATTCTGACCTCTCAAAATTTTCAATCCTTTGAATAAAAAACTTATCAATTACACAGAGGATGTCTTGTGGTGATTTCCATTTCAGCGTAAGATGAAAGAAATAGTTTTCTTGAACCGAGTCTAAGCAGAAGAACTCTTTGCGGGCCTCTTGTCATCTTTGATCGAAGTTTCTGATTTTGATGGGCACTGTTTTATACTCCTTGCTACTAAACTCACCTTGTCGTCATTTTTTTTCTAATGTTACCATCTTTAGATTGCATAGTGTTTTGTAGACGATCAATCTTTCGAGTTCACTAGCAAATAATGCTGTGAAAGGTTTAGCGTGCTTGTCGTTCGCTCTTTCAACTGTTCCTGTTAGGGATATAGTAAAGGGGTGACTAACAATGCCTGCAAAGCATCAATTTTGTTTACATTTTTGTCGTCTACGTGCCCGGCGCAATAGCATGTACATTTACTCGTACATTTACAGTTTTACCTGCAGTTGGCATATTTCACGGTTACCGTAAACTAGGGTTTAAGAAACACGAAGAAGCAGGTACTTTCACGACAATTTTTCTGCTCTATCTCTCTTTGCAGAGAAGTTGTAATTTAATTAGTAAAAAAATCCAGAGAGCAACCACTTCACGACTAAACTCTGTTTAAGCTTCCTTACAGACAACTCAAAGAAAAGCATCTGTTAAAGCATGAAATCAAGATTTTTCGCCGCTTGTTTCGCCGCTTTGCACGTCTACAAATGTTCACAGACTTCTGGCCTACACAAGTACAATCGCTTCTTAAATAGTGCGCTTGGCTTTTCTAATTTGAAAATGGGCTGAATGAGGTTTCTCTTTTTTCGCATAGACATCAAAACTAACGTTTACGTACCCTCGTAAGCAAGCTACAGCCTCGCTGTCAGCATTCGCTAGATATTCTTTCAGCTTACAAAGAGTCAATGTACAAATCGTTGGAAGTATACATAAGCGAGAAGTACGAGCAATTGCTAAAGCCTCCCTTCACTGTTGTAGCAAAAGGAAGTGTTATGACGGACTTTTCAGCGTTTTCAAGGGTAGTCAAGGATGGGCCAAGCAGCGGGCTTAATCTGGATCAGTGTATTGAGGTTTGTATTAATTTGACCTGTGAGGCAAAGCCTTCAAAAAGAAGTAAGAAAACCGGGTTTATTGGTTATGAATGCATCATTGCGGCACTTCTATACGGTTATACTTATAGAGTATCATCGAGAAGAGAGGATTCGAAATGTTAGTTTTGAAAAGAACACTAGAGAAATAGAAAATTTGTTACCACCGGGGATCGAACCTGTGGCTCACGCTTTCGCGGCGCTCGCTCTTCCAGTTGATAACGTGCAAGCCACGAAAGCGTGGGTCACGGGTTCGATCCCCGATGGTAACATATTTTCTATTCAAAACTAAGGTTATATTTGAAGATATAAAAATATTTTGTAGCTCTTAGTAAAATTGTACTGGAGAGAACATCGAGTTATTCTCTAGTCGGCCACAAATATAGAGTTCAACGTACGAGAGGGCAATTAAGCTAGTAAATTTAGGTCTGACGTCGACCAAAAATAGGGCGACAGCTCCAACACCCAAAGACTCGAGTCTTGTACATAAACTTCAGTGCAAATGATTGCTGTTGTAATTAAGAATTGGTACACTTATGAAGTCAATCTTAACGTCCAAATATTGTCGTTCGGAATGGGACAATTCTTGACTAGCTCTAGTTCTATGAGTCCTTGTGTTAAAGAAGCAAATGTCAAAATGGCATTAACCCTACGGAATACTCGATATTTGAAGGAAATTGGGCTATCAATTTAAGCTCGGAAGTTCTGTAAGTGGACCAAAAATGTAAGCAAAATATGATTGTCTGTAGCACTATTGTAGCACAACTTGTTACCATCTGACGAATTCTATCACCTACAAATAATTTGAAAGACGCGTTTCTTGCGAGAATCATCTGCTGCATCGCCTGAGAATAATTTTCTAGAATAGAGCTATCGTGTTGCAGTTCAATTTGATTCCGAAAAATTTAATGAAACTTTTCTTGATCGCTGACTGGACGTTTTTGACTTTGGAATCAAAAGTTTCATGTTATCTGTGCACTTCGTATTTACAAAATGAAGTCAAAATATCCCTAGGTTAATAAACCGACTATTCCCATACATTTCATCTGTTCTACAGCGGTAGCATAAAAGCAAAGCTCTGCAGCGAGGTAAGCAGATATAAAAAATATGTGATTGTAAAATGTACCGCTGAAACCTTTTACCATATTCCATTCCCTTTAACTTTTAAGTGATTAGTCTAGCCGATTATTTTGGGAAAAATTCCAAAAGTTTCGATTGCCGACCATTACACGAAAGTACTGTGTGATGAAGTTAGTAATTACACAAGTTATCCAATTCTGCGTCTTTGCAGAAGGGCGACAAATCCACAATAACATTTTGTATTTTAAGAAGATATATCAATCATTTATACACCTCTTCATAGTTTTCTCTAGCTTTGAAGAAGAAACGTTTTCATCAAATATCAGAGGTTAGATTATCGATAACCAAACAGTACAGCGAGGCTTACCATATATACAAAGCACTCCTAGGTGCCTTTCAGTCTTTCGGACACGTAGTTCTGTGATTCTCAGCGTGTAATTCCCCTTCATAAGACCGACAATCTTAATTTGCTCACCCTGCCGAACTTCAATAACTTGAAAATATTTTCAACATTGCCTCAAGGATACTTAGAGTTAGATAAGATGACCACACTATTTAAATATCCTTCACCAAAAGCTTTGCAGCAAAGTTTAATTACTGTGTCACTGTATTTTGCAAAGATGCCAGAGGGCTATGGAACACCAGATCCTATCTGTCTTTAAGCATCAATTCTGTTACGTCCTGCATAAGGTCATGTATTCCTAGTAATCAGTTCTGTATTTGCGAAGTATTTATCAGAGATAACGGGGAACGTAAGGGCTCTGGATTCCTGTTTGCTAAAGTCTTAAGCAAATTTCTGAGTGCGATGCTTCTCAAGAGAGGTGTCTGTTCATGTCAAAGATTTTGGGCAGATAATTTAGCTATTTTGCAAATGGAGAAATAAAGAGCATTTTCTGGTTAGGAGGGATGACTTAATGTCACGGCCCGAGCCTTCTACTTATTTAATTAAAAGACATCGTGTTTGGTCGTTTTAAGTGTAAAATATTCAACAAAATTGACTCACTTGTTAAGCTACTCTCCGTTACATAATCAATGGAGATTGCAGGAGGCTTTCAGAGACATATCATTCAATTTTAAATGTTTATACTCCTCCAATTTTAACTTCTGCAGAGACCCACTTAGGTAAAAGCCAACCATCGAGACTTCTCCCTTTAAATTTCATATTGACAAATAGATACGACATGCTCACCTCTACAACGACCTCAACGGAGCTTTGGTCCCATTTAGTAGATTTACGTTGCAAATCGATTTGGGATAGTAGGGGACTTAGCCTGTCGTCCTAACGGGATTGATGAAATATGTACAGTATAAGCACAGCTGGGTAAGTCGTCAAATTTGAGCAGGGAGGTGGGGTATTGACCTTCTCTGTTGAAAGTGATATAGGTTACGTGAGTGATAACCCATATATGACTTCAGCATCCTATGGTAGCGGCAAGACTGTAGAAGCTAGCATGAATAACTAAAATAATTACCAGCAGCTTTGTAGTTGAAGTTGTAATAAAAATGTGTATTAAAGATTTACAACATCGAGTGTTTATGTGTAAATACAAAGAATAGAATGATTTAATTAACCAAAAAATAGATAAAGAGGGAAAAAACCGCGATCCTACGCAAATGATGTCAAGGTTGCGCAACATTGCTAGTCTTGCGTAGGCTGGGTAGCTAAGATGCAAATTGTCTCATAGAGGGTTGCTGAATCACGACTATACCACTGTGCTTCAGTCCTTCGTTTATTTGAAATTATATCTCTATTCTTAATCAGTAATAGAAATGTCAATGACATTTAATAGTAACATAAGAAGGAGTTGCTCCTAGCATGACATCTATGTTTCCATGTTTCTCATCAATATCAGATTCGTAATCCATTTAAAGAAAACCGCTAACTCCGATCAAGCGTTGTATACAAATTTTCATGTGCGAGATGTAATTCCGTTTACATAGACAAAAGCGGAAGACATTAACGCAGGCCCGGGAATACCTGTATGCCGATTAGAATTGCCAAATCTATAGCCACTCGGATATCTTGCGGCCATACAAAAGAAAATACAACGAAGAGTGCTTCCTCGTACTTGATAATGCTTTCAATAATTATCAATTAAAAATAAAAGAAGCATTATACATCAATCCAGAAATATCAGACACCTTAATCACATGCAAAAACCACCTTAAGTCTTTAGTACTACTTTATGCTCGTATGTCGTGTATTGTAGCGAGCCGATTTGTAGCCACACAAACTCTGTGCTATAAAACTCAACATTGGTTGGCGTACATCTGGATTCCGGGGTACATCCAATCTACAACCACATCTCAAAGAAGCGATACACAATTCATGCCAATTCATGCCAATAGCAACCAATATCTGTACAGCTTCATGCCAGAAACAGTCCGTGTATGGAATCTCCTCCCTATGCAGGTCACCACAGCCTCCACGGTTGACCAATTTAGGAACAGTATATTTGTCTTCCAAATACTATGTGTTATTCAACGTGCTTGTTTCTTTCGTACTCGTGGAGTTTGTTGGCTTTCTGTTCAGTAATAGCTTTCCTTGATGTTCACATGACACAACCCGGTGCAAAAGGCTGCCAAACTATAGTAAGATCTATTCTTGATATTCTTTTCAGCGGTCGACGAAGATTTTTGTCGTAAAAGTACGTTGGTGACCCTTTGCCACGTTGTGATTGGTACTACAGGACCTTATTGTACTGCGTTGCAATGTTTTATTGCCTAATAATATAGCCGGTTTTGGAACATTATCGAAGAGCTGACAGCTAGGTATTCGTCTATGACTTCACGTATATGATGCCACATGTAATATCCTACAACCCAACTGAGTATTGATTTGATATGCTTTGAAAGGATGCCTCGATGCCCAGTAATATGGGAAATTGGTGGCCAACATTTAGTTATAATTCTCTGGCTTATCCCCTGTCTGGCCAAATGTCTTTGCCTCCGTTTCTCTGCCCATGACCCTGGACTTTTTATAATGCCCTTTTCTTCCCTCCAGTTGTATTTTAGGTGAACTTTTTAGGAAGAAACCGCTATTTCAAGCGACGAATGAACTTGGACAGTTGGAACTTATCAGGTACAACAATTGTTCGTTGATACTAATAGGATTAGTTCTTACTGGTACATTATGCTTCGGCAGGAGTTGGCCACGAAATAGATTAGTGCTAGTTTAACAAGCGATATAATTAATTATGATAATAAAATATTTTTTAACTCAATGCCGTTATTGGTAATCTCATGTTACAATAACATTTCCCACTACTTTCTCTTGGTATGGTACATTTGACATCAGGGTTTGATATACATTAGTATATTTAGCAACACAACCGCAACAACAAAACCAAAGAAGAAAAATAGGAAAGGGAGAAAAAAGTTAATTATATAAAAAGTAATAGTTCCGCGGAAGTCCAGTCTTTGTTGCGCCTATTAAAGATATAGTGAGATGTTCTTGTGTCTACGTCCGAACACTTCAGCGAATGAATCCTTTTTAAAAACCCGAAGTTGAAATTTTAAGAGTTTTCAACCGTAAATCGAAAGTTTGCTCAATTAAATCGTTTTGAAGATCAGGAGTATTTGTTATTTTTGTACTTCCTTGACTTAATCAAACTTGTCTCGCAACAAAATGTTAGTTCTATCACTCTGAGAAAGTTAGGTATATATCCGGTCGCAGCGTCTTGAACAAGCCGCTGGGGTTTTTGTATCCAGGAATACAGTCATATAAGGACACATAAGTTGATACTTTCGTTGATAGATAGGATGCAATTGTATTTAATACGCAGTTGTGCCTCCAGTTTTGTAATGCGGCAGTTTGGCAATTTGAAAGGATGTGAAATTGTATTTGGTTTTTAACTTTGCAAAGGCCGCAAAGCTTTGTAGAAATACGTTTCCAAGTCGAGAGGTTGCTATTTGACGGAAAGCCAAGGATTAGTGCTCTCCGAACAAATAAAACAAACGAAATAATAATTTTTTAAACTTCAACATTAATTTCTTAATTTTAACTTCTACAAAAACGCACTTAGTCAAACAATCACTGCATAGGCATATCTGACTTTTATAGTTAAAGCTACATGATAGAAAGATACAAAAAATAACGCCTAACTGATAATAGAGTAGTTGGTAAGCTTACCAAGCTAAAAGTTCTGGGTATGGCTATTCAGTATTACGCTTAAAGAAAAGAAAATACGATGTGCGAATACAGCAACTTGTAATCATATATTCCTTTTCTTGCGAGATCAATTTGTTCAACATTTCCAAGAACGATTTACTGTCTTTGTAAGGGCCTCCAATGGCACTCATGCTGAGATCAATAACATTTACTGCAATCTTTTTTATTCAATGTAGAACAGAGTTCTTCATAGGTTTCCAATTTCCTTTTGTAATTAATCCCCAATCTTGTTTCAAAACCAACTGTTAATTCTGTTATATTATGATAATGATAATAACGATATATATACAGGAGCTTTCCAAATTACATTGGCTCTTCATCTCCCTTAATGAGTATCAGTAGATATATCCAAACAATAAAATAACAGCTACAAAACTAGGCGATCAAACTATATATGTAGAAACAAGGAGATTCTCCATGGCAGTGGTCTGCAATCTTGGTCGGCAAAAGATATAACTCGACAGTAGGCAAGACTGTAGCGCAAGATAAATTTCACAGGAAAGGTCTTACAGGAC
>JAAAKM020006971.1:112470393-112512502 GCA_010016025.2 Alatinidae sp. Z8VKAUB7J3
TTCATTGGTCGGAGTGGCTTTCCAGAAAGATAACGCGCAGTATTTGTCAGGAAGACTATCGCAAGTTAAACGGTTATAACGGCGCCCATTGGATTTCTATTTCCAGAAATGAACATGTTGCTTCACATAGCTTCTATTTGCTGTGATGAATGCCTTCGTTTTCTACAATTTGTGAATCTGTGTTACTCCCGTTTTCTTCGCATAGACAGGACGTCTCTAGGAAGTTTCTTGTTGTTGCCATAATTTTATTAGCAGTAAAAGGGGTGTAGATAGGTATGTAATTAAGCATACCAATTGGTGAAAAAGTTTGGATTACACGAACGTTGTAGCAGACAACAAATTATCTGGAATGAATCGTAAATTAAAATTACTGCCCGTGTTTTTCTTCTCACCTGATATGTCATTTGTGATCAGGATAGATGTGTTTTAAAGCTACTGATATCAGCATTGGCTACCGTGTCCGAATTAAAACAGAAAATCTTGTCCATGCCCAGACCCAAATGTTTATTACGTTAGGCACATGAAATTTTCAGTATCAGAGTAATTACGTGACCGCATGTTCTTATTTTTAATGCCGTTGTCTCATTTCTAGCCGAATGTGCGGCGCTCCAACTCCGGTTGTGTGGCCTGATGTTATCCATCTGCCGTATTTCAGTACCATTAAACCAAAGAAAATGTATCGACGGAAGTTAAGGGAAGACTTTAACGAGTAAGTATTAACTCTTTTTTAAAGTGTGCTTCTTTTGTTTAAGTTTGTCCGTCGCAGTTCATGGGACTTACTTCCAGGGATTGCCTTGCCCAAGTGACCCATGGGAGGAGTTTTGTTACGGATTTTTCACCTTTGCTAAAGGAAGTCTTAGGTAAGCCCAGCTGAACGGGTTTTCGTTTCGAGCTAAGGTGTTTATAGCTTTAAGTGTAACGATATCACTAAGCCGCTCTAAACATGTCAGAGTGCTGTTACCTATCCTTCCTTGAGGTTCATCATACGTTTTTAATTTCTAAGTTGTTCTTAAAAGCACACGCCGTTTTATGGGCACCTCGTCTAGCAAGATGCCTAAGGACACGAAGAAATCCACAAAATGCCGTTTTACTTGGTTGTCTTTCGCACGTGCATAGATTGTTCACCTCACTTAGATATTGTTCCGCCTGCGAGAAAAGGTTTGAGCCTTGGCTTTGAAACACTGCTTTTAATTTACGCTCGGAACTGACGCTTACAGAAAAAAGTACAGATTTGTAGATGATTTTATTTTTAGCTGGCATGGTGAAAACAAACAGTGAATAAAGGTATATATTGACACCTAGATCTATGGGCATTTCACATTATCGGTTCCCTTCAGGTTCATAAGAGAATGTAAAGTATGTCATAGACAGATAAGGTTGGCAACCAAAGAGCAATAGCTAGAATTCACACTGAAGAAAGTACCCGTTCGAGTCCCCACAGATTGTTGTTGGCTGTAAGCCATTGAGAATAACTAGTTCAGGTTTTAATGCAGAGCAATTTTAACACTAGAAGAAGAAGAGACACGAGGAACGCAGTAAGTCGCTAGCTTCATACGCTTTTCGGCATACGGATTTGTGAAACTGACCAGAAGACAGAGTGTAATCGGTGTTCAATCTTCGATATCAAAGGATGGTAGAGTTTATCATGTGATGCGTCGTAGTCTTTTCCTGGGCTTACTTTACGACAAATACGACTCCTATCTTCCCGCCTGGAGATATATTTTTCTTTTTAAGTGCGGTGTAACATGTAGGGTACCTCTCGAAAGTTTCTCATGGATTATGGAAGCTGAAAAATTAATTGTCAGGTGTCTTGAAGAAATATCGAAGTTTGCTCCAATTTCTTTGCAACCAGTAAAAGTTATATGGAGATCGAAGTTGAATATAGTGAAAAGCTAGTAAAAACCTAAAGTAACATGTATTGGACATACGAAATTGTTCAGTTATGTTTAACGTTTCAATGTAAAATTGAGAGAGTCATGTTCCTAGCTTGTTTTTTCCTTATTTTTCGTTTAAAGTACTAGAACATTTTGTTAGCACGAAATTTGGACCACGTTTTTCTTGCCGCCTTTGTCGCTCGCAATGGAAAACTGATTAAAAATTCGGGAAAATATAGTCAAACCTTCGTTTCATGTTTTATGTTTGTGTACACGCTTTAAAGATCTTCTTTGCTAGAATATTCTCTCGGGTCACCAGAAATTTAAGAATAAGAATGTAGTTCAAAATCAACATGTCTATAATTTTTGTACAAATGTTATTTGTTGGAATTTACCGACGCCATTCTTTTTCCTTTTTAAAGCCTTCCTGAAGCAGCTGTTGATTTGTTAGATAAAATGCTTCTACTCGACCCGTCGAGGAGGATTACATCAGGTGGAACACTGAAGCATCCTTTCTTGTCCAAAGTTAACCCCAAAAAGATAAAACCGCCAAGGTATTTTGCAATATCTGCCTTATAATTATCATAACTTGATGTTCACTCTTAGCAAATAGTTTTGTGGTGTTGGGATTGTAGGGGGTTTGGGGGGAGGGGGTATCTCTTGGGTTTACAAGAAATGCTATCATGATTTTGTTTCTGCAAGTGAGCTTACACACCGACGGCACGTCGCAAATTCCAAGCGAAACTGTGATTTCAGACTGAAGTGCCGTAGAAAGATGTAGTCTTCGGACGAAGACGATGTTATTGCTCTTACAGGTCTTACAGTTGATAGGAGAAAACGTAAAAGAAGGTGGTGGTTACATCTTATAACAGACAGGGAATGTTAACATGCAAAACGTTTTTTTAGTCTGAAAGGGCGTTAAACTACACCCTAAAGATGTCCTTCGTCATTTAGTGGCAATTTTAAAGCCTTATTTACAGACCTAGGGTACTAAATACCCCAGATGCATTAGGGCTAAGAAACGACCAGTACTCTTTGTAAGGAAATTAGTTGTTAAATTACATAGATTCTCTAAGTAGAAGAGATGTATTATAACCTACGTCTGCTCGGAAGTCGCTATGTCTATGATCATTTTGCAATTGTTTAACGTATAGAGTGGCCGTGACCATTTGAAGGGCTAGCTATATTTCGTGAGCATACTAAAATTGAGTTCAAAACAGATATCAACAGAATAAATCATAAAATACTATCTATTTATAAAGATATTGCAATTCATAAAAAGAATGTTAATCAAGAAAGTTTTATTTATTCGTTTGTCTAACTAGAGAACTTTAGCCCTAGTCGATAACCCACGGCCTAACCAAACACGCTGTACTTATCTATGGTTCCATGAAAGTGTTGACAATTAAGTACTCTTTCAAACAAACAGAAACAGAAAAGCGAGCCTTTACCCTAGTCATCACATACCAAGCTGATCATGTGATTTGAACAAATGCTATCCTGATTGGCTGAGAAGCAACTGTGCAATATGGCATGATTTTGTATAATGGTCTGATCCGTTTCTCGAATTGCACAGAAGTTGGATGTCGCAAATATTCTTATTATTGCAGTAAACCATGATGGGTGTTGCTTGCAAAGGATGCATCTTTTATGAAGTCTCTCCTTCTATTTCTGTCTTGTGCCATCACCTATGCCTTGTTAGGCGGGTTACGAAAATAATGCCACGTGGCATGTCCCTTCGTTGTGAAATGTGTGATACTTTTGTATAGGTTCGTTCCCAGGTGACATGCCACATCGCATATGCCACGTCCGTGTGTAAGCTCCCTGAGTGTTATTCTTCATGTTACTGTTGAACTTACCTTTATTTAACCTTCAGATTTCCAGATATTAGTAAGTCTACCCGCAAATCATCGTCGTAGAAGTAGATCACACTGCCTCCTGGCTAAAGTCATTTTTTTTCTTGCCTCACGCTCGCCGATGTCATTAGCTTTCCCCTAACCCGGATGAAAATTACCAATGTGACTTAACGAAAATCTCGGCACACGATACAGTCAGTTGCATATTTAAAAGTAATAAGTTTTCTTACGTCGTGAAGTGTAACGACACTCGAGAATAACATAAACAAAGAATGTATGACGGCATCTTGATTTCTGTTCATTTACCTTCTCGTCTCCATATCTTTCCCTTGCATATACAATTATTTCAACAGTTGCTTTACAAATGAGTAGCCTGATACAGCCGCTGAATTATTTAAAGAAGATGCCAACGTCTCACGTGTTCAAGTTCCTGTAATCATAGTCGAGGAGTAAAAGGCATTGAAACGTGAGACTCTATGCGTAGTTGCCAACAAATGCAAGCATATGGCACCCAAGGATTCCTTTAGTTGTATGCTGCTGCTCGTCAAACACGTAGCATGATTGAAAGAATTTTCAGCAATCTGAATCTTGGATGCGTCGATTGCACTGTGAAAGTGTGTCTTGATAAATTTACAGATCTGGTATTTATGTATAAGCACAGAGAATAGAATTAAGTAATTGCTATAAATAGATGGAGAGAGGGAAAATTCCTATCGTGTAATTGTTACATCAGATTGCTATGGATGATGTAAGATTCACGACAGTCATTCAAGGCTAAAAGGCTTGTGCCGATTTACTCTTTTCCAGTTTGGTAGTTAGGCCTCCTGTCCCATGTTGTAACTAAATTAACAAAAGCGTTTATGATTAACAATTTTCAGGCTCCCTTGAAGCTTAACTAGTATGACGTCAGATTTGGTCCCGTTTGAAGGTATTTAGCCCGTCACCAAAAGCCTTTGGGCTTTTACATTGAATGTACAGCTCATCCCAAGTGATAGCTGACCCCAGGGACAGCTGATACTGGAAGACTAGTCTCTCTAGTAGCTTTATTTATTACTTAGTCAGCTACTGCAGTTGCACCTGACCTAAGGCCATGATGATATCCCTCCGAACATTTTGAAAAAGAGCGTCAGTCAGTATGCACCCTTTAATAACAAGTAAGTTGAGGATGGGCGTGTGATTTTTTAAACTTTTTCAGAATCCTGGTAGCTTATCAGAATCAAGAGATTCCGTATATAAACTTTTCGACTCCGGAGAACCGGGTGGTTTCAATATATACAAGGGGTATTGTATCTTAGCATTGTAGGAGATCTATGATGAGTTTATTGTGTAGTAAGTACACGGGAATTCATAGATAACTCGGTGTAGTAGCTTGGATCTTGTATATTTGATCAAGCAACGTAGGTGTTGGGTCACATCTTTGGTTGCTTCATTTTCACCCTGGAAACAGAACTGTCGCTTAACTAGTTACTTACCAGTTGTACCAGTATGTTGGCTTTAAGCATAAATGAAGGGGTTTGTGACGTTAAAGAGTTGTCGAACATAGCCTGCATTTATTTTGCTGTTTGATGGCTCGATTGAACTCCGAGTCAAAGTCGAATATCTTTTGAGGAGAAGACGCTAAGGAAAGGAAACGCTTCGTCTTTCCTTCAAAACGTTGTCAGGTCTTTGTATACCGGAGGTCCCAACATAACGGTCAGAAGTGTACAAAGACATGACGAAGTCTGGAAGAAAAGACGAAACGTTATCAAAATTGTAGTTTTCTTCTTGGCATTTTATCCGAAGTTTGCCGGTGTTGTTTTCACTGTAATATTTACATCTTTGGCGCATTTCACTAACAGGAACTTACCAGCAAGACTTCTGTTGTACTGTCGAAAAATCTTTGTTCGGGAGTTTCTTAAAATTTATCCAACCTTGAGTTAAGCTGTGGATAAAGGAGTTGCATATAAAGAATTCTTTGTAGAATATAATTAGACCATCACCGGTACCAATAATTTGCTGCATCTTCAATAAAAAACAAGGTAGTCAAAGTACTTCTGTGTCAATAACCTTTAATTTGCAGTTAACGAAATTGTACGTGAAATATTTGATTACTTATAATGCAGTCCGCTGATGTGCGGGTTGGGAACTACGTGTTATAAACAGGTTTACATGTGCTTTTTCCTTTTGTGACGAGTAGGTCTTATTCCTGTTCTTCGCTTAAAAGCCTTAAATCATATACGGTTTTATATGGAATAAAGGCAGATACAACAATTAATGGCGATCAAAGTTTTCCGTACTGACGCCGTTCTGACAGGTAGATTTTGCCTACGTTTGTCTGGCTTTTTGAATTGGCTATTGTTTTCAAGAGGGGACGGAGCGCTGGGAACGGTGAATTGCAGATTTATCTCCATAGCAATGGCTATATAAATTCATTGGAATCACTGAAATACCTATATTTGGCATCGTTATTGCTGTTTTCACTGTCTTTGTACCCTCGTAGCTCTTGTTTCGATGTCGTTCACTTTCGTTGTACCGTCGTGCCTGTATTCATATTGACACACCTGTAATATCACAAAGACAGTTAAGCGAAAAAGCGTAAAAAAACCGATAGAAAAGGGCAGTCTATTAGACTTCAACGGTGTCAATTTAGCCAGTTTTCCATGCTCCGCAATTCAGTCGGAAATATAATGACAGTAAACTGTTTAAGTGGCATGTGGAATAAACTTCCCTTTCAGGAGTTTTATGAGTAAAGATTAACTTCAACGAAGATCATTTTATGACAAAGCTGTTATTTATATACGACGTACTCGCTCGTGTGTACTCGTATGTACTCACTCGTGTGTTTAAAATGCACTTTGAGTGGTCTACATGGGGATTCAACATAATGACGGACAACACAAAATCTGTCTTCATATTCTCTTCGGCAGAAGTACCGTTTTTTTGCGTCTTGGAATGTAGCGTCGGTGTTTTATCTGTTCTGTTTCAGGTTAGTGGGAGTTAAATTAAGTCAAAAATGTAACTTATACGAAGTGTGACAACATGCCTATTATGGTGTAGTTTCGTGTCAATTTTTTTTGCTTGCTACTCTTTCTTGACCTCCTAGCTGGCTCCATAACCTGTTTTCAAGCACTGTATCAAGGGTTGAGCCAGCCGATTTTGCTTGGAAGACACTCTGTAGTGACTCAAACAATCTCTATGAGGCACCACACACACGTGGAAAAGTTGGAAAAATTGGAAATCATGGAGGCCAGCAGACATTATAGACTTAAGTTGATTTTTTCTGAATGCCTCTCAAGTAGGATTGGTATGGGGTGTTCCATAGGGAGTGGCTGAATCACTATAATACTTCCAAATAGTTAGATCTCTTGGATCTGGTTAACTGAATCATTCCTGTTAGTGTAGGGGTGAGGCACCGTACTGCGGTGCCCCAAGCTGCTAATGCCATTGCTTGAGGCGTGGATTGCAGTTTTAAGCCGCTGATCATGGGATATAGAGCCAATGTGTTTGCAGATACTCTGTAGTGACTCAGACAAACCCCATGAGACACTCCACACATCTATGCAAAATTGGAAAAGTTTGAAAACCTTAATGCAACCGGAGATTCCAAACACAGGTTGGTTTTCTCTGAGGACTCTAAACTAGAATTGGTGTGGGATGATTCACAGGGAGTAGCTGAGTCACTGAAATGACTCCAAGTAGTTAGGCATCTTCTGGATCTGGTAAACATATCCATTCTTGTTTGTTGTTGCGGAGCACCTTATCCCAGTGATTCAAGCTGGGTATGCCGTTGCTTTCTTACGCAAGGTTGGAAAGTGTAAAAATCTTGATGCCACCAGAGGTATCAATTTAAGTTAACTTAATCTAAGCGATTTAAGTGGAATTAATTTTAAGTGCCCAATAAGGAGTGGCCACCATAATTTGCAACAACAATCTCTGGAGCCTTTCGATAGAAAATGCCCACCGTCATGTGAGACACTGCGTGAGCTGAAGAAGTCCAACTTTTAGACGAAAAGTTCATAAGTAAAATTTGTGTATTGGTCGTTTTTCCTTAACTTGAGTAGCTGCAGCAAGACTTAAATTTCTTTCTGTGATTTATGGAAGAGTTTACTGTACTGCTCCTATGCTCTAAAAAGCCATGATTTATTCATAGTACTGAGCACAGGACAAACGTAGCGTCCTGTTGCCGTTGTTGTGATTAGTCCGTCAATAAATAAGCAAAACGTTCCCGCAATTCTTAAATTATTGGAAACTTTCTACCCTTCGACATTACCAGTACAGTCCGTCTAATAAGTTGTGTTCAGGTCCTTAGGCAGCCCATCAGGTGTTGCCAATGACCGGTCCTACTGGGTCGTTGAGCCAATTCAGCCTAAATTCAGGGGCGTTGCCCTTGGACGCCCCAACTCCCCTTTATTTATAAGTTAGCCTATTTGGTGGTTTTTCTGTTTATTTAGGGTACTTCCTATGTTAGGCCCACTGCTCAGCAGGGGTCTTCGATAGAGAGACTGCCGATGAGCTATCGTCGCTTGTCGGCCTATTGGGAAGGAATTGATGTGTTATTTATTTTCATTGATGCCTGATTCGTCCATGATCCGTGAGAGACGGTGCTACTGGTTGGTTAAGCCTGACGTATGGCTTGGTTCTCTGCACAGTGGCCTAAATTAAGAGGCCTTGCACATGGACCTTTGACGTGATTGGATGATGGCATAGAATGAAAAACTCAAAGTTGAAACCGTAGATTCATGAGGAATCGAGCCTGTTGTTGCAACTTAGATGTGCTAGCCGTTACACTATGACCTCATACCAATTTACGCAGAGAAATTTGGAGTGCTAATGGCGCCCCATCTACCTGTTATTTATTAGTTATCCTGTTTTTATGCTCTGACTTTTTATTTACTGATTATTTAATGATAATAATGATAATTAAATCGGAAAGGTTTCTTTAGAAATATTTTAGCAAGAGGAACCATGGCCCACTAATGCCCATCATTCCATATTCCATACGCTACAAAACCGGAAACGCTCCTTAGCTCATAAACGTCTTGGTTACGTGGTAGCAACGACATGATAAATACAGGGTTTTCTTAAGGCCGCTGTAAAAATATCTAGACTATTGGAGGTACCTATCAACATATGTTTAAGATTTTTGATAGATCAAATTACTTGGTCGGTACAAAAAACGTATAAGTACTTTGGTCTTGGGAATCTTTTTACGGGTAATAAGTCGAACCGTGTAGAAATATTTTTAACATTTTGTAACATTTTGTGTGTCGTTGCCGCCGCGTAACCAAGGCCGTTCTACCTCGGGGTTTAGGAGCGTATAGTTAAGGCAGGAGAAAGTGTACTGGATCTCGTTATTGGTGAAACTATAAAGAGGTTGTGGTCTGATATTTGAACCCTTCTTATTAAAATATGCCCCAAATTGTGAATGTCCAGGTCGTGTCCGAAATCTATTTGCATGTACTGCATCATTGCCAACGCAATCCCTCTTCGTTTGTTTCCATGATGTAATCCTCTCCCGGGGTTTCATGACTTCCGTTTTGACTTATTCACTTTTCAAGTTTGCTCAAGTTAACGGATTGAAGGCAGCAAATTGTGGGTGTCTCGTCAACGGACTTGTGTAACCATGCCAAAGGTCACATCCTTGCTAAACGAGCCTAAGGACTTTTAAGATGATTCTTGCTTTATGCAGAAGTACCGAGAGGTAAATGTTTGGATTAGCAGTTAGAAAATGCACAGCAGCTGACTCTTTCACACGGGTTCCAGCAAAACGGAAGACAAGACAAGAGTTTTCTTCTGTTATCAGGCCTATCCAGCCACGTAGCCAGTTAAAGTTTGATGGGGTGCAAATTTAAAACATAACCCTTCCCTTACCTCCTTCCAAACCAGACTACCATGGTTTTTCTGGCGGGGGAAATTTTGAATTTTTACAGTTCCTAGAAGACTCAAAATTGCATTTGAGAGACTCAGACTCATCGTCTTTCTTATCTCATTGCATCAGTAAATTGAAATTCACAAGTGATCCATCTTTTAAATGCCTTTAAGGATTTTTCTGGGGAGGCAAACGTGGGCAAGTTTTACCTAATGGGCGGGCACAGCCCCCCCTTGCCTGCGTGCCTGGGCCTGTCCAATGTCTAACTCAATGTCAAAATTTCTCAATGTCAAAAGTACTCTTTGGTCTCTAACTAAAGCAATATCAAAAGTTAATAAACGGGAGGTGGTTGGAATAAATTTTTTGAAGATAATTTCTGATAGTTGTAAAATAAAACAAAACAAAAGGTATCAACACAAGGCACATTTTAGTCTCAGAAATCTTTACACCGCTTAAAAAATCATCGTCAAATAAATCCGTAAAAGTGTTCTTTTTTACATCATCAAAGCTAATTTGCCAAAATTAATAAGCGGGGGGGTACCAATAAGTTCCTGGGGTTGGAAAATTCCAAAAATTAATAAATTTCCCCCTGTTTATAAGAGACCAGAAAGTACCCCCCACCCCCCGCCTCCATAGGAAATCTGCATTGTTCCTCCTCGTCAATACATAATGATAAGACTATGAAATATATCATCAATAAAAGAGTCCTAACCCCAGTGACAGGTCGCAAGTGGCACGTCACACGTGCTACATTGCAAATGCCATGCTCAACGGTGTTTACCGACCAAAGTGGCAAATGCCACGCCGCTCTTATCAAGACTTTTATGCTAAGTCAAGGATAATAGGATAATTCAGTTCTAATACGTTTACTGCTGAAGGGAGAAAAGGTAGGATAAAAGGAGAGGTACTCTTGGGTGCCTAATTGACGTCCCCCTCCCCCGCTAATTAATTTTTCAAACATTTTCCACCTATGACCTTCTTATTCCAACCCCTCCCCCCCCCCGCCTATTATTAATTTTTACGTAATCTCCCACCCATGACAATTTTATGAGGAGGTAGTTTGATGGGCAAGTAGAAAATGTCTGTATCAAAATATGAAAATCACGCATTAAAAGATGATGGTGGCCTTTTACGAGACTCGAAGAAGTGTGAAGACGAACATTACACGTGTTAGCAATAATACTGTCACTGAGCAGGAGGATGAGGGGAACATTTTTAGCATCTTGGAAGCCATTTAGGAGACTGCCATACTCTTTACTACAATACTCTTTACTAAAAATACGGTAATGAGTAATTGTACGTCACAGATTGTCGAATTAGAAGAGACGTATCATTAGCTAAGTGTACTCGTAAGTCACTATGTTATTGCATCATTCTGTTGTCATTTATCGTATACACTGGTTGAAATTGTTTGAACGACGAGCAATACTCGAATAGGTTTAACGCTTTCGGTTTGAATGATGTTCGGTACAGCTAAATTGATAGGTACGAAACAATAATTGAGACTAAATCAGATTATAGTAGTTTAGCGAAAAGCGATAGAGAGCAATCTAAACATGCTTCTAATATTTATTTATAGCTCAATAATGTGCGTAAACAACATAAATTGACTGCAATAGCCAAGATGCAATGAGCATGTATGTTCATACTGCTCATTTTTATTTTGCAAACTTAGTGTTCTCTTAAAATTGTAGTGATCCTTGATTCTCACTTAAAGGCAAACATTTATATACATAGTACAAATTACATTTTCAATTTATAATATATCAAACGCATGTAAAAATAGTCGATATCCCCGATTAGAAAGTTTGTAAAATTTTCTTGCCATTTCATGTTTGAGTAACCTTCCTTAAATTTTACCACTGCGACTCTGTTGAATCCTTGTGCAATCTAGCCTCCTCCTCCGTCCTCTGATTCCAGAAGCACATCTTACTACCATTTAACGTCCCTAGTATATGTTATGGGAAAGGTCGCACATAAGTCTCAACCATTCCTGAATTCCTTACCTTAAATTCTCTACAGGAACTTTATTTTACCGCAACATTGTTGAGGAAAATGTGACAGCAGTAGCGCTCTCCTCTGACACAAATGCGTACTGTTCTATGAAGATCCTGCTATATTTATGAACAAAGAATCCATGGTTCTCTCCTAAATCTTTTCAACTCTTTGGTTTTCTCCAAACTGGACGCCCCATTTTGCTATGTAGATTAGTATATGCACACTTCTTATCCACTCGCATTGCATCCTTTCCTTTTCTAACACTTTATTAGGCAATTTTATTAAGACATCTGTCCCTCATTTATTTAGATAAATCTGGACATCTACGAAGTCTTCTTATAAAGTGCTTTATCACTCTTGATCTTTCTAAAAGCTACTCTTTGCTCTGACATCTCACGACTCCAATTACGACTTCCACTTCCTCTTATCGTTCACCGGTATTTGAAAAGTATTTTTTTCATCTCTCTCGTTGTGACGCTATGCTAGTTAGCCCGCTCTCATGTTAACATTTTGACCTACTCTTTGCTTTTGCCTACTCAGTCTAGTTGTCTCCTCAGCCCACATAGCTTCTTTCCACCTTAATTTTTTCCTACTCTGTCATACAGTTCAGCAAGCAATGCTGCTTATTTCTGTCAGCTAATATTAAAAGTGTTCGCTTAACATAAACAGCCTCGTACGAAAAAGATACGACCCTGTATCTCTTTATGAGATTTGTTACTCCGCAATTTCACTAGAACATGCTCCCTACCTACGTGAAAGACGAAGGAGTTAAAAACAGAAGTAATCAATTTTTCATGAAATCAATCTAACCTAGTATTCCGTATCCTAGGTCCACGGACCCTATATGAGTCTACCAAAGCTACCTATGGGACCGTAACCTACTAAGGATCGGAACAAATATGTGACGACATTTGTTCATTTGCAACAACATTTCTCAAGAAAATACAAAAGAAATATCAGAAGTGCCATTCCTATTGGTGGAGATTGGAAATCAATCCCTGTAAAAACGCACACTGTACACCGATATGCATGTGGCATTACAATCCACTCGTCATGGGACCCTTAATTGACATTTCTGACATAGAAGGGGGTCCACGGGAAGAGCAAGGTTGCAGACTATTAATCTGACCCATTAAGGAGGCATTTGTCCTAACAACTAAAGCCACGTTTGTAAACTACCAACTAAATTGTTGCCAAAGTTGCTAAATTTTTGTTTCGACATATATTTGTTTGCTTCTATGCTAATTATTTTGTAGGGTGTTAAAGGTATTGGTAATAATTCTTAGATAGTAAAAGCAAGATACAAAGTAGAGAGGGTACACATCGGCGTAGGGGCAATTTTCAGTAAGTTAAATGAAGAAGAAGTAGGAAATGTCAAAAGATTGTTGTGTAAACCAACTACTAAAAATTGTCTTTATATATATGAGATAAAACTCATGAGATATAAGTTAGTTCAAGTTGTATTTTATTGACAGCTAAACATCAAGAGAGTTGTGGAGCTTCACCGTAGAATAATACTTTTCTTCCACACGTTAGTTCCTATCAGGCCAAATGATTGAGAAAGTGTTTGCATGGTAAGAAAAAGCTCCAAAACCTCGGACGTTGCCGAGGTGTAGTTTGTTTCTATAAACGGTCTCTACTACTTAATTTATAAACCTGTATTTATTGTGAAAACATAAACTCTTTCAACTGCTTCTCCTACGAAATTTGTCATGCTGTGAAAAGGTTGAAATAGCATCCACATAATAGGCCAAAGTTTCATAGATTATGTTATAGCATGAACGATGTTCATCTTCCATGTAAAACGTTTCGAATGTCCTTTATCAACTTGCCCGTAACTTGAAATGTATACTTTCCGTATTTTATATGTACTTTGAGTACCTCCATTTACGCTAAAATTTAATATATGGAGTGAATATCCATTGCAATGAGTTTTCTATCAAGAGTATTTTTCGTTGACAGAATGATAATAATAAAGCAGCCCGGTCAAACACTAATAACATGTGATCTGTGCAGTCATGCATGGTATTACAGTCAAGCCAAAAATGTATAGAAAGATTTTCTTCGACCTATGAATCTTTTCTAGTTCTTTATTACAGTCAATTTGTACACTGACGTAGAATAACCGCCAACAAATAGAATTGTCTTGGATTTTCTGTCAAAATGTGTTGCCCGCTCTGCCCGATCCGTCTTAAACCATTTCCGACTGTGATCGCAATTAATAATTCATGTTCGAAGTGGCAAAGACAGTGACCTTAGAGAATTTACTGCGAGCAAAAGTTTCCTCTGTTTATACTATTTTCCTAATTCTAAGGAAGAAATAGTAAATTTATGATAAGAAAATGAAAAAAACAATAAATTGTTAGTAGTGCATTGGATGCAATCGAAATGATAGTTAGGTTTCGAATAATCGTTTTATTATGATATCAAGTACCTTAATATATCGTATATTACTAATTTGCACAACAATTGCTCTTTGCACGCATTCCCAGGTAAAGTCAACAAGGAAACAAACTGTTAGGATCACAAATAAAAATGGATTAAAATCATACTGGAAACGATGGGTTGATGTTGACGAAGACAACGGTACTCCCAAAGTTGTAGATGATGAGGAGAAAGGACCAGAGAAGGGGAATGATGTCGATACTTTCGATTCTTTAATTGGGAAATTTGATCGTGGAGTTACAAGTAAATTGGGATCTGTGAACGATTTATCAAATATCGTGCAGGATCAAGTAGTGGCCAGATCTTATCAAAATAATGATAACGACATTGCAAGGCAGGTCGACTCTTTACTGCATCATGGCGTCGAGAGTAGACTTAACAATGGCGATGCACTAGCCGCTCTGCAGGATGCAAACTTTGCAACAACCTTAAATGACGGTGGGTCTATTTCTACTCCTATAACAGCATTTCGTACCCATTCGGACCCACTGCAAATTGCTCTTTCTCCGCAGACTATTATTAAACCAATTGGGGCTATAAATAAGTTTATAGGACCTATCCATAAATCAGTACCTGGAGAACATCGATTTTTGCCATCAAAACACTTGTTTATTAAACCAGTTCAAATCTTCCGAAAGATTAAAATACCAAGGAAGCAGATTGTGCCATTGAGGTTTCCTCTTACTTTGGGAAACGAACAGCGTCCGAGAATTATCATAATCAGAAAGCAACATCATCATAATCAAGAAGGTAGGTCAACTAATATATCTATCATCTGTTTATCGTTTGTTAACATGCATTTGTTACCCTAGAAAATTACCAACGCTTATAAAAGTTAGACTGTAACACATTGTAACATAGTCTGTATCCACGTAGTTGCTATAAATTTTCAATACTAAGCAACAGACGTCCACTTTAAAAGACGTGGAATGCGCCCGAACTCGCACTTTGGAAAGTTTTGCATCATTTACAAACCACTTCAAAGCTACTCCTATCGGAAATTAACCTTTCAGTATCATCCATTGTAATTACAGTGCTTTTTCAAATGTGTTGTTGATGTTACCAACCACAAAGTAGACGTTTTACCAGCCTATATGTAGTCAGGTCTGAAAATATATCGATATACCTAAGTGTAGTCTTGGGTTTATTTTGCCTCACATGAGTGTTTTCAGCAAATGAAGATAGTATATGTACAAGTAAGGTTTAAGTGAGGATCTTAGGAGAATGATAAAGATCGACGTGATTGTGAGTGGAGACGTAGCCTATTCCATGTTTTTATTGACATTGCTAAGAAAATAATTCTATGGCTTAAGTAGTTTGTGTAACAAAATTCTCAGCTGACGGACATACTAATGCAGCAGACTTGATCCTCAATGTAATTCTCAATGTAATTTGATAATCTTATTGGATTGAATTAGTTAAATTTGAGTAAAGAGCAAGCATAGAAAGCAAAAGATTTTCTTAACAGTTTGTTCTTTCAATTTCGAAGAGCATGTCCTAATATCAGATCGTAGACCAAACTCTTATTAGAACTACCTCCTTTTCGGAAATCATTGCCAAATTTTTAGCTCATTTAGTTAATATCATGCAACTGTATCATTGTAAAACTAAATACATATTTTATTCCTGAAAGTTTTAATTTTTTTCTCTGGCAACACTGCAAAGCACGTTATTCCTCTTTTCTGATGTTACAGAATTTTGTAAGATAATTTTATCGCTTTGACAGTTTGTAGATGAGACATCCCAAGAACAAAATCCCAAAGAGCAGTACAATAACACTTAAGCAATCGTGCAATTATTTGTCTATCGTTGCGTCCTTGTTTCACAAAAAACGTGCAGATGATTTACTTGATAAAATAGCCATGCCAATGTCTCATTGTGTTTCATTAGACTTCTACTACCAGAGTATGTAAAACAGCAACAAAAACGTACTGAGCTCTATAACGTCTGAGTAAAAATATTCTATGACACACATTGTTAAAGTTGATACCCTTGATACATAATTACAATTGTAAAGTACCGTAAATGACCGATTAAGCTCCCTGAGTGCTTATTTAAAAACAAAAGTTTTTGGGTGGGCGCTTATTCGGACTGGGCGCTTATTAAGGGAAGGAAAAACAGATAACTAAACACACATGATCTTCCTATAGAACAGATTGAAACATAACTTTCAATCAATCAATCAATCAATGCATCTTCATCGTCCTCCGTATCATCATCTAAAAGATTAAACTCTGGAGCTGCTGCATCCACGTCTTCGCTTATTTGGACATAGGCGATTATTCGGGCCTGGGCGCTTGTGAGAAATATTCTTCCCAAACTGGGCGCTTATTTGAGCATGGGCGCTTATTTGAGTCATGGGCGCTTAATCGATAATTTACCGTAAATCTCCGATGCTACGTTTTAACTGTTAGCAAAAAAAAGGAGATTTAAAAATTAATCGGAAACATAGATATAAATTGAGTTGGACGATATGCTACAGACACATTGCCAATTTGCTTATCATACAATTGTGAAGCTATTACAGTATATATATTCCCTATAAGTTATTGCAAATTTAAATATCGTAATTTGAAAACCTTTTTCCTTATTTTGTTTGTCATTTTGACGGGAATTGTCTAAAAGAGAGTCATCCCGATCTTCTTAACATGAATTTTGGAAGTGTGTTGTACACTTCTCATGAGGCTGTGATCCTCTTTTTCGTGTCTATTATGTTAAGCAGCCAATAGAGAACTTTTTCGGTGAAAAAAGGAAATAATGTTGCATAAATTATTGCTCGATTGCTTAAGCATCATGGAAATACTAGAAAGGATTTTGGGCTTGTTGTGCCACTAGCAGAGAAACGTTTCTCATATCAGCATGCATCACCTTTGAATAGTAAAGGTGATCGATGTCGTAATGTTATCTTCATGCCTCATAGAGTCCAAGAACAGAATGCCAATCTTTACTTATTTAAGGTTTGTGCTACAAAACTGTATAAAACAAAAAGTTGATTAAGCGATCATTCATAAAATATCTCCATCTGTTTAATTTGGCCAAGGGAGGTACCCCTTACCATTCTAGAAGTGTTACGTTTGTATTAGATAGTGCAACATTAATATCTAAAGGCGTCTAGAAGACTATATTTTGCTTTAAATATCCAAAACATTAAAAAGCCTTGAATGCCACTCTCTCTAGCGCTCCACTCATATAATCCGAAAATATCTCAAGTATTAAAATGATGCTTGCTGAGCAGTGGCGGACACTTCGTGGGGGTTGGAGCGAGAGGGCTTAATTACGCTCCCAATAATTGCCTTTCAATAATGAAAATTATTACTAATCTATGCAAATATGCCAGAAGACAAACCAATTTCAGCAATCGTATACAACCGCTAATTGAAGATATATTGCCTCTAATTTAATGCTTTGTGTATAACAGCCATTATGGGAAAGCTTAAATTGTGCCTTCTCCCCCTTCAGTAGTTTGTTAAGTGTTCGCCACTTTTGCCACGTTCCCTAATATAAATAAGTTTAATATCTAAATAACAAATTTTGTGTGATAAAGTATGAGAGCCAAAAAACATTTTAAGAAATGGCACAAGAAAGGGATGAATAACTCCGAGATAGCTCCATGCTACAGTGGCCTTTTGAGTAAAAGAGTTTATAAAGTTCACAAAGACAGTGACTCAAGACATACAAACTCTAATCTCATAAGTAGAATACATTTAAACAATACCCTGGCTCTTACCAGTGATCTAGCAATAGAAAGCGAATAACTGCGCTAATATTCTCCATAGATGCCTGGCATTCTTTTATACCAAACCTTAACTAAAATCTCAGATCTTTCATGTTTCATATTACTACGTCAGGGGTTGGGCCACCAAATCAAAAAAGGGAGGGAGGCCGATAAATAATGAAGGGTCCCGTTTCTTTAGCTCGAACCAATCTTGAGGGAAGGTTATTTATCTTTAAACAATGAAGATATAAAATGTGACTATAATTTCCACATTTGTTCATGTTTCGGCTTTTCCTTCGTGTTGTTTCTTCACCTGAGGAAAACATAACATTGCAAAGAGATGGAAAGGCTGAAGCCCGTAGTATTTAGTGCTACCTCTGTACAAGCTTGTGTGTGGTTAAGCTTTCGATGATGGTTTTCGGGGTGGAAGTAACAAAGATAGTAAGTATCTAGGTTATAACTACCAAACCTGGGTTTCCAACGATATTACAATAGAGCTTTTAAACTTTTAAAGGAAGGGTTTTTTTTGATTAGTCATTTTGTTTTATCGTATAAACATTCCAGGTAACAGCATTGTATTCAGAGAAAAACAGTTGCTGCAGCAGCGAAATCTGCGACAGAAGAAAAATAAGTGAGTTGTTAGAAGATTCAGTCGTCCTAAGATGAAGTTGAGACTGCAGTTTTGACTTAGGTGATCTTGTTTAACTCATGTTGCGTTTTTAACTTTTTCACCTTTTTTCATCTGTTGATTTCTGTAGGAACACCACTATCTCCAGGCCAGGAACATACATCTTGTATGAGAGTTTATCGAGACCATTTGAGGTAAAATTTCTTTTATTCAAAGAAGTATTATCCAACCTGTTTGGTTTGTTGCCTTTTTAGTCATCATATTGCTCCATGTTAGCATCCCCCCTTCCCTCCCCGGCCCAGGTATAATCCACATTGGGAAACATTGCCTTAGGGGGAGTGATTTAAAACTAATTTATTGCATTTCCTGGGGTAATATTGTTGTTAGGGTTCTAATCTTGTAAATTGTACATTAGCCTTGAGATTTGGCCTCAAGTTTATTATGGTTTGATGTGATGTATGTAGCAAAACTTTTCCTCGACATTCTCATGGTAGCTGATATCAATTTATTTTTTTCTTCTTAATATTCTTCAATTCTATAATTTTTCAACAGTTGGCGGCTCTAACATAATGTCTCAAACACCTTATATCCCCTGTACCACCAACCTTTTAATCTGTCGCCTCTCTGAGCTCTATCTATCCATATGAAACTCAGTTTTACGCTCGAGTTTCCCTGTTACGTGGCCTATTTTACAAACTGTGGTACCCATCTTCCAAATTGTCCCATGTGTCACTCGATCCCTTCCCTCGACTTTGCTTTTTTTAAAACTGTTCGCGGCAACCTTGCCTTTTTCACCGAGTTTATCACTTCCATCCTAACAAGATTTCCATATTACCTTAGTCTTAACTCTCGTACCTATAATCTGTACCACATATGCACCCACTGCTTATACCTTCTTGTCCTGTGTGTCTGATCCTTCGCCCATATTTGTGCGCTAATTCCTGTTACTTGTCCAGTTACTTTGATGTCTTCTCTGTCGTTGTAATGTTTCACGCAACACAGAGTAACGCTGAAGAGGGCTGGTGGATTTAAAAGTCAAATTAGGTTAAGGCAACGCCTACTGGCGTCATTTAAAATAAATCTTTAGTGTAGTGAGACTAAGGAATCCCCAGTGTGGAAGAGGCTATGCTCGTTACATCTTCACCAGCGTGCTACATTTTAGGTGCCCCGAAAAACCGGTAGTAACAGAAAATTTAATGTCAAGCCTTTGTACCCCTCTCTCCCTGGAGGAAAGTGCACTGGTCAAGGTTCTGAGGAATCAGCAGCGTCCACATATTGACCATAATTTACCTCGTAAACGTGGAGGGTAGAAAGACATGCCCTCGACAAGAAGGTTGCAAAAACTTATTCCATTGAAAATTTGGTTAGTCGTACAAGATATGAATATTGCGTTGAGTAACGGATTCATTCTGCTAAACGTAAATTTACGCCTTAATAACACGAGTGGCAGAAAAGGTGTCACTCTCGTGACTATTATTTTGTACGCCGTGATATGGTCTTCTTTTTTTCTATAATTTCATCGTAATAGCTTTCTCAATTCACTTCATACGATTGCTGTGATCAGTGTATGGCGAAAACGTTTAGCAAAGTGAACCCGTAACTCAACGAATTATTCCATTGAATAGTTTCCTCTCTTTCTCGAAAGAGATCACTTTGCTTCGATAAGCAGCAATTTCCGTACATATCGTCGCAACTACTCTTTGCTGCATTCTATCGTCATTAAGCATGAACATTGGATTAGAAGTATACTTTAAAATAATTCCTTACCCGTTTTCGGATCCTGCCCTGGTTGTATTCTTTAGCTTCCAAGTGGAGCTGGAACTATAGAGTAACAACCATTTCTGCAGTGATCCAAATTATGAGTTCAGCGACTACGTACACAAATATATACAAAACGAGGGAAACTGGTTGCTTTCTTGTGGGCTGTTAAGGGTTCTTAGAGCATAGATACGAGGACAGTGTCAAGGCAAGCACCAGTTTTTCAATCAACCCATGCTATATTGCACCACCAGAAGGAAAGGAAAACTATAAGATTGATTAGTATGCTCGGGACATTGCTGTGAATAATGAGATGGAACGGAAATGCCATGATGCACTGTGAAACATGAACTTAAACGTTTGGTATTAAACATTAACTATAACATATTCTTCCTGTGTGGTGGTGTTGCTATTATATGTACCGAAACCATTGCTCACCAACAACGCTTTCGCTTAATAGAAATAGCCATCAATTAAATGTAACCGGGACAAATGTTGGAATTTAACTATTTCTGCAAAATTGCCCTACTTTCGGTAGGTTCATACAAGACTCTGGCCGTGCCCAAGAAAGAAACGTTCAAGCTGCGCATGCGGAGTAGCTGCAAGGGAAGACGCTGAAGTGATAAGCTTCGACATGTGCAACGGCATTCCAGGGGAAACGAGGGTCAGACTGGCAGTTCACAGTAGCCTCGGCGCCAGTCAAAGCAAGATAAGAATAGCGCGCTCCAATCAGGGTAAACGCTTTGTCGTAAGTATTTTGAAAAGTGTATATTCCAGTGACACAAATCTTAATGTCATCATATGGTCCAGGGTAGAGCTTTTCAACCTTGATGACCCAGACCCTTGATGAGCATTACAAGACATGAAATTACTAAGATCGATACCATTTTGTTATTAATATTCTAATTGTCGGAATATCCGATAACTGCAGAGAAACATACCATCGGCAATGCCGCCCATTCCATACAATTGGAGACCTGATATCAAGAATGTTCTTACTAACTACGTATATACAATTTATTCAATATCCTGACCAACAATTCCCTGTCAAATGAAGGTTAGAACTTTCAACTCTGACTTTGAAAATCCAATTCGTGCGAGTTCTCCCTTTATCACAATTTTCCCCGATTCGCATTTAATTTATCGCCAAACAGGTCGGAATAACCCCTGGGAGTGCACGTGCACCCTTGTTGAGAGGCAATGATCTAGGGTCTACAAAAGAAGGCCAGGAAAGTGAGCTCCAGTGGATTATATGTTGGAGATAATTCCCTGGGTAAAAGGTTTTCACGGATACGGAAGGTATACTATCGGTTAGTTTCTTGTCAAAATTGTTCGACTACACTCAGTCAGTTGACTCACTCTTTTCCTTCCTACAGTTAGTACGTGTATATAATATAGAGAGAGAGATGGAAGTAAAAAATATATAATATACATATATATATAGATAGGTAGATATATAGATCTTTATCAAAAGATTCTCATATGTCTTGTGTCATCATGTTTAAGCCGAAGGAGGGGACCCAATTTCCAAAGTGATATAATGGTAATAAGGTGGATCGATGGATCGAAATGGCCAGGTTTACCGTTACATAATTGTTGAATGGTCTTTAGGACATACACGCTTTAATGCTTTTCTTAATTTATAGTTTTTTACCCGATTGTCGGTCGATATTCATTGATATACTATATGTATTGTTATGAAGGGTGTTTCATAGATTCAGAAACTAGATGGCATGGCAACATCGTTCAAAGCCAAATATCACTCCTCGTGGGGACCATCACAAGCAGATAGATGATTAGATTTACAAGGGTGACATTTTTTCCACATAGAGAGACTTGCAATCATTAAATCGGGTTTATATAATTTTTCTATTTTTTTTTTTTTTTGCATTCTTTTCAAAAAATTATTGGACAGAGGGACGTTATGCCTAACCTGGCACGGCGGGAACCAAGTCCACCTTAAAAATAAAGCGGGTCAATCACTTTATAATCCCATCAACTGTGTACTAAGATCAATCTAGAAGAAAGGAGTATCTCAACCGTTGCTGCTATTAGGAGAGGTTCTGTCAAGTGATAGGTTCTGTGTGAATTCCATCCGGTAGTAGTTAAGCAAGAGTAAGTACATCAGTTAGTAGGTATCCGAAAGCATCACTGATTCACATTATTACGTACCTCATCTTTACTGCAGGTGTACTTTCCGTCAGGAATCTTCATCAGGGTCGATATATTTAAATGGGGAATGAACGTTTATGTGCAAACATCAAGTATCGATCACGGTGGCATTGGAGGTTTGTGTTCATCAGTGGTGTTTTATGATTCGAAAGGCAAAGAGGTTCATCCAAGGTACGGACATAGTTATGCTCCGTTTTCGTTGTGCGTATGCGTCACAAAATTCATTTAAACATCTAAACTATAACTCTTAATTCACTGTTGGTACAAAATTTGTCTAAAAATGTGATTTTCTTAGAATTATTTTGCATATATTGTTATATAAGGCTCTCTAGCGAACTTCACCTTATTGCACAACACATTTTTTCATTTTTTGCAAAATTTCAACAAATTTTGCATTTGTCATTTATCACATTTGAAAATACGAAATCGTCAGTACAAATTCAGGAAAGAAAATCTAAGCTTAAAGTAATAATCATGTTTTTCAAAGAAAAGTAGCAAAATCGAAAGGTGAAAAACTCCACTATAGGTCAACAAATTGCCAATATCGCAAAATATTTTTAAAATTTTAAAAAATTTATTCACCGTAAGACTTCTCTGCAAAAGTTAGGAAAAGTCACATAATTTCATGTCAATCCAGCCAGGAGTTAAAAAGTTATGGGCTGAAATATGTAACCGCGGGCCTACTAGCCCTGTAAGGTAGGGTTAACAAGCACCTCCCCTACCCTTCTTTGTTCCTGTTCTAACTATCGTTCTCCATGTTTGTCATCTGGTAATCCAATAAAAAGCAAAACCATGCAGACAAACCCCTCCATGTCGCATGAGGAATTAGGTAGTAAGCGGCATAAAATATGAAACGCTGGTCTATCAGTACAAAGGAAGGACACAAGAATGTCGCGTGCTATGCTGAGATAATCCTGCACATTAAAGCACAAAAGCTGAATGTCTGCCACCATTATTTTCTACATCCTTAATCCTTCACGCCAGCTCGAAAACAGAGTTGATACAGCCATATCCAGCAAATTTTCATTGTCGTATCCCAACATTTCTACAAAACTGTGCGTTTTCATAACTTAATAAATGTTAATGGCTTTGGCATTTCAACCTACCCTTGAAAATACTTTCCAGCCGGAGATTGCAGCAATACTAAAGCCAACAACTAAAATAAGATCAAGAGTTAAATTTTTGTTAAATTAATTTATATACAAGCACAAAACCTATCATACTCATCGTCTTATCTATAAATGCTATAATTATAATAATAATGATTGTCTTTAGTTCAAAGAGATAATAACGACATTAGTTCTGTCGTAGCCAACTTGTTTCAATGTAGGCCTACCATGCTTCATTATCGAATGTGATGAAATCTTTAACTTTGTTCGCTCTTTCTGCAAAACTTACATGGCATATACACATGTATATCTTTTGTTTTACCCAAGTAATAAAATTTATTTTCTACATTTGAGTTTATTAACGGAGAACATAGTTCATGCTTAACTAAACTTTGTTTACTCTCCGTTTCATTTGAAAGGCTTTACTATTCTAAGGCCTTTTACCCGATTGTGTTGCAATGGTGTGGCTGCAACGTGTGTGCAAAAGTAATATTGCCGATGTTTTCTTTAGAAGATCACATCGTCGCATTCGGAATTGGAGCTTCTGGGAGACATCAACACTTTTCTATCGTAGCATGAGCACGGGAGGAGTGATATCCCTATTTCTTAAAAAGCTTAGAATACATCCAGATATGCATTGTGCTTTGTGAACTGTATTCAGTTTCCCTCTCCCCTCAAATTGAAAATTGCTGACAACTCTCGTCGGTTGAGGAGTTATAGGGATCTGGATTAAGCCACTTTGTGCTAGACCATCATAAATTAACTATTTACGACAGATAATTGTTCATTTTGTGTTGTAAAACGTTCCAAAGAGTAGTAAGATATTAAGGCAATTGCATCACATTTCAAAACTATCATTATCCGCTCTAAATTACAACAGAAGAGAGTACATACCATCCCAAGACACTTTCCGCACAACACAACTCCGACTTTATACAGATACGACTCGGTGCGCGACCGGATCGTCCTCTTCGGCGGCTGGGATGGGACGCGCGATCGAGCGGAGACGTGGGAGTTCGACGGTGCGAGCTGGCGCAGGATCCGGCACGGGACCGACCCGTAGCCGATCGTCGGCTACTCGGCGCTTCGCCCGAAGACCATGGCCTTCATGCCACGAACGGCGATGCCGGCGCCGGTGATGAACCACTTGTGACCGTTGATCACCCAGCCGTCGGCCTTGCGCTCCGCCCGGGTCAGCATCAGCGAGGGGTCCGAGCCGGAGCCCGGCGCCGGCTCGGTCATGGCGAAGGCCGAGCGCACACGGCCGTCGACCAGGGGCTGGAGCCAGGTCTCCTGCTGATCCTCCCGGGCGACCTTTGCCAGCAGGATCATGGTCCCGTCGTCCGGTGCCGCGCAGTTGAAGACGGCGGGCCCGAAGATCGAGCGTCCCATTTCCTCGTAGCAGGCCGCCATACCCAGCACCGACAGCCCGAGTCCGCCGTGATCGCGCGGCATCTGCGGGGCCCAGAGACCGGCCGCCTTGGCCTGCGCGCGCAGGTCCTCCAGCGGCTCCAGGCGAATGTTCTCATGCGCGTCGTAGCTTGCCCGATCGGACTCCAAGGGGAGCACCCGATCGGCCACGAAGCTGCGGTAGCGGAGGCGGAGCTCATCGAGCTCGGGGGACAGGGAAAAATCCATCGGGACGGCAACCTCGAGGTTCGGTGGGTCCCGGTTTTACGTATCCCGGGGCCGCCCTGTCCAGCCCGCCGGATCAGACGCCCGCGGTTTGTCCGCCGTCCACCACGATCACGCTGCCGGTCATGTAGCGCGAGGCATCCGAGGCCAGCAGCAGCAAGGCGCCGTCCAGGTCGGCCGGGCTCCCAAAACGCCGCTGGGGGATGCGGCGCCGCAGGCGGTCGCCGGCCTCGCTGGCAAGAAAGTCCCGGTTGATATCGGTTTCGATGTAACCCGGCGCAATGGCGTTGACCCGGATCGAGTCCTTGGCCAGCTCGATCGCCAGGGCCTTGGTCAGGTTGGTCAGGCCGGCTTTCGATGCACAGTAGCCGGCCAGGAGCCCGGTCCCGGCCAAGCCGAGTATGGAGGCGATGTTGATGATCGTTCCCCCCTGGCCGTGGGCCGCCATGCGGCGCGCGCCGGCCTGGGCCACCAGCCAGGCGCCCTTCAGGTTGGTGCCGACCACATCGTCCCAATCATCTTCGGTCATCTCCAGCGCCGGTTTGGTCATGGCCATACCCGCGTTGTTGACCAGGATCGAAAGCGGCCCCAGCTCGGTCTCCGTTTCGCTCGCGCAGAGCGTTACCGAAGCCGGGTCACGAACATCGAGCGCCAAGGGCAAGGCGCGGCCGTCGAAGCCGGCGATCTCCTCGGCCAGATCCTTCAGGGCCGAAACGCGCCTCGCCGCGCAAGCGACCTTGACGCCGGCGCGCGCGAGGGTCAGGGCGAAATGCCGCCCCAAGCCGCTGGAGGCGCCGGTGACCAATGCCACCTTGCCTTCGAGATCGCCGAGAAAAACCTGGGTCATGGTCAGCTAAGCTCCTTGGCCTGCGCGCGCAGGACATACTTCTGGATCTTTCCGGTGGAGGTCTTGGGCAGCGGCCCGAAGGTCACCCGTTTCGGCAGTTTGAAGCCGGCCAGGTGATCGCGGCAAAAGGCGATGATCTCCGATGGCTCCGCCCGGGCGCCGGGCTTCAGGGTGACGAAGGCGCAAGGGCTTTCGCCCCATTTGGGATCGGGCTTGGCGACCACCGCGGCCTCCATCACCTTGGGATGGCGGTAGAGCGCCTCCTCGACCTCCAGGCTGGAGATGTTCTCGCCGCCGGAGATGATGATGTCCTTGGAGCGGTCCTTGACCTCGATGTAGCCGTCGGGGTGGACGACGCCCAGGTCGCCGGTGTGGAACCAGCCGCCCGCGAAGGCGGCCTCGGTCGCCGCCGGGTTCTTGAGGTAACCCTTCATGACCGTATTGCCGCGCAGCATCAGCTCGCCCATGGTCCGCCCGTCGGGCGGAACCGCTTCCAGGCTGTCGGGATCCAGCACGGTGGCGCTCTCGAGCGTCAGGTAGGCGACCCCTTGCCTGGCCATCTTGGCCGAGCGGCCGGTCAGATCGAGGCCGTCCCAATGGTCCTGCCAGGCGCAGAGGGTCGAGGGGCCGTAGCTCTCGGTCAGGCCGTAGAGATGCAAGACCCGAAATCCGCCGGCCTCCATGGCCTCGATCACCGCGCTGGGCGGGGCCGCGCCGCCGGTCGCGATATCGACCCTTTGGGGGAACCTCACTCTGTCGGTCTCGGGCGCGTTGGCGAGCGCGGTCAGGACGACCGGCGCGCCGCACATGTGGGTTACACCTTGTTCCGCGATCAAGGCGTAAACCGCCGCCGGGTCCAGCTTGCGCAGGCAGACGTGGGTACCTGCGGCCGCGGTGACCGCCCAGGTGAATGTCCAGCCGTTGCAGTGGAACATCGGCAGGGTCCAGAGATAGACCGAGCGCCGGTCGAGGCCGAAGCTGATCATGTTGCCGACCGCGTTCAGATAGGCGCCCCGGTGATGGTAAACCACGCCTTTGGGGTTGCCGGTGGTGCCGGAGGTGTAGAGCAGGCAAATGGCTTGCCACTCATCCTCCAGCCCGGCCGGGTCGAAAGCCGGATCGCCTATTGCCAAGAAGGCCTCGTAGTCCATGGTCCCCAGAAGCGCGCCCTCCGGTCCCAAGGGGTCATCGATGTCGATGACCAAGGGTGGTGCCTCGAGCTGTGCCAGCGCCGGCTTGATCACGCCCGAGAATTCACGGTCGGTGATCAGGACCTTGGCCTCGCCGTGGCGCAGGATGAAGGCGATGGTGTCGGCGTCCAAGCGATAGTTCAGCGGATTGAGCACGGCGCCGGCCAGGGGGACGCCGTAGTGGGCTTCCAGCATGGCGGGCACGTTGCCGGCCATCAGGGCGACACAGTCTCCCTGTTCGATGCCATGGCGTGCGAGCGCCGAGGCCAGGCGCAGGCTGCGCTGATGGAACTCCCGATAGCTGTAGGTCAGGGAGCCGTGGATGACCGCGACCTTGTCGGGATAGACCGCCGCGGCCCGGCGCAGGAAGGCGAGCGGCGTCAGGGGCGCGGTGTTCGCCGCACATCTCTCCAGGCCCCGGTCGTACTTGGCCTCTCCGCCATCTGCCACTTTGCGCCCTCCGACGTTTCCCGGCTCCATGGAACGGATCGCACCGGCAAAGGTCAAGTTCCCACGGTCCCTGTCGACATCACCACCATCGGGCCCTACCTTGAGGCCATGAAGATAGACATCTACTCCGATACCGTCTGCCCCTGGTGCTTCATCGGGAAACGACGGCTCGAGCGCGCTCTGCGGGAACGGCCCCAGGATGGTCTGGAAATCTCCTGGCGGGCCTTTCAGCTGAACCCCGACATGCCCGAGGAGGGCATGGACCGGCAGCGCTATCTCGAGGTCAAGTTCGGCGGCGCCGAGGGCGCGCGCCGGGTTTACGACCAGGTCCGCGCCGCCGGCGAGGCCGAGGCCATCGCCTTCGACTTCGAGGCGATCGCCCGGACGCCCAACACCATTCAGTCGCACCGCCTGATCCGCTTCGCCGCCGAGGAGCGCCTGCAGGACGCCATGGTCGAAGCTCTGTTCGAGGCCTATTTCTTGCGCGGCGAGGACATCGGCGACCGCGCGGTCTTGATCGCGGCCGCGGTCCAGGCCGGGCTCGATGGGGATATGGCCGGCGCCTACCTGGCCAGCGATGCGGAATCCGATCTGATCCGGGCCGAGGACTCCCATGCCCGCCATATCGGTATCCAGGGCGTCCCAACCTTTATCCTGGACAACAAGTACGTGCTCTCCGGCGCCCATCCGCCGGAAGTCCTGTTTCAGCTGTTCGATGTGGCCAATCAGGGCGAGCCGGTCGCCTGATCGGAAGTCCGTTACGCCCAGCGGCGACATAGTCGGCAACACCTCCCCAGAGCATCCAAGGGGACCGCAGGCCCCGAAATCCCTAAGGAGCCACCCTCCCGGAGCGGCGTGAAGGCCGATCGGGCACGCTAAGGTGCAACGGTTCCGGCAACACCTATGGGACCCTGATCGGGCACACCAACCTTGCGGCGCTTGAAACACCCGCAACGCGCGCTATACTCCGCGCCCTGGCGTCTCAACATAAAAGGAGGGCTGCGTGATGACGAGACACGATCACCATCGAACGCGTGGCCCTGTCTTGGCCCTGCATCACAGCGTGCTGCAGGGCTGACCCAGGCGAAGCTTCCCGAACCGACGTTTCCTTGATTGGTCTGTCCTGTTTTGTGCCGTCGCCCGCGCCTGTCCGCGACGGCCTGACCGACCCCCGCCCCGGCCTTACCGTCAGGGGTAAGAATCAACGAGACGAACATGACCATCCTTTCCCTCAAAGACGCGGGCTTCGTCGCGCGCAGCCCTCTCTTCCAAAATCTGACCCTGACCTTCGCTCCGGGTGATCACGTGGGCCTGGTGGCCCAGAACGGCGCCGGCAAGACCACCTTGTTGCGCTGCCTGAGCGGCGAGATCGAACTGACCCGCGGCGAGGTGGTGCGCTCCCGCGGAGCCGGTGTCGGATACGTGCCGCAGGACGTGGGCGCCGAGCTGCTGGACCTCACCTTCCGAGACGCCGTGCTGAGCGCCCTTGATCCGGACCTGCGGGAAAGCGAAAGCTGGCGCGTGGACCTGGTCCTCGACTCCCTCGATGCGCCGCAGGAGATACGGAGCATCCGGGTCTCGGCCCTGAGCGGTGGCTGGCAGCGCTTGATGCTGCTGGCCCGGGTCTGGGTCACCGAGCCGGATGCGCTGCTGCTGGATGAGCCCACCAACCATCTTGATCTGGAAAAGATTCTTCAGCTGGAGAGATGGCTGGCCACCTGGGCCGCTGGCGTGCTGGTGATCATCGCCAGTCATGACCGCAGCTTCCTGAATTCAGCAACCAATCGAACCCTGTTCCTGCGGCCGGAAACCTCGCGCCTCTTCGCCCTGCCCTATAGTGCCGCGCGCGCGGCGCTGGCAGAAATGGACGCGGCCGATGCGGCAAAGCAGGAGCGTGATTTGAAGGACGCGCAGAGGCTGCGTCGACAGTCCGCCAAGCTGAAGAACATCGGCATCAATTCGGGCAGCGACCTCTTGCAGAAAAAGCAGAAGCAGCTCCGCGAGCGGGCCGAGCGCATCGAAGAGGCGGTGAGCGCGCTGCACAGCGAAAGGTTCGCAGAAATCCGGCTGGCCAATTCCGGTACCCATGCGAAACGGCTGCTTCGGTTGGAGGACCTGCCGGTCGCCACGCCCGCCGGACGGCTGCTGTTCAAGGTGCCGGAGCTGAATGTGTTCAAGGGTGACCGAATCGTCGTTCTGGGGCACAACGGCACCGGAAAGTCGACCCTGGTTCGCCTCTTGCGGTCGGCGTTGATCGAAGGCCGCGAGGTTGCCGGGATACGGACCACACCATCGCTGATCACGGGCTATATGGACCAGGCCCTCTCGGCGGTCCCGCTGGACCGCACGCCCTTCGACTTCGTCAGTGGCCGGGGCCAGAGCGACCCCCAGTGCCGCTCCGCCTTGGCGGCGGCCGGAATTGCCTTCGATCTGCAGAGCCATCCGATCGGCTTGCTGTCCTTCGGTCAGCGCTCGCGCCTCGCGCTGCTGGCCTTGCGTTTCGCCGCGCCCAACTTCTACCTGCTGGACGAGCCCACCAACCATGTGGACATTGCCGGACAGGAGGCCTTGGCCGAAGAGATCAAGGCGCGGGAGGCCTGCTGCCTGCTGGTGTCCCACGACCGGGCCTTCGTGCGCGACGTGGGCACCCGCTTTCTGGTGGTGGAGCGCGGCGTCCTGCGGGAGCAGGAGTCGCCGGAGCCCTATTTCGCGTCTCTGTCACCCTAGGTAGCGCGGCGGCAGCTATGCCGCGTGGGACGGCTTGCGACAGGATTCCATGGCTTTCAGGACCTCGCCCAAGGAGCGCCTCGCGCCCGCCTGCAGGTACTCCATGGCCCGCAAGGCGGACTCGTGCGCGGCCTCACTGGAGCCGGCCACGCAGTCCTCGATGACACGGCAGAAGTAATCCGACTGATGGCCGTCGACGAAGGTGTAGTGCACGCAGACATCGGTCAGGCCGCCGCATAGGAGCAGTGTCTCGACCTTCAATCCGCGCAGCAGGATCTCCAAGTCGGTGCCGAAGAAGGCCGAGTAGCGCCGCTTCTTGATCAGATAGTCGTCCGGCCGAAACCCCATCTGCTCGACGGCGATGTCCGTGTTCGGGTTGTCTTCCAGACAGTGAATGTCCTCGCTGCCGTCCAGCTCGCGGCCGAAATCGACCAGGTTCGGGCGATGCACCTCCTGAATGAAAATCACCGGGATACCGTTTTCGCGCGCCGTGTCGATGGCCGCGCGGGACTGCAGCATCCGCTCCTTGTAGCCCGGCATATGATCGATGGCCCGCTTCTCGATGGTGTCGTCGAAGGTGCCGGCTTGAATATCGATGACGATCAGGGCGGGGCGGCCTTCGATCAGGTCGCGCCGGCGCGTGGAAGTGTTCGCCATGCAGTCTCCTCCCTTGGGATGATCCCTATCCGCTGGTGCCGACGATGACCGTCACTATGCCACGGCCCGCCTTGCCACTCCCTTCCTAGCGGCCGATGCCCATGGATTCAAACATCCAGTTGCTTATGAGTCCAGAACACTAAATGAACATGAAATTCGAATGATCATAACGGGAAAGGAAGGTTTAAGTTTGGTTTGGGCCATAGATAAATTGAGTGATGTCACAACGTGATGAGTGTTTCATACAAGTTCGTAACTGGTCAAATCCAATCGTTGCAGCTTTTAAAAATCTCAAAAATGAACTACTTGACCATGATGGTGTATTACTTCGTGAAAACAGAATTGGCATGCCAAAAATCGTTGTGTCTCGAAGCATTAGAAATCGCTCATCAGGGTCATTTCAGCATTTCTAAAACCAAAGCTCTGATGCGTGAAAAGGTCTACTGGCCTTATCTCGACAAAGACCTTAAAAACTTTGTGGGCGACTGTTTGTCATGTCAAGCCAACTCTAGTATGCCTCCTCCCGCTCCCTTGAAGATGTCAGAACTCCCTTCAGCCCCATGGACTGACATTTCGATTGACTTCTTTGGACCAACTCCATCTGGCAAGAGACTTCTTGTGATCATGGACTTGTACTCCAGATTTCCTCTCGTTGAAGTGATGAAGACAACAACAGAGGCAGTGGTGATCAAACGACTGGAAAAGATTTCGTCAATTTTTGGTTACATCAGCACTTGTCGCCATGACAATGGTCCACCCTTCAACTCAACTGGATTTCGAGAATATCTAACTCCTGTTGGTATCAAGAGCATAGCAATTACACCTGAGCATCCCGAGGCTAATGCTGTCGTTGAAAAGTTTAATGCTCAATTAAAGAAACCCCTTACGGACAGCTAAGTTAGGGAACAAGGATTGGGGATCAGAAATCACAACAATGTTGTAGATGTACCAAAATAGTCTACAGGACAAACCCCGTCTTTAGTATTCTTTGGTTGTCCTCTTAAGATGGGGCTTTCCTCAATTGAGAAATTTACTTCACCTTATGATGCCAGCATGCGTGATAGACAGCATCAAAAGTATGCCGACTCAAAGGAATATACGGATAACAAAAGAAATGCTCGAGATCGTTCTTTACACGTACGTGACAAAGTTCTAATGAAGAGAAACAAACTATGCTCAAAGTCGGAAGTTCCTAGGAGACGTATTTACTGTTGTCCGAATTAAACATTCCACAATCACAGTGAGAAGTGAGAAAGGTCGTTGCTACATGCGCGACATATCGTTTTTTAAAATAATCAAAGACAGCATGAAGAGAAATAGAAATGATCTTGTAAATAAGCGTAACAATCAGACTGACATTGTAAGAAAAACGTACCCCAAACGTAATCGGAAAAATGTATCGTATAAATAAGGACTCAGCACATTCTTCTCTCAAAGTCGAGGGAGATGTTGCGTATGCAATAATTATGCTAATTTATTATAATTAATCATTTGATCAAACACTATTTAAACGCATTGCTTAATCATAGGAAATAGATTCAGATTTAGAACTGATGCTTCGTGCGTACTGAACTTTGTGTTCTATTCTGTGTGTAACAATACAACAACCTATACGGGATTTTCAAAATTAGTTAGAAAAGAACACAAGAGAAATAAAAAAGCATGTCACCACTGGGGATCGAACCTGTGACCCACGCTTTTGCGGCGTGCGCTCTCCAAACTGAGCTAGGTGACCTCCGCTGTTAATATACTTTTCTATTTCTCTGGTCCTACCTTTTTAAGAGAGTTTATATTTCCCCATTTTTAATGCCCGTCAATCTTTCAAAACCATATTATAATACCTAAATTAAAGGTATATTTGAAACAACCACTAACAGAAAGATTTGGAGAATAGTCAGAAAAGTGGTTTTTGACACTCGGTAGCTCCAACACCCCAGAATTGTAACTTCAACAAAAGTTGAAAAGTTACCGCTAATGGTAAAAATATAAGAGAAATCCGAGCTCCTCTCAGGATGGACCCACGGTGATGTTGGCTTGTCTCTGTTTGACACAACAAATCATAGTATGGCCAACCAAGCAAAACGTGTGACCATCCCTGAACTACAGTGCATTGTATCTCCCTTTTTGCAACTTATGATTCAAACACAAGAGGGAGGGTTGTCATGTTTATGTAATGATTCCGTTCTCTCTGACTAGGGATAATGGTATGTAATTGGACAGGGGATCGACAGGTTTAAACAACCGATTTACTTGAGAAATATTGTCTGTTAAAGACCGACTATGATAATCGATCGAAGGAATCTGATGCTCCCCGCCCACGAACTCATGGGATGGCTGGAACTATCAAATTTTGGCATGAAAGGTTTTTATGCTTGTGTTTGAATCATAAGTTGTAACAAGCGTAATCATGAGGCAGTGTATTTGGTATTTTAAGGTATGAAACACATGCTTAATAGTTTTCATCGTGCCCTCGATTTCATACATTACTACATTTATTGTTTTAATTTCAATACTTACACATTATCAAGGGCTTTGGAGGATTTATGAGGCACGAAGGTCACCCTGACACAGCTAGCCGTCAGATTCACCATTGCTCGATGAAACATTTTGCCGAGTTAGCCTTGCTTTGAAATGTATAAATATTTTTTGAAAAAGGCGTCCTCTCTCAAGATTTGGGAAAGCTGCAAGCCGTCCAAATCTCTCATACCATGTGTCATCATGTCATAGTTCCATAACCGTTGCATTGTTTCCCTATTATCTTTTCCGTTTTGTATATAAGCTATGTATTCTATAAATAAATTAAACAGTTCCTGTTGAGTCGAAACGGAATATTGGTCATTTCTTAATCTTCCTTATTGCGGCGATAACCTTTTATTTCGGATTTCACAACATTTTGACGCAGTTGACAGGATACGTCAAATATGGAAGAGGATAGAATTGTTTAAACTTTTGCTTCAGATCTTATGGTCAGGATGCATAACCGACTCACTATGGCTACAGACCTTCGCGTTTGGGAGCATGTTTAGAAATTTACTTTCACTTGAAGAAGCCTAAAGCTGAAGAACGTCTCGATTTGATGCTCTCGTGTGAGAGTGACGAAGTTTTGTCTATGGTAGTTATTGGGTTAGCAGCGGATGCAGACTTTATTACGACTCGAGACTAGAAAAACGTCTCCTAATCGACGATAGCTTACAGGGACGTTTGGAATTTTTCGGAAAGCAACAGGAATCACAATTGCTGGATGAGTATGCACAGCGCATTTTTGGAAAAGAGATTTTCTGCCCTTACAAGGGACAACGTTCTCATTGCAAGGTTTCTCACAGGATTGCAAAATGTCGAACTCGCGAAGGAGTTAATGACATATGAACGTTTCCAGAATTTCAATGATCAAGTAGTTTGTTAGTGGTACAAAACAAGTATGCACAATTGAATAAACACAAACCTTTCTCTGCAGATGAACTTAACTCTCTATAGGGCCGGTAAAGAGATGTGGCTCATGCTAACCGTGGCGCACCTATCAACCTCGCAGATTTTTACATGCACAGGGAACTTTTTTAGGCTTTAAAATCGCTTAGGAACAATAAAGAGATCCTCATCACAAAACCTGATAAAGGATAAGGGGTCACTATCCTAAACCAAAAAGATTACATCCACAAAATAAATAACATACTACAAGACTCCAGAAAATTTCAAAAATTAGGTAGTGTTGAAAAGGACGACTATACATCCAGAATCGACCAGCGTATCCGAAAGTGATTACTTAATCCTTAATCTAGTTAAGCAAGGTTAAGCAAGGTCTGCCTCCCGATGTTTACAATAGGATCAGAGCCTCTGGGTCACAACGTCCACATATGTATGGCCTCCCTAAAACACATAAAAAGGAACTTCCCTTTCGACCGATTCTTCCTATTTTCTACAACATGAAATGGACAAATGGCTTTCAGAAATTTTACAACCCGTACTTCATCTTTATTCAGAATATTGTGTTAAAGACTCGTTTACCTTCGCTAATCATACCCAAAACCTTGATTTCAGTTCCAACGACAATTTTTTGTGTTCTTTTGACGTCTGCAACTTGTTTACAAACGTTCCGTTAGATAAAACCATCAAGATGCGCCGATGCATTGTATAGAGGTAACCTTGTTCCTCCTCAATTCCCGGCAGACGGTTTTGTTTCAAATTGATGAATTCAGCTTCAATAATGAAATATACCGACAACAGAATGGGGTAAGCATGGGAAGTCCCTTGGGTCCAGCATCGGCAAATATCTCTGTTGGCTTTCATGAACTTCAACTTTTTGAATCTAGCCAAAAGCCCATTATTTATTTCTGTTATGTTGATGTCACACTTGCAATATTTGAAAGGGAGTCTGAATGCGACGAATTCCTCAAAAACTTAAACAGCTTACACCAAGCTCTAAACTTTACTTTTGAGAAGGAACACAACAACTCATTACCATTCCTTGATGTTTTGATCGAAAAAGAGAGCACTAAATTCCTTACCAGCGTGCACAGAAAACCTACATTTTCCGGCCAATATATTTCCTCGAATTCGTTCTACCCCAAAACACGGAAGATTAACCTCATCAAAACTTTAGTTCAACGCGCTCTCATTATTTGCTCCAATTTTGAGTTAGAATCGGAACTCAATTTTCTAAAGCAAACTTTTCTTTCTAATGGCTATCCCAAAGACATCGTTGACAGCACTATCAGATTTGAACTTTCGCACTGATCCAAAGAAAAAAGCTTTAGACCTAAAAAATGCCATGTATACTTAAAACTACCATGGCATGAAAACGTTTCACTTCGTTCTGCAGACCAGATCAAAAAGACCATAGGGAAGTGTTTTGGTTTGGTGCTGTCGCTCCACACATAGTTTTTAAGACCAAAAAAGCATTATCGACCAACCACAAGGTTGACCGTATTAAGCTGCATACACCATCGTATATTCACCAAACAACGACTCCTCAAAGGAAACAACCACCTCGAGTTTCAAAGACCTAAAACACCACTAAGCAACGTGACTCTGCCATTGGGCAGTACTTGCTTGAGAACCCTGACTGTGCTAAAGTGTGCATGCATGATTGCTTCCTTATTATAAGAAAGACCAGGTCTGTATTTCATTTGGCCGTTCTGGAGTCAGTCCACATAAAAGCAAGAAAACCTTTACTATGCAGACAAAAAGAATTCGTTTTCTTGCTACGCCTATTCAATTTATCTTGTTGTAATGGATGCTGCTTGTTCCAAAAACAAACGCCATTCACGCAGTCCAATTTCTGATTGGCTCCTTCAAAATACAGTTGGGTATACTCTTTCACACATTCCATTTTGGTAACTTTGTCGTTAGTACTCTGAGGAGTGTCAAAAGAAAAAAGTTTTTCAGTACATTATGTTTACGCTATTTCGTGCAATTTCAATGACAGTGTTCAGACTGCCAAAAGGCTTTCACTCTCAGATGGATGCCCTTCGCCAAAATCTTTTGCGTCAGTCGGGAAACAAAGTTTTTCCGGAAAATGCCATTTCTGCTGAAAGCCTGGACACAAAGAGAGTCAATGCTTTAAAACGAACAATGGAAAGCCGACAGAAAGCCATAATGACGATCGTAAAGGCATTTCCGTTCTTCATTCAGCCACAAACCAGCTTGAGGGTAATTTGGTTTTTCTTTCAAATGTGCGTGATGTCGACTTCCTTCTAGATACAGGCAGCTCAATCAATTTAATCGATCAAAAGCATTATGGGGACATTGATTTGAAACATTATTCTCAGATGACTGTGCAAACATTAAGCAGGTCATTTACAGTTTATGCTCCTATGAAAGTTGGCCTGGATTTTGACACTATTGACCATCAACAGACACAGTTAATTGTTGAAGAAGATTATTCGAAAGATAATATCTAATGTTTTGGGGTTGCCATTTATAACCCAGTTTGAATGTGTCCCTAATCTTAGCAAAGAAACTGCCTCTTTGAAAAATGATAAATTTTGTTATCGGCTCATCCGAAAACCGACTGGTTGCGGTACAACAAACTTGTCGCTGACTATCCGTCTGTTTTTAACGACAAGCTTGGACGCACTTCCCTTATCAGACAAGACATTATCACTGATGAGAAGATCGTAAAGCGATCCTAGCCGATTCCATATGCTTTATGTGACGATCTTAAAACAGAAATTAATAAACTGCTCGATTGGGGCATTATTGAAGAGTGCAAGTTGCTGTATCGAAATCCTATCATCATGACAAAGAAGGAAGACGATAGTTATCGTTTCTGCTTAGATTTAAGAGAATTAAATAGTCATCTGTAAAACCGGCATATGAGGTGCTTTGTGTTGAGGATCTTTTATTGCATTTAGAAGACTCTATAGTTTTTTATGGTCATAGATAAAGCTAGTGCTAGCTCCGACTCCTAATCACACTGTGGCCATTGATATTACATATCTTGAGTCTAGGGCATTGTAAGTGTGTTGTGACCTGTTCACTAAGTATCTTGTTGCTTGTATTCTGCCAGATGAAACCAGCACTTCTGTTTGTGAAGCATTTGTAAGATACTGGGCCTCTAAATTGGGGCCACCCCATTCGAGTCTTGTTGGATAACAGTCAAAATCTAGTAGCAGGTTGTATGGGAAAACTTTATAATATTTTTGGTATTCAACATGTGAGCAGACCAGTTGTTCATCCAGAGATGAATGGTCATTGTGAGGGTGCCAATCAGACGCTCAAACATACTTTGATGAAAATCCAGGACAACTGGCCTCACAAGGTTAATCAAGTGTTTGCAAGGGTTGTATTGTGGCAGTATTATTTGACTGAAATACCTCTCACATTCCAAGCATTGCCACTCGAATTTTCCATCATGGAATCAAATACAAGCATTGCATTCCTGTTGTCGAGAGGTAGACGGGGTCAAGTCGTCGAACTCTTTAGTAGTACTTAATCTCTCTCGTAGTACTGATTATTTATGGCCCCATCATATCGCCTCGGATTTTATCAAATCATCGGTGAGGGCAGAAGTTGTATCGTAACCCTTGTAACCATCATCATTATCATCATCATTGTCATCATCATCATCATCATCATCATCATCATCATCATCATCATTATCATCATCATCATCACCTTTAATATCATCATCATCATCATCATCATCATCCGTAGCGTTATAAAGCTTCAGAGCCCCTTTAAATTCGAGGCAAAAATCGGAATGCTGCAATGAGCATTATTAATTGATCTCCCTGCACACACTGATTGGGGAAGAATTCGCGAAAGATTGACACTAAAAATCTTCGCCTTTTGACAAAGTTGGTTACGTTACTACTTCCCGATACTCTTGAATAAGAATATATATAATTGCGCGAATTCTCCTCCAGTCAGTGGGAACGGGGAAATTAATTAATTGATATTTATTGTGTTTCGCGAAAGATTGACACTAAAAATCTTCGTCTTAGCTTTTGAGCCTTGATGGCTGAATGGTTGAGGGATTGGTTTAGTAACCATGAGGTCGTGAGTTCGAATCCGGTGAGCGCGGTTAAATTGCAAGCTATTGTGGTAATGCTCCACTCTTTGAGAATTATATATATACACATACATATATACATATATACATATATATACATATACATATATATACATATTATATTTAAGTGAACAAATCCATACATGGTAAAGGGCTCAGTGCAAGGGTTGCAGAGCGATTCAGATTTGAGAGGAAAGAAACAGTCTGGATTTTTGATCATCAGAGCGATTATCAGATAGGAGATGAAGTTATTCTGATAAAACAAAGGAAGCCCTGCAAATTGCCTTGTGTTATTTCGGTGTTCTCTAAAGAAAGTGGCATCGATGACTGTATACGGCTTTAAGGCAGGCGTCCATGTGGGATGAGCGAGTCGAGGTATGAGCATAGAAGAGGTTAGCTTGTCAAACGATTCAAATCTCTTTAAGTTGCTGCACCCATATTAGTAAGAGTGAATTAAAATATCCCATTTAATCACTAACCAGTTTTGGAATGATCTCAATGGTGCATCTGTGATCCACTTTACACTCTCAATCTCACGAAGAGAGAGCGGGAGCCTTTCAAGGGATGCAGAAAGTAATAGACCTCCTGAAATATTTACGAAAATACATTTTCGAACTCTTTTGAATTATTTGTTTCACTTTATTAAGTTGCCATGATAATAATGAAATCTTCATATCACAAACAGCATTGATCTAAATCTCGACTTGACAACGGTTGGAAAATGCAAGGAATCATACACAACGGTCCTAGATTTTTAAAACGCTCAAGTTGCGAGCACCTTCTACTCTTCATTCAGCTGAAACAACACTTACCTTGCTACACGCAAGTACAACATAAGGCCTTTAATTTACGTCAACCCGTTCTACAATGTAAATTCAGTTCCGCGACAAACGAAATTGATTGCCGATATCTATCATATTTCTGATCAACTACTGACAGAATGTTAGTCTTCTCTAACACCTCTTTCGTAAACAATAAAATTTAAGCTTTAGTCACCAAAACGACTTACAATATAAAATTCATATTACGCGTATTAAGTATCAAGTGGACGGCTCAACGCCAGGAAAAAGTTATGGACATAGAGAAGCAAAGCAAAATAGATTACAAGGGAAGACCGTTTTGTTGCTTGTCATACCAGAGAGTAATACAGAGTGATTCATCATTACATTAAATATCCAGCAAAAGCGTATCGAAACATATGCCAGGCGGCATTTCCATGAAATGCCTACAAAAGTAAATCAAAGAAATGGTAATGTTCCTGCTTCAATTGTTTAATTGGCTCGAATGCAAAACATACCTGAAGACTCTCAATGTAGTTTAATAACAAAAAGTATCATTGTAGGAAATAGAAACGGAAGGTAGCACTGTACTCCAATCAACGACTGCAAATTTTTGTTCATTCCTTTGCAGGAGTAGATATGGTATAAAGGGAAACATTATGGAAAGAAAAAGCATCATATACTTTCATAATTTGTACCAATGCAAGGACCAAACTAAATGAGATTTGCAATGCCTATCGACAAAGAACAAGGGCCTTGTGAATCAGGTTATTGGAGTGACCTACACGATTAAATTTTTAGCAGTTTTAAGTTTTGGGTCAGATCTCGATGTGTTCATTTTTCATCCTGGAAACAGTCGGCTAATCTGGTACAATTGTGTTCGTTTTGAAGATAAAATTAGCGGGGTTGTAGCCATAAGGGGTTTACGGGACATGCACTCGCCCATTTCTTTTTTTAAGCAACTCGATTTTCAGGGTCAGGGCTGAGGTTGCTGAGTGTATGATACACTTTCACGGATAAAGTTGCTTAACAGGTTGCTGAGGTTATGTTTTCCTTGTGATACCGAATCGTATAAATATATACAATATCTGGTTTTTCTTCTGTCTACTTACAATGAGTTATACATGTAAATAGTTCGTTATGTATTTGTTTCAAATCAAAAAAGAATTCTCCTGTCTATATTTTTAAGAAAAGTTGTAATTTTGTTCTCCGAAAAAAAGTTGCTAACTCACTGTCAGGGCTGAGGGTTTGCTAAGCAAGTTTCTTAATCTCTTGGCTAATTTGAGGGCTGAAGCCTTAGCAACTGAGTTGCTTGTATAAAAAAATGTGTAGTTCGCTGTTTCGGAGATCAAGGTCGCTTTCCAGTAGCTTCGGTGGATGCACACATTTTACTTACAAAAAATATTCTTTAAAGTGCACAACGACAATTTTCAAGTTACCTACAGGGCAAAACACCTCAGTTCTCGATTTGCTAAAATTTATAAAGCAGTTGCTTTTAAAAATCGTGTATTCAACAACGTCTTTCAGATACTAACGATCTTTTAAAGTAAAATTAACAACCGTACCGGAAACAATTGAGGTTGGTTAAAGCTGGAGTCACTATCATGAATTCCCTTTTCAAACCCAAATCAATCCATCACTTATCCCTCGAATGCAGCCGTCCTTGGCTTTCTAAAGTATTTAACTAACACAAACTAAATCTCAAATGCTTACTTACTTCACTTTTCTTGCCAACCGTAACTGATCCAAACGAACTTTCGTTCAGGGCAAATGACCATCCAACATGAGCGCCTGGAAAACTCATTCATACTAAACTAACCACAATTTCATATTAAATATTAACCACTGGCAATTTGAGGAAATGGCAAGAAGTACCAGACACTGAAATTTATACAAGTCTCCTAGGGCAAATAACCCTGAACAGCTCGTAGAGAGGCGCCAATTTTTGATGGAAGCTTGTTAACTGCCATGTTCCATGTCCTTCCAGCTGACGGTAATACAACATAGTGAGCAAACACTTCAGAAAATATCATTGTTTCACCACATCTGGTTACAAAATGTACGAAGCAGCAGTTCCCTTTATCCGACAGACTTTGCCTCATTAGACACGTGGTGGTAGGTCATATTGGGGTCCGTAACTTAAGAGGTCAATAGCTCTAAAACCCTGACGAGCTTCAAAACCCAACTCAGGGCAATTAGTTGACCGATATCTGTAGGTCGTTTATACTACAAGAATGTTTGAACAGATCATGATTTTGACATGTTTTCCATGGGCAGCTCGATCCATAAACAATATATCAAGCAAAACCAGCCCTTGGGAATCGTTCTCTCTGCAAGGGTCTTCGTATTTATACCACGTACGAAGGCTCAAAATATACTAGCGTAATAACAAATCACAGGGATCCCGTGACTTTGAGATACACGCGTTCAAGGTTTACCACAGGAAGCAAGTGAATATTTAGAGACATGCGGGAATAAGGCTACCCCTAAACCAAATCCAGATATCATGACATCTTCTTGTCTTTGGGTGACATTAGAATGAATCAACCTTGGTGGTCTAAACCTACTATTCACGAATGATAACCTCCTCGGCACCTTCAAAGATTTCATGATTCATTTCTTATCATTCATGGCTTACAGTTGATGGCTCGTTTAAATCTTTATAAACTTCTCTGCGGTGTTACATAATTGTTGTTTTGGATGGATCTTTATTCTTCTTTGTTTTGCAACACTTGGTAGCATAATGTTTGACCGTCACCAATCACCTACATAGATAAGCGTGCCCTCCATAACGGATTCTGGTATCAAATGTTTAAGGACCCAATAAATGTTTTGGAGTATAAAATAAACACGCTACCCCTGAAGAAACAAGAGTCGACTTCGAAAAACTAAAATGTTTACCTTCTTAGCT
>JAAAKM020006971.1:112535391-112556197 GCA_010016025.2 Alatinidae sp. Z8VKAUB7J3
AATGAGTACCAGCTATGTTGGGAAAAGTGATCAAAAACTTGACTTGGGATAGGAGTGGCGCCCACCCCTATCATGGTAGTAGTAGAAGCTAAGAAATGAGGAGCATTTGTGTTGCCTCCGACTGTGGTCGACCTTTCTCTTCTTCTATTCCTGATACTGCCGTAATTAGTTCATCTGTTGCCCTTTTTAGGTCTCCATTCCATAGCTACATATAGTTCTGGGATCCCTGAATTACGTTGTAAACAGAAAACTCTACGGAATCTCGTTTCCCTTCCTTTGCCTGGTGGCACTCTACAAACAGCCGTGCAGGCCACAACCACCCCCAAAAAGGCCGATGCTTTTGTTTACATAAAGAGATGGGTCATTACGATACAAAGCAGAAATTTATCGTAATCATTTCACAAAAAATTGATAGCGCAGTAAAAATTCAACGGTTTTCATTTCCTTTGCAATATTAATTTTCAACAATATGCAAGAAAACGTATGTGTCACCCAAGTCTCACCGTGAATGGTTTTGGGATAAACATTCTTTTCTTTGCTAACTTATGTTACTTTAGGTATTCTTTAGTATCAATAGCAGCACAGAGATAGCATCAACCGTATACAAGATGATTTAAGTGCTGTAAGTTCTTTAAGTTAGTGAAATAGGCACCCCCGGGGAAATTTTCTCATTTCCACAGGCCATATAAGGCCAAGGGTGGATCTTGCATAGAGCCTTTGGGGGGGGGGGGGCGTTTTCAGAATTTCCGAGATTCCAGAGGGTATAGCTAACATAAGAACTGTTCGGTCACGTCCTTATAAACCTTAATCATTCGACTAAATTTACTTTTGGCGGTTGCAGTTTTAAATACTAGAATAGTTAACTGTAAAGGGTACAGTGGACTTAGATTAATTTGGCAACTGTGATTGCAGAGGTTTTCTCTTTTCTATCTAAGTTGTGATGTTCTATTAATGGCTATGGCTATTTATTAAAGACACTCGAACTTCAGGACTTCCTTTTGTTGGCAGTCAAGTGATCCAGTCGCCTTGGCACGAGAAAACGAAGATAAATGTATCAAATGCTTATCATGTAAACAAAATAAAACGTATGAGAGCTGCAGCGTAAAGTTTTGGTGTGCCTACAATCTTAGACAAAACTTGTTGAGAGTTTTGGGTCTGTCAAGTAGTCCCCCTCCGATCATTTTCAAAACAGCCGTTTTAGGGAGCTAAGTTCCAAACTCCATAATACCCCAAGGGAAAGGCCAGAAGCAACGAAATTACACCAGTGAAAGCGTGTGTTCCGTGTCTATGATTGTGATGTATTTTCACTCTTCGACTCCAGTTTAACTTGAAAATTCTTAATAGTTTTGTCCAAAATTGTAGCTTTAATATAGAAATGTAGCATTATGGCACCTTCCTTTTTTATAATTGACAAAACGGGAATTCACCAAATAGAAATCCGAGCCTAAAGCCCGGTTTACATGATTAGACATTATTCATCAAATTCGTAAATAACACCCTTAACAGCGTCTCATGAGCTGTTTAAGACAGAAAACATCTACATCTTTAGTTTCGGTTCAATGCTTTATAATCTCAATAAACCCTGATCCTTAAGCTCAGATGAGACGAAAAACAAAGTAGGAAGGGGTTGCTGCTGACACCTTCCATCCATTCCTCTCAAGTGACCGATAAAATACATTTATATATTCTCGTATATATTCATATGCTATCTTGCTATTGTTGGTAATTGGCTTAGAGCAATGACATGAACAAGCGTGGACAACAAAGTTCCTACTCAACCCATAATTTATTACACAATCTGGTATTGCTTTCTATTTTCATAATATTTGGCCATGAGATTCCTTCTGCCCACGGAAACATAACCGCTCTGTTTCCTACACTCTGTATAAACGCATCTGATGTAACGGACAAATACGCTGTCGCCAGGGTAACCCCTACAATAACAAGAGCCGCTTCTAGCATCTCTTGTAATCCTTTCAATGTTTGTAAAGAATACTCGCAATCAGGATTTTTGCACTAATTAAATGTATGCGATTAACAAACTACAGATATAACTAATTGAGTCAATGCTTAGAAAGTTTTATTAGTTAGGAAAGTAGACTGTGCGACAGTTAGATCTTTTACCGTGTAATGAATTTGAATTTGAATTGCAGGTTTATCAAGACGAATTCCTAGCGTTAGTAAGAAACATCGCAACATTACTAAAGAGTGCCAAATAATCGTACCCCCCCCCTCCCCGCTTTTCAATTATTTTAAAATTTGTAACCTCCCGCTCTCTATTAGGTACCCCCGTTCATTAATTTCAAGGAATTTTCCCAGTACTCAAAATGTAAATGATGTCTGGAAACACTTGAATAACTTCCCATGCAAGATTTGACCCTGAAACAGTTGCTAATTAGTCAATTAGTACGATTTTTGTCCTCATGTGTCATCCTCATTTAAATCTTTCACGAAATTGGGACTAGATTTCAGACCCTCTGGTGTATTTGGATCTCCCGTTTATTAACTTTGTACCGTTATGATGACCCCCAATTTATTCAGACCCCCCGTCTATTCGGCACCCCAGAGTACACGGGAAGCAAGGCGAGGACCCTCTTCTATTACATTTTGTGCTCCCTGATCTTTCCGAGCAACGTTTTTCTATTAGGTTAAAAGTTTCCTTCTTATATGTAAATATCGCTGTTTACAATTTAAACGAATCAGATTTACGTCAGCTTGTTTTCTTATCTAAGGTGTGATAAACTGAACATGAACCGGTCAGCTGAATCAGATGAGATGACGTATTGAGACGTTTCAGCAGAAAAATATTGTTTGTTTTAATGACATGCGCATTATGTAATGTTAATCTAAATCAACATTGTAATTATTTTCTAAAAATATTAAAGATATTGGTAACAATACGCAGCTTAGTAACAATATATAGTGTGGCTGTTCTTGTCATTTGTTATATAGATATGTGTGTGTATGTTGGAGGGAGGGGTTAAATGTACTAGTAAATTGTCTTCCCCTTACTGTATTGATGAATGGATAAAAATTCGCTGACTGGTAATTAAGGGGAAGAATATGTAAGAGAAACTTCGTTGCGTCAATATTCCAAGACTTCTTTAACTCCATTCATTGGCTTCCTAAAAGTTCACTAGCTATCGTGAGTGGAATCTGCTTGAAGTAGTCTTAGAAAAAGACAAGACATTTCAAAACCCATTAGTTTTTATGTTGACCTTTTCCTTGTGTATTAAAATGTATGTACATTTTACTCGTCGAAGCTCTTGTTCTTTAGAAAGTTAATCTTGCGCAGTATCTGAGAGTCCAATATTATATATCTGTTCGTTTAAATCAACAGTATTTTCCACGAGGTGACTTGTAATTTGCGGTCATAACACTGTCAATTCGCACTAGTTGGTGCTAAAATGATCTTTAGTTTTAAACGTGAGTATACCTTTGCATTTGTGAATCACTTCTTTGATTCTTTGTAATTTTAAGCATTATTGTATCTGGTTTTGGAGCAAAGGAATGCTGTTTTAGCAACAATTGTATTTCTTTGCCAACTTTCAAACAATTATATATGCATATCAAGTGCTTTAATAACATATTGCAGTGGAAATACTGTCTCAAAATATTCTGTGCAGGAAACATAGAGATATATTCAGAAAATAAAAACTGAAGTTGATTGTAACAACGATTTATGGTACTTGGTATTAGTTTGATAATTATTGTTGAGCGAATCACTTAAAGATTCTCCTCTATTTCATTCCTTTATTCATACTAAGTTAGTTTATGGACACAGTTCTCTAGGTTGTACTTTCATGCTTTGCTAAGGTAACGTATTTATAACACACTTTGTTATTACTAATACCCCTCGTGCTAGATGTTTTGTAGAACTTGGATAAATGAGACTACTTTGTCAGATGTTTACCTAGTGTATGTGGTGTATACGCTTATATGTCGTCCTTATTAAACGATAACAGTACATCCTAACACAAAGCTAATTGTATTTGTTGAGCGAAAGTAATTTTAAAAGATATTTTTTCAAGCCAGATAGGATATACAGGTAATAGCATTTCCAAATCAATTTAGCATTGTTTATCTAATAGGATTAGTCACGAAGTTTGGAAAAAACTGATTTCCTTAAATGTTTTCCAAGGAACTCTTTTAATCAAATTTTGACAACTGTCGTGGTAAATTAAATGTTTTACTTCGCTTAAAGATTTAAAGAAATTATGTTTGACTGAGAAACGTTTGTCTATAAACAATTTGAAAACAACATTAGTACATACCGGTTATGGACGTCCAGTGGGAATAGATAACGCTTTGAGTGACAAATGCGTGATTTACCATTAATTAGAATTAAGCAAGATTGATTCAAATCTCCTTACCATTTGGATTTCTTGCACAAATTTTTTGCATTCCATCCTCAAGGCTTTTTGATTTGAACAAAGAACGTAAACCATGAAGAAATCCACAACGAGGTGTACGGGTTGAAGCATCAAGGAGCGCATCGACTACGGACATGTTTATAGTCGTCATGGACTCCAAGGAATCGTTAAATTTAAACTTGACATGTTTCTTCTTGGAATGATAAACAACAGCCCTAAAAACTATTGTAAACTATGACTTATTATTTCCTTGACCAATGTCTTCTTGAAGAGAGTTGTAACATACCTTCTAACTGGAGCTGTATTGCTGTTACAATTTGAAGGCATCAAATCAAAACCATTGTATCCATATTAAAAGCATCCACTGTTGTGTTCTCTGTAGAGAGATACTGTCTGAAATTATATTTCTATGTCTCTTAAAGCTCCCCAATACAAATGTTTGTTTGCTTTAACGAATGTATTATCCCACAAACCATGTATTGCGTGGTAATCTTGTATACTGTGCAGTATTTCTTTGTTCTTCTTTTTAACATTGCATAATTTACCGGTTTCATAGTGATATATACTATCTGACAATATTAAATTACTGATGGTTTGAGTTAAAAAATCGGGTGTTCTTTCCTCTAATATGCCCTTTTCTAATCCCTTGAAAAACAAAACTATCAGCTGCTTCTCGTCGCTATGGCCTGACCTTACATTCAATCTTCACACGGCAGCTGATGGGCAACAAGTTAGGTAAATAAGTCAGATCGTTTGATATGGTATCCAGCAGATATCACATATGCAAGTAAACACATAGGAAACAGAAACGTCTAAAAAATGTATATAAACCTACAGAAAAACAGTTTATAATTTGCTTGCCTTACAAGCAAGCAGAAAATTTTGAGGTTGAAAAATGACTTGGGTCCATTTAGTAGACAAAGAAGCTTATGGCATAGACATTAGCGGTAAATTATTGAAGGTCCATACAATAACAAAACCAAACGTTCATTTCCTCAAATCCTTTCTCACTGGAAGCAACGATGCTTGAGAATATCCATCAAATATCAAAACAGTTATACAAATCCGATTGCGTTAATTACATGAAAGAGGTAATTAGTTGATCGGCTTGACAAACGGCAGGAGTTGACACAAGAACTTCTGTCATGTAGTCCTCAAGAAATCTTTGAGTAGCTTGTTATCAAAAGAAATTTTATAACTACTGGATGGGAGATTAGATATTCATAACTTTGTGTTAAAAAATTCACCAATTTCGACGATCATAGCTTATCTTAAGTTTCTGCAGAATATTTCTTACAAAGGATTGTAAATATGTAAATATTTGTGTTGCAAACAGGACACTTAAGCTCTATAAACTTTGTAACATTCCCATCTAAAGGGGGCGCTATTGTGCTTTTGGCAAAGAATGGATGTAGTATCTGTTCTCATTAATGACAGATGCTTTCCATAATTCGCGAGAGGCGGTCCTACTGGGAAACTGTAGTGTTGCAACGCTGTGTTGCAACGCTGTTATGACGTAGGCATTACCTTGAATCGTGAAAAGAGTAAATTTGGGGTAACTGAAATTAGCTGGTTAGGGCGGAAGTTGACGGAAGAGGGGATAACCCCAGAGGAAAAAAGTACACAGGCAATTTTGGATCTCCCGTTTATTCAGACCCCCGTTTATTCGGCACTCAAGAGTAAAAGTGGCAGACGTGTCTAGAAAGGGTCCATTTGCTCCATATCCAGAATGTTTAGAGTAATTAGGTTGAGTGTTTGTGATGTATCGGTTTCTACCTCCCACTATGTACGACCTTATGTAAAGTATTATTCACAAAAGTGAGAGTGAGAGTGTTTTCCAATGGTTCCGGTTTCTTTATCGGAAAAAAAATAAGATAACTTCCCTTTTTATTCTGTCTTCTTAATTCTCCTGCATCATATTTACAGCTTTTAACAACCAACATACTTCTATGTAATTTAAAGGGTCGTTTATTTTAAGAAAGGAAATTGTCTGGTGGGGGAGGGGGGAGGATAGACGTATCCGTGTATTTACCTTTAAGCCAAGATAGGAAACATATTTGTTCAAGGGGGATAGGAAAGAAAAGGAGGTGATGCCAAATCTTTTTATCACTTCATGAACATTCTCAATTATCCATGTGTTTGGCTTGAAAAGGGAATGTGAGTTTCTTCCTTTAGTACAATCTGATGCGAAAATTTGCTTATCTTGAAACGAACTATGGCGAGGGCTAAGGCTCAGGGGAGAGTGGTTGGGCATTCAAAGGTTACTCATAACTTTATGAATCTTTTTGCAAATTTCCTCTCTTCTTCTCCAGCTAGACTTTAATAGAGTCTGTTCTTTGTATTTGAATAAAACGAAGCTATAATTGATAATTTAGGAGAATAAAATCACAGTCTTTCCCGAAATCCAACACTTCGATAAAATAAGCACAATTGCTATTATAGGGGAGAGAAATAACGAGACAGAAATCGAATCATACCTAAAATAAAACATCTATTTTCAAGAAATATTTGACGCATTTTTAATTATTAATGTTAGGTCGTCTTCTTTATAAATTTTGGGATTTCTTCCAAACATTTGCTTTTATAGAGTTCGAGGAGTTTACATAAAAATCAGAGAGCAAAAGGACAGCATGAAACAAATGTTTTGAACAATATCAATTGCTGAATGTATTAACTAATGATACTATAATCATTAATCATACATGTTAATAACTATTCTACCATTTTACAAACTTTCCAGTCAATCAATGTCTTGATCAGCAAAATTCTAGTAATTGTCCTAGAAGTAAATATCAAACGGTGTCGCATTTGCATTGCAAAAAAATAAATTGAAAACAACGTATAAAACATGATGCATTGCAGTATATAAACCTAAATAAATAAATGTATGTATATATATAGCTATACGGAAGGCGATACAAAATATTTCGCATGATCAATATTTACAATTATATAGTCCAAAATACTTTCGCTGTCATCTTCGGAATTCTTTAAACTGAGTTTATTTTAATTTTTAAAATTAACAAAGACCTTTTCATGGTTATTTATTAAGACACTCGCAAACACAGCAAAGGATGTCGTGTCGTATCAACAATAATGAAAATAACTAATTGATTCCTTTTCGACTCAAATAGCTACAGTATACAGTTGCAAAAGGTAAGATAAAGGAGCATACCTACAATTCATCTTACTAACTATACCAGTGATGCCATAAAACTAAATTCTTCTGTCAGTTAATATCTGCTTCTTACCATCCTTTTAAGGTAATAAGCTCAAAACACATTTTCTGCAGACAACCTCATAATTAAATGCTTGGCAATATTTCCTAATGTCTTCCCGAAGAACGTTCCTGAAGAGTTCTCTTTTTCACTGACCAGATTTTTATCATAGTTTGCCTACTAGTTGTCCATCTTGGCTCTGAGGCAAATCGTACTAATCCTGATCTCATATTTTAAAAACTGCTAGGCTATATACCGAAGGATGAAGAACATGACCCACGCAAAAACGCAAAAGTCAAGAACAGTTACCTAATACCCTCTGTTAAGAGCCATTGCTTTTGTGGAGTAATCATCATATGTTATATGATATGTTATCGTAGGAGACCTACTAGAATTTTTGTCAAACTAACTGGGCGCTAGAATATAATTCTTTTGCTTTACACATTTATGCTCTATAGTATGGCCTGAATGTGTATGTCTTCTGTACCCACAATATTATTTAGAGACGTAGGCGAACGTACAGTACACTGCAAGTAAAGAGCAGAATACTGCAATAAAATACAATTGACTCACTTACAACAAAAAGGGTTTTGTAACTATAGAGGAAGCATATTACCTCTCAATTGTAAATTCATTAAATGAAATTCTATGCTAATAAGATATAGGTCTAGTGACCGTTGGACATAGTGACTGTAGAGTGAAAGGGCCGTAGTAACCCGACCACTGTCCTTTCCTCCAAAACTCTTGCAGTATAGCCCCCCTCCCCCTGTAAGACTTAAAGACTTTCTTTTCTCTGAAGCAGTATCATTGTGGCTGATATTGAAACCAGCTGACATTTTAAGCACCAAGGAAAAAGATATCATGTCAAAAAATAGCTGTCCTTCCTCAGACCAATTTTATACTCAGACCATTTAATAGTTTTTATGAACCAGAGAACACTAAGCGCCATTTTGGGTTTATTTTAATACGTGACACAGGAGAGGGTAATCTATAACACTTTTCATGGGAATTTAAATAGTAACATTTAGCCACAATAAACCAATACGTACTTTCGCAGAAGGAACAAATACTCCCAGCTCTCTTTTGGAAATGGCGAATTATTCCTTCCCCTTTTGCTGAACTGTGTTGCTAATAAGGCTTCTTGTTATTGTTACGAACATGAGAGAACTTTCTGTTGCTCTATCTTCAAGACACTATCAGTACATAACTTACTTATGCTTGACATCAACGTCGGTTATACAATATGATCCTATCTAAGCTAAATACTTCTGTTCTAAATGACTGCTATCTTTGTGTATCTTCACGATCACAATCATTTTGCCCCATGGAATCTTAAACTACGTTTTCTTTATAGAATCTGGCACTACGTACATGAATTTTAAAGTTTTAAACATAAAAAAGGTTACCTACAGAATTTATGAAAATATGCAGTTATCCCATTAATAATGGAGTCACGATATGGTTGAGAACGTTTTGCTACTATTTGCAAGCAGGCCACTAGTACGTTCCATGTATGGCAGACTTTGCCAGTGGGCTGTAAGTTGCCGACTACTTAGACGTGAGATTGTTTCTAAAGTTTCCTCGTGTGTGATAGTCCATCTTAAATGCCATAAAGTCACCTGGTGAATCTTACGCGTTGCCCTCTCTAATACTTGTTTATACTAATCTTTGTAAATAGTAAGGCTTTCAAAGAAGTCAAAAGCCACACACACAAATAATACAAGCACAAACACAACAACACACTCAGATTGACACACAGACAGAGAGCAAGACACACACACAGAGAAGCACACGCACACACAGAGGAACAAATGCAAGCAAATTGTGCTAGCTGGTAGCTCCGCTGTCACCAGTGCAAAGTATCAATGTTCATATTGTATTAAAGTGAGAGAACAAATATATCAACCATTAATTTTCCCCTAAGAATAAGATTGGTGTAATAAAAACTTGCACAATAAATAAGCATCATCATGATCCAAAGGACCACCTAGATCTGCAAATACTTATGCTTAAAAATATTCATATTTAAAGTGTTAACACTAGGTCACTTTCAGGTATCTAATAGTCGTCAACTGTTAAAAAGAATTAAATACCATCTACATATCACTTAGTCCTTTAATCTTTGCAATTTGTTATTTTATCAACATGTTTCATTACCCAATTATTCAAAATAGCAAAGTTCATGTCCCTAAATTCTTCAGTATGTAGTTTAAATGGATGAACAAACTTGACATCTGTGGTATATGTAGTCCAAAACGCTCTACTATCTGATGCCCCAAGATCTGGTAAGTAATGTCCACTTAACTTAACAGTATTTTCAACTGGTTCTAACATCCGTATAATTGTCGTTACCGCAATTTCAAGAAATACTTGATTGTCGTAAAAGATATCTGCTAAATGCATAAACGTTTTAGCATGAATACCAGGTATATAAAAAAGATCAGACCATCCTTTACTACAGTATAATATGCCATTTCCATTGTGTAGGAGATTTCTTTCGAACAACTGGAATTTCGATTTTGGAATTACTCTGTACATTTCCTTATATGCAGAAACACAGGCTTTGAGGCCAAAGGAACTGTTGATCCACACCCAGTTTGAGACTAAACTATCCAAAGGCATCTTTGAAAACATTGGAGCGCCATTCGTAATCAGAGCTCCTTGCCATATCTTTGACTTGTCAAGATTCACAAAATTCCAAAAGTTTACTATCATATCATCGTTAATATATAAGTATCCTTTAAAGCCTGGATATTTAGAAATAGCTTCACTCAGGCATTGGTATCCAAACATACCATAGACAATTTCGTACGAGATATTAAACTGATGTGGTATGCTGGTGTCACGACCACAAAAGGCTATCGATGGAAATGCCTTTTTGTAAAGGCGATTTAACGTAGGTATACTGTCGTAAAGGTCGTAGTTGAACACGATAACTAGAAGGACGTCGCTGAAAGCATCTCGATAACATTTTTGGTCAGCTTGATTTAGTTTTTGTGACAGTTTGATATTGTACTCCTTCTCACATCCTAGTAGTTTGAGAATATCTGAAAAGAAGAAAACAAAGAGTTATATTACGTCATAAGAGAATTACGAAAGAGGATTCTTCTTTTTATTTGTAGGTAATTTAGTAAGAGTACGATTGCAAAGGAGCATCAGAAAGTAAAGTAATGGATTACAAACGCTACTCCGTCATGGCATCTCTATGGATAGAAAGAGTTAAAGAATTAAAACCATATTTGACAACGTTTCGTCTTCAATGCAAATTGGTCATTTGCTTGAGAAGTAAAGTTGTCTTTTTTAGCACTTCCTGGTCGTGTATATAATGTGTAATTGGCACCAAGGACGGGAATTATTGATAGCGTCTTTCACGTCCTTTTCAAATTTGTTAGACTGTTTACCGCTCCATGGTATCCTTAGATAAATAGTACACTTTCATGGACCAAATTTTCTTGGGAAGCAGTACTGCGCCAGTTGTTGTTTGATGCAGTCTTCGATTATGGTTAAGGTATACACGACCAGAAAAATTTTTTCCACGTGCCCGAAAAGACACACTACCCACCCTGAAGAAAACTCAATTAAAGTTGCCTTTCTTGACGGTTTTTTTTCCACAACTTGTCGGTGTCGTAATCACCTTATCAAAAACAAGTCGTCCATCGTGGTCTTCTATAATTGTTCTTTGGCAAAACGTGAAGACTATAAGATGATCATAGAGGCAGACAGAAGAAAGATACACTGTCTCAGAAGTGTAAATTTTATTCTTAAATGTATCATTGTGTTTGGCACCATTTTTGATATCAAAACATGAGGATTCCTCATCTGCGTCAAGAGTCCGGGATATCTATGGAGGTTAATTGCCTTTCTCAGAGACACAAAAACCTGTCTTCTCAACTAAAACCCTCTGGTCAATAATGAAACAACTCACTTGTATAGTTTCTCGATTTTGCCAACGATTTACTAATCTGCGAATCCTAAGGAGGTGACAAATAATCACCTCGTTTATAGTTGCTGTGGTAGCTTGGTATGCTTGTCACGTGCACCGTAGGGTAATCTTGATTTTTTTTGTTTGACTGTTAACGTTGGAATGATTTGTCACATTAACTCTGTAATAGTCAGAAAAGACTCGTTCAAAGTCTTTAACTGGTATCGTATCTTTTAGAATTGACACGATCTCTACGTGGCCAATTGACCACATCTGATGATAATATAACAAAGTTGTATGAATAATTCAAAGACGTATAAATGAGAGTCATCAAAAGTCGTCAACTGTTTGCAAATGTATCTGTGAGTTCCTTTACACAACATTCATTAATATGAATGCCAGTTGTCGATGCTCACTGTACACAATATCCTAATACTATGCTTAAGTTTGTTTTACAATTGCAGTTTTTATGTCTTCTCTACATCCATTGAAACTACATCTATAAACGTATTTAAAAAGATGGAGCCACTGCATTGCCTTATGAAGTATGGACACTTTTATGCCTTACATGACGATCTATATGCCGCGAAGGAAACTAATTGCCTCTAATAATGCGACCACCATTTAATTTTATCGAAAATACATTTTAAAGTTAAACACGTGGAGAGAATACTCAGCTCAGCATGCAGTTCATGCCTAATGCATAGTAACAGTTGGTAAAGGATATAAAATCAATGAACACCAATAGTGTAGAGATAGCATCCTGTACAAGCATACTGGCACCAAATAAAGTATAGCCTCTACATTATCTTAAATCTCTACATAATGTAAAGCAAGGTAATAATAAAGAGTATTAGTACGTAGTTTTTAATGTTTAAATCCCCTCTTCAATGAGTAACTACATGTATTTTAATACCATCTCATTAACACAAATCAGTCGAGTTTCGGGAGTTGGAAAATTGAAAGCAATAGTGAAGCGATGCACGTATAATGATAGGATTAGCGGGCTTAAAGCCCTCTGTCTTTGGGCTAAAAAACTTTTTGTTTGTTCAAGTTTGCTAATGTCAAGTTAAATACAGTATATCACAACTTGTATCCCAAAATGTGTCGTGTAATTGATATCTAACTTGCTGATAATTCATAGATTTACATATTTGACTAAATTTATTGTCACTACGCCAGAAGAAGGAAGAGATTCCGAAAGCTCGCACAGAGCCCAAATTCAGTTTTTATGTTTTTATATAGGATATATACATATATATATATATATATATATATATACTCAATATGCAAACAGTACTGTTTCACCCTTTGTGGGCTCATCAGTGCAGCACAGAGTGAAGAGACTGAATCTTAGCTATGAAGCAAGCCAGCTTGCAACAAGGCAATTTGAAAGATTTTATATGTATTTTTTCAAAATTTATTTATATTTGATTTATATAAAACAAGAAGCAAAGTTGTCTATGCTAACATTATCACTGATAAAGATAAACGAGAAACATTAACATAGAGAATTCTGCTTCTTGCTTTCTATAATTTATATAGTAGCGGATTAATATTCAAAGACAAAAAGTACATTTTGGATGTTTCCAGATAATAAAAATTAGCTCGAAGCATTAAAATTGTTTTGATCCAACAAATATTAACTGAATTTATTATTAGCAAGTCACAAGCTAGTTGTTGGCTCCAGATTTTTTTGCTATTCAATGTTAACTACTATTGCGTGGTAACTTATACTTCATACAACAGTTTCTAATTTCACTTTTGTAGTAACTTTCTTGTTTTTATATCATAGAATGAAATTTAGTTTCAGAAGCACATAAAATTACGTAAAGTTACCTCTTCATTACACAGTTGAATATCTTCCTTTTGCAAACGAGCTGTTGAGACCGCACGAGTCGAAGTTATTTATTACCTTAGTATTTGGAATGGGATAACTTTGATAGATTTAAGGCACGAGGGTCCTACAGGAATTTCCTAAATAGATAAATTTGATAACTATATGGTTGCGTACATCATCAGCTTTTGAAAAAATACTTCCATCGTAAAGATACAACAACTATCTGGATACGAGGCAGTACCAAGGTGAGACTCATCCTCATGATCGTAAAGAAAGTAATTTGAACCTGAATAAGCATTGCTCTCTAAGTAAAAGTAGAAAAATGAAGTTATCCTACAGTTTTAAGCGGTGGATTTAAGCGGTGTACCCTCCGGTTTCTATGTTTTCCTTGACAACCCATTGAGTTTCTCAATACTACAATGGCTTCTTCATCTGTCATGCTATCCATCTATAATTAAGAAATAAACTAGCCATACAAGAGTTCCCCTTTTTATCTCACCCATTTGTGCTTTAGCTAATTTATCCTATTATCCAGCAGAAAGGCAGCTATAAATAAGTACATTCGGTTAACCATAATCTACAAAAAAATCACCGAGCTTCACAGCAAATCCATACTTTCGTCAAATAAAAAAATATTGCCCCATTGAAATATTTCCATTGACTCTATCTGACGATCAGATAGAAGGTTTTATTTCTGAGCATGAATCGTTTTATGTTGTCCTAATACCAACACAACAGTGCCTGTAGTACAAAGTAGAAGCTTAGCTTTGCTGTTTCAATAGGTAGGCTTGATGCTGACGTCATTATTAATGTGATTTGTTGTTAACCTTCTTGACCCTGAAGCTCATTTGTTATAGACTTCAGAGAATTGAGCCTCAAAAGCTGCGGAAACGTATCTCTCATCTTAGGTGTCATATTTTGCTGTTTAGGTATGGCACAGTGCATTTTTAACATGCCCTTCTGAAGTAAAAAGTAATTCCTAAAACGTCCTGAGGTAAGCTACAACTTTGTAATGTCAACATATAGCAAACAGGAAAAACGCTTGTCTTTTTGCTGTATATTCATGATGCCGCTTTTGATTTACCTGTAGAAGATACGATAAGTGACGGATTCGTTTTCCTTTAAAACGTTTTGGCAAACACTGGTCGTTTCGTACCGTCCGGGTGATAGGGAAAATTTTGTAAAAGGGATTAATTATTACAGCTTTATTTTACAAACTTTCCTTTTCTATTTTAAAAGAATAATAACAGAGGGTGTCTGGAAATTGTATTAAGCGGAACGATTTTGTTAGAAAATGGCGTTTAAAAATGTTTGTTATGGACTAAAGGGCTGGGTATAGGGTTTGTGGATCCCGGATAATTAAATCCAAAACTAACTAAATCCAATAATCTTCAGCATCTGATATGCACTAGTCTAAATTGGAAAATAAAGATAATGTGGACACAGTAAAAAACCCATCTTAATTAGCGTGGTTTAAATATCCAAGACATATTAAATAAATGTAGCTGTTATTCTGTACAGTCAAAATACAATGCTCGTATCTATACAATTTTGTCGAACCACGACAGGTGCAAAACAAGTGGGAAATGCTTGCATTTATTTTTGTATCCACGTCACTGTATACTCTTTCAATTCAACAAAATATTTTCTAACCTAATATGACAATGACATATCTATGATTCTTTTGATTGCAAAGTGCTATAAGACCATTGGCGGCAGAAATTGTCGAACAGAAAGAACTGAAACTCTGAGGAAAGAAGCTCTTCATTTAACCGAACCAAAATAACTATGTATGTATTGGTAATAAATTATGCACATTTATTAATGACGCCCGTTGCTATTAACAGAAAATCCCTCCTACCGCAACTCCTCCATCTCATTATCTTCCTTATCATAATCTGCCTCTCGTTAAATTGCTGGCAAATTGCATTTGTCCCTTCTTTCTCTTGTTCTCAATAACAATTCCTTTAATCTCACTGGTGCTTTCAGAACAACAGGCAATTGTTGGCTTTAGTTCCAAATGAGATACTGTGTTACTGCGTGAGCATTATCTACAAAACACTTATGACAATACACAAGAGAAACACCACCCAGGACTCGAACCCATGACCTTTGCTTTCACGGCGTGTGCTCTACCCACTGAGCTAAAGGATCCGCGTTGTTAACATATTTCTTTAGTCACCACATTAGATTCCATTCAACCACATGTGGACATAAATATCCACCTCACGCAATCAGAGACCAGGCTCTCTCAAATTTCAAATCCTCTGTTCTTGAGGCTTGATAACACCTAAAGTTTTAATTGGTAATGCCTTGCATGTTTTTGCTTAATACTTTTTACTTAGATCCTTCCTCTACTGGTTTTTCATCGTCTTTTATCATGTTATACTCCTTTAGAACGCTTTTGCACAATAATACGTCGATTGGGTGAACTTTAGCAAATCTTAGCAGATTATGTAAGGGGACTAATAATAGTAATCTAAGCTTATTTTGTGATTCGCCGATGTTAGCCAGTCAATATCGACACCAATGGAATCCATTAGAAGCTTAATAGTGTTGAGCAGTGATCAGAGGTCGATTAAATATAGAATATTTGATGTCACTTCTCAAAGAGGAAAGATCATTTGTGCAAAATGTGAGAGAAGGCAATATTTGGAACTGATTTTCGTATACGAGATCTATGTAAAAAAATAAAAAGAAGATCGGAGTAGTGATCAACACTAGGGATTTTCAAACATGTCGGACATGGTGAAATAGATTTTCCATTTCGATGTGTCTTTGAATGCTTTTATTATTAACGGAGACCTCAGTAGTAATGAATCAGAAGATATATGTATACAACACTTTGCTTTTAAAGAGGGAGGTGAAACGTGTAGTTTTATACTCCATTGTCTCGTTAGAGTATGAATAAGACGGTCAAGGTTATGATACGATAATTTGTTCGTTGCTTTCCGCTTTCTTATTGATAATACCAGTCGAAAGTTTACGCCAATCAAGCCATTTTAAGATACTTTTCAGGTATCCTTATGTTATAATTATCATTTTTAATTTTCTTTCATTTTCATATTTCAATATCTATCAACTGTTTTATTTCATCATCTATTTCATTATCATATAATCCCAATTCTTGCCATAACAATCATTTCTAATAATCTCATGTACCCTGACGAAAGGTCAGGAGGGGGACGAGTTGAATAACACTTGCTGCCCAATATACTATTCCACACTCTTTAAAGGAGTGGGAATGTGGCATGTCGTTAAAGTGGTAAAGGAATGGTGTTTGGTTTAGGGCAGGTTTCTCAACCAGGGATGCTAGTAGCATTCCAGGGGATGCGAGATAACCATGCACGCCTAGAGTTAATACTCTGTCGTCAATTAAGAGAAATGTCGACATCGCTGAGATGCATGGGTCGACAAGCCGATTCCTGTCAACGATAAGTGCCACGTTGTGGAGAAAGCCTTATGTAAGAAATAGGAACTAGAAAGGTATTAAATTTCAATTGGCCTCTGAGAATTTAAACATTAGCGCTTTAAAATGTCATGTATATTGTACGAAATAGCGAAAACACTATGTCCTTAAAAGCTCTCTTCGTCCGACACTCATCATAGTACAATCGTCAGAATGACCGAAATGAAACGTGTGAAAGACTATACTAACTTTATTTTTAAAGGACCCAAGCAGAATTTGGACTGCCTGAATGTTTATTTTTGGATCAATCAGGGTCTACTACAACAATGTGTCATGCATAGATGAAAAATTAAAGTTTTTGCTGTGTTTATGTAACTGAATTTGTTAAAATACTTTTACTTTTTCATACGTTTCACTTTTTCATGTTTAACTTCCGTTCATTGTTGATAAAAACGTATTATACAACTTATTTGTACCATCATTAACACTTTCTACAGCTTTCTTCTGTTTGTAATCTTGTTGCACGTGTTTTCTGTATGTATTATCTAATTTATAATTTTTATTTAAGCCAGGAATTTCTTAACATACTCTATCTCTCATGAATATGTATCTTAGTGAAGACACGAAACATTGAGACAAAAAATGATTGCAAAACTTCTTGTAATTCTCTTTAGTGTTATGCAAATGGATTCTGAAATAAATTATTACCCTTAGATTAATGGTTGCAAGGGCTCTTTCAAAACATTTTCGGGGTGCGGGGCATGAAATGGGTAGGAACAATTAGTCTACGAGGACCATGTAAGGTCCTTAGTCTTCCCAACATGATAAAGTAGACAGATAATGTTTTGTATCACCTTGCGCGACAGGAAAATTATTTTTGATTAGAGCAGCCCTTAGCAATTTGATCATGCAATCACGCCGTGTACCATAACACTTTGTTTTGGCTTCCTGTTTAGCATGAAGTGCATAGATTTATCATACCCTGTGCTAGAAAGGGGAGTCAAGACAATAAAAAGCACGTATCAGAGGCAAATTGGTGTAGAGAAAGTAGGCTGTTTTTGACATAGGAATTCTATGGCTTTGGAGCAAGTCATTAGCAGCAGCAGTGAATAATTGTCTTTTTCTCAACTGTGGTTGATCAACACCTGTCTCTTCAATGCCATTCATCTGACTAGCATAGCATTCTATTATCAGAATCAGCTGTGACACGCGTTGAAACATTGGTATTTGTGTTAGCAATGACGAAATGGTCATACATCTTATAATACAAATGAGATGTGACACTGAGTTGGCAAATAGCAGCGACCTTTGCAGGTGCAAAGACAAAGAATGGGTTTGTATAAGATTAAGGAAACATGCGTATTCCAGTGTTTGACAGATAATCGAATAGAGAATAATTAAATCTGCTTCCAGAACACTTGGGCATAAAACCTTGTTGTATATAATATGACACAGACGACGTCTAAACTTATATCAAAGTTATTCAAAATGTTTGATTTACTTTAATATCTTGCGTGACCAGATCCCAAGCAGACGTACAACCTTAAAGCCATACTAAAGTTCATGATACATTTTGAGATATATTTTTGCTCTATAAACTTTGCAACTTTCTGATGGTGTCCACCTTCCCTGAAAAAATATTTCATCAGCTAACGCATCCATACTTATCCTGCCTCGTCCTGGATTTTTCATAGGTTTCACTGCGTAACCCTGGGTACTGCTGCCAGTTGATCTCTTTACGAGGCCTACTTTTCTTTACTCACAGATGTTCTGATTCAACATCGGCTGTCTATGGTGTCTTGTTATTTTGGGACATTACAAGAAATTTCACAGAAACGATTTTGTTACTCAGGTTAAGAAGTTACAGCAAGGTCAGTTTCTAAACTGCTTGCAAACAGGATAATTTACTGCAAATATCTGCTACGTAAATTTACACGACACTTCTTTGAAATCGAGACAATACTATTTTATAACAGGGAAGAATTTGGGCTGTTCATGATTTGGAGCCAAAGAATTTTGAAATATAAAAAAGTTGAGGGTAACATCAAAATTTGACCTTATTAACTTAATCATATCAGTTCCACAGTTTTCAATATTGCTCAAGCTGGTCTAAATTATTACTAAAATTTTGCTGCTACTATTTACTGATCAAATGATTTTATTAAAAGTCTATCTTAAGTCTATCTATCTTATACTAAAATTTGTGTTGATTTCTCCATGACAGCATCAAACTGGCGCAAGAAATAAAATTCCAAATACGTCTCTTTAAAACATGCCACAAAACTTTTCTCCGTCTTGCCCCTTTCCATGTTTTTTCCATTTTATTTCCTCAGGTCAGGAAACTTTAGGCATTGAGTATGTTTATTAACAGAATAAATTAAACATGCAAACATTAGAATTTATTCCCAGAATATACCTAAATCTAGCTAATCCTCACTGACTTTGAGTTGACATCTCTATTTTACTTCATTTATTATGATGCATTGAGTATGGAATTGACAATACATGTTTGTTTTTTAAGAAGTATACTCTTTTTGGAAATGGAATTGACAATACATGATTGTTTTTTAAGAAGCATACTCTTTTCTAAAAAATACTTTAGCGTAAAGAGCAAGGTATTGTGGAGAAGACGAGCCCCCTTATAAACATAATATTTTATGTTCGTTTTGAGTATTAATGCTAATAATTACTTCCGCGAGAAGAAAAGTTTTTAGTTTCTCATTTTTTAGATAATGCTAGAAAACCCTGCGCCCCCTTCATGGAAATTCTCGGCCCTCAGGATTAATTCCTCCATGGTAAGATTTTCCCACGCAACCTCCTCCCACCCCAACGCAAAAAAAATCCCTCTGACAAAGTCTGTACACTTCATAATGACCATTACAATATGTAAACAATAGTCAAAGCTTGTAACTTGCAGCCTCTCCCCCGGGGACTGGGGGGGGATTAAGTCGTCCTAAAAGAGTTAGTTATTAGATTTTCGTCTAAATTGAACAGAATCACTATCTCATAATTTTGATCCGGTGACTTCGGGAAAAATTGTGCGTTGGAGTGGGCCAAGGCGCCCTTCAATTTTTTTGGTCACATAAAAAGGGCACTAGAACTTTTAATTTTCGTTAGAATGAGTCCTGTCGTAAAATTCTAAGACCACTGGATAACAGTAGTGTTCTCTGATACGCTGAATCTGATGGTGACACTATCGTGAAGATTCTATGACTTTTAGGGGATGTTTCCCTATTTTCTAAAATAAGTTAAATTTACCTAGGCTCGTAACTTTTGACGGGTAGAACTTAACTTGATGAAGTTTATATGTTTAAAATCAGCATTAAAATGCAATTCTTACAGTTCGTTACCACGAACTGTTTGAAAACATGAATGGTGGTAAAGCCAGTTGAAAATCCTCGAAACAAGAACAAAATCCTCGAAAATCATAAATTCTGGCTCGGTGAAAATACCCTCTCGCAAATAAATACCCCTTTGAAAATTCCCCTCACCTGTAAAAGTGAGCCAACAAAGGGAAACTAAAAAGAATTAAAAGAACAAAGAAGACAGGTTATTTCGGAATATTCTACCTATTTTCCAAAAAAAAAACAGGTAGAATATACGGAGTAGAGTATCCTATAGTATATTTTTTTACACATTTACTTACTGAAACTGTTTTTGCATTTAATTTGTTGAGTTATCATTACTGGGTAACCTAAAGGCTAAAGAAATACAAAAAAAGAAAATATAATTTAACAGCAACTGTGGAAGAAGTGACTCGTAATGAAAGTGCACAATACTGGCTGGGCCAGTACAAGTAATTACGTCCTGTGGACTTATTCTGGCACTAATTTTCGTTGTACACGATACCGGTTCAGCACTTGGGATATAAAACGCGTTCATCACGTATGCATCCAAGGTCGTATTGAGGAGTTGTGTTAGGAGGTTCGACCCCCCCCCCCCCCCCCCCCCCCCTCCCCCCCCCCCCCCCCCCCCACAAAATCACAAAATCACACCCATTCTTTCTTATTTCTCTCCTCTCACAAACAAAACAACACAACAACA
>JAAAKM020006971.1:112556207-112582902 GCA_010016025.2 Alatinidae sp. Z8VKAUB7J3
CCCTTCAAAAAAAAAAATAAAAAAATAAATATGACTATAGGCACATCAGAAGCCTTTTTTTGTCCAACATACCTTTAAGGGGCGTCCTTTTAAAAATTTCATTTTAAATAACATGGATTCAAATTGCAATCCGGAACCAAATAAATTTTCAAAGACAGAACTTCTTTGTTTCAAATCAGTACGCCAATTGTTTTGTTTAACCTTTATTTTACCCTTCTAGGTTAAATGTACTTTGATCCCCCAAAATATGAATAAAATAATTTGAATAAATAACGATTTAGAAATAAATAGCCCACTGCAAGATATTCTAGAACCTTAAATTTAATCTGTATTTTAGAATATAGGTAGAATATTCAAAATCTCTTCTTTTCTTCATTCTTTTTATTTTTCTAGATTTTCCTTTGGCTGCTAAATTTTACAAGTGGGGTGTTTTCCAGGGGGAAACTGTCCTAGAGGGGACCCCCCCATGGGGGGGATAACAAAGGGTTCCAACGAGGAATTAATTTGAGACGGAGATATTTTTTCTAAATGAATATTTGGCCTGTATATCTTAGAGCCGTCATCAGCAAAGGAAACATTATTTGTTAATTGTCTATTCAATGACCCTTTAAATCAACTTAAGAAAGCCTTAAGTGAAACCACTTGGGAACCCCTGACCTTATTGTTTATGAAGTCACATGTTAATTATGTTTTTTCTTAGTTAATTATAAACGCTAAATATGAAATGTCAGTAATTGCTGATTATATCTACTAAATATAAAGCTTGAACAATTCTAACCCACTCACATTGACCAGTTTGCCTTACACGAGTGTGTGTGTAAAAAATAAAAATCGATAGAATAATGGATTTTAAAATGAGTGAGTTTTGTTTACTTTATTGTCAGTTTTTTTTTTCAAAATAGTCCGATGATTATTTAACAATGCCTTTGGGATTAACAATACCCCAGAAGCCTGAGACAAGGATTGTAAGTCTTGTCTCAAGAGTATATCAGGTTTTTAAAATGACAATTAACCCCCACTCCCCATGGCTTCTTTTACCCAAATATATCGGACCCCAATTTTGAGATAGTCATTTTGTTAAAAAACAGTCCAAATGTCAAATAAATATGGTTCTGGGTTTTAAAACCCCCCTCCTTGAGCCCTTGGGTAGAGGGTTTTTATCAAGGTGGTAAAAATTATTTCCCAAGTACATAGAACCACATAGACTTGTTTTATACCCCCACATATAACCAAAGGGACTAGGAAAATGCTACTCTTAAAAATTCTCGTAAGTGAATAATTTTTTTTTTCTGACTACTGTCTCAAAATAGACTAATTGGATACATTTTTTTTAATTTATAGTGGTTTAGCTTTTAATTAAAATCTATAGGCTACTTTAGCAAATTAAGATTGAAATTAACTTGTGCTTTTTTTAATTACAGTTGCACTGTCAGTGTTACTAATAATACATAATTATTATTACGCTCATGTTAGAATACCATAGAGTCAAGGGCGCCGGTAAAAAAATTTCCAAGGGAGGGGGGTCCAGACGTCATAATAGCAATGGTGTTTGGGTTAAAGGGAATTTATTTCAGGATATTTTTTCACATGAATAGGTCTATTTTCAAACACTTTTAGGATAAAACTCCCAAATAAAAAGAGCAATTAAATTGCTTGCAAAATGAAATAAAATATAGCAAATTTTAAAAAGTCAGAAATTAGTGCTTATATTTTCCTTATTAAGGTTCAAAATCTATTGGCAGTGGTGTTCGGATGAAAGGAATTTATTTCAGGATATTTTTTCATATGAATAAGTCTATTTTTAAATATCTATTTTTGAAAAAAACTCTCAAATAAAAAAAAATAAATTGTATTCAAAATAAAACATATTTTGCAAAAAATTAATAAATATTTATATAGGCTAAAACATTATATAAATACTATAAAAAGGAGAATAGCATAATTGTATGTTCTTGAATTAATATTCCACCGGGCCTATCCCTGGGTTTGTCTTTTTTTATTTTTTAAACAGCAAAATTTTCTTAATAAATCGTCTTAAAAAGCATTAATTTAAAAAAAAGAAGCGGTTAAACAAAACAAATTAAAACAAAACTTTAAAACTTAACAAAATTATTAAAAAATTAAAAAACTTAAAAAATTATCGCATGCTTAAGCTATATTAAACAAGATTATGATACATATATTCATATAATAATTTAAATTTAAAATAAAGAATAGTTTCCATCAAACGAAGGAATGAGACCAATAACAAATGGAAATTATCATGAATTGTCAAGCCAATTTTGTCAAGTCAAATTGTCAATTGTCAAAGTCTAATTCCAACTAGGGCTTTTAAACATCAAAGCGTCTTTTATGGTAATCTAAGAACAATTTCAAGTTGGTTCTGTTATATTTTTCTATAGATATTTCTGTTATATTTTAAATTATTATGACTAATTTTTTGCTCATCATTGATTCGACATAGCTTTTTATTTTTCTTTAAAATACTTAAATTTTGGAATTTTTTTTTCATTTTATCTCAATATAAACATTCTCACATGCAAACTAATCCGTGTAAAACATTACCGATGTTCTGATTCTCAGCCTCGGCCAGGATTACTATTCAGGGTGGGTATGTTACTGTAAATGTCTGAAATCTGGTTATTTTTTACATTCACCGGCGAATGTCAAAAATTTATTTTCCTCTGCTTGGATTCAGTTCGCTTTGCGAATCATTTTATTCAGTCTTAAGCAAGCTTTGATGGTAAAAGTTAAAGTTAGGTTACATTAGGCTATAAATCTCAGAAATGGGTTAAAACCTTGCATAAAACTGCAAAAGTTGACAGGCATGCTGACACAATAACGTCAATTTTTCGCTATAGACAGTTTTCTTTGTGAAAAAATTTTCTATCCATGATTCTAACTGATTTCTTTTTAAGGTTACGTACCAACAAGATATATCATGGCATTCATGGCCTTTCTTGGCTATGTCAATATTTTTTTGGTGAGAAATAGTATCAATCTTGCCATTGTGGCAATGGTGAATTATACAGCTGTTAATTACAATGTACCTATCATCGATAACACTACGAAACCTGGAGCGATACATTGCGAAGTTCATTCCGAAAATTTTACTGGTAAGCCTTATCAATTACTATTTGTCCAGAATTACTAAAATACTGCAAGGAAGACAAAGAAAACTTTCCGAGTCAAAAACTGTATTCTAAATAATTTGTTAAAGTCCGAGTGTTCGTCAAAATTCATGCGCAAATGAGGATTTTTTTTTTATTATAATGTTTTTAAATCAAGGAAAACCCGTTTGTCTTTCTTATGGTATTTTGACGATTTCCCGTATTAAATTTTTCCTTAACATTTTTTTTTGTACAAGATTTCTATTTTCTGTAAAATTGAATTTTTATATTCAAGCTCAGCATAAATAGTTATATGTTGATAGATTTGTTCTAGTCCAAAGTTCGTATTTTCTGAGTTTTGGTTACAGGAAGGCCATCTTCAATCTCCAGTCTCTGATAACTGCATTTTGGTATTTTCCTATATTTTTAGAATTGTTACAAACTAGCGCTTTGCTGGAATTACAAGTGACCATTAAAAAAAACGCGATGCTCTCTCAAGATCCAAATATATTATGTCAATGTTGCACAAAACAGACAAATTTGAACCCAAGGTCGTAATAGCAAGGTCCAATGTCTTAATACCTTATTTTGTTTTCAGGTAAAAATGAAGACGGTCCTTTTGTATGGAGTCAGCCAATTCAAGCGTTGATCAGCACCAGCTTTCTCTGGGGTTATATTACAACCAATATTCCAGGTGGTAGATTAGCAGAAGTGGTTGGTACAAAGTATCTTCTTACCGGTTCGATGCTGTTAACATCAGTTTTGACCGTTCTTGTACCTCCTGCGGCCTATCTTGGATGGCAATATGTTGTCTTTATTCGAGTTTTGATGGGGATTGCCCTGGTAAGTGTGCTTTTCTTAGGAATTATTTTTTAACCCTAGCAGACAAAAACACAGGGGAGGGGCTCCAATATTCCTTGCCAAATTTCTTAATCTTATTTAAATTTTGGTGACTTCTTTTTCCAATTTTAAATTGAAATATTTTTCATTGCTGACCTTTCAATTTTACAATTTGTCGTCTTTCAAATCAATGTGAATTGTATTCCAATGGCAAAGTATGATCTACAATCTCAACAATCTAATTCACTCTGTCTATCAATATATAGTCAAAAGCGTCATGTCGATTTGCCGGTTGTATTACAGCTTAGATACCAATAAAGTTATGGAAACTCGATTTTTTTTTGGGACACAGTGCGCGGTAGCAATGCTAGCGGCTGGAGATAGGAAACTTGCAGTCTGAATCTAAGAGTCGGAGCAATTGAACTGACCACGTATGCAACAAAACAAAATTCCTTTCCCGCCTATGGTGTTGTAGTACGATCTACGTGTCGGAGCGTGGGCTTGGAGGAGGTGCCAAGCTCAGAGCTCTGTACCAAAAGCTTCTCATGGGCAAGATAGGAGTTATCATAACTGTATTGGTATTTAAGCTGAAGGTTGTATGTTATTTAGGTATCCCGTAGTAGTGCACCCAAGGAGATTTTTAGGGAGAGAGTTTTGGCTCAAGCTTCATCATACTGAATAATAAAATAGGAAATTTTGGCTCTGCAGATAATGACTGCAGACATCCTCTTTCGTTTAACTTTGTACGGAAAATTTTAGTCATATACTGTCAATCAATCATTAGCAATAAAGCATTTTTAACTAGAAAAAAATTACCTGTATTTTTATATGTTCATTATCTTTCTGATAATGATCAGCATTGGCATTTCAGAAATAAGAAATCGGTCAATCTTTTGGTACTTTGGAAATGCTTGTTAGGCTATATTTTAGACCAGGCTATACTTTATAATTACGAATTGAGGATACAAGGAAATATATAGCATGAGCTTTAAAACTGAGCAATTGGGCATAAAAAAACGCACGTCATAGAGAGCTATGGCTGTAGCTCCCTCATACTGAATAATAATACAGGAAATTTTTGGCTGTGTAGATACTGGCTGTAGAAATCCCCTTTCATTTACCTTTGCACGAAAAGTTTTATTGATATATTGTAGATAAATTATTAGCAATAAAACGTTTTTTACGATCATTCCTACCATCATCTATGTTGAATTTTATTATGGGTGGTAAGGTGATTAGGGAAGGAAGGACATATATGTTGTGTTTTTATTTAGGGGACGGGGTAAAACTGTGACGCACGGGGCAAAACCATGTAATGTAATGTCATGTCTTCACCCTTGTCGAGTGAAAAAGGTGCATTGAATATTTGAGTACTTAAGCTTCTTTTACGCCTTTCCGTATAGCAAAAGCAAAACTGAATTTACCTATTTATGACAGAATAGAACTTACTTGTCACCTTTCTATTTACTACATCCATTTCGAGAAAGAAGTCAAGCCTCCAGTGGAGAAATATTTGAGTAATAGCGCCATGTTTCGCAGCCCAGTGTCACATACGAAAGAGAGACTGGATCCTTTCTTGGCCTCTCGTCCTCGATCCCAGCACGTTCTTCACAGGCCACCTCGCGATCTTCAGATGCCACCAGACGACCTTTATTTCTGTGACGTTTTAGTACTCGTACGACAACCCCCTATCAAAAACTCCTACTGAATGAGTTCTTGAGGACGAGTTTCAAAGATGATTCCCTACAGGAAGTGCGCAGTGGTAATCTTGCACTGGTCGTGGATCGAAACCTCCCTATTACCCTAAATAAACAGAAAAACCACCAAACAGGCTATCTAATAAACAAAGGGTAGCTGGGGCATCCAGGGGCAACACCCCTCAATTTTGGCTACCGGCCAGAGAAGAAAGCCATGAAGCAGGCTCATCTGCCCAGTAGGACCGCCTCTCGCAGATTACGGAGAGCATCTGTCATCTAGGAGAACAGATACTGGGAAATCTCATAATACTACATCCATTCCTTGCCAAAAGGCCGAGAAGCGACATTTAAGTTGGTTGGCACAAAGTGGCAAGCCGAGAAGCTTTTCAATATACAGCAATAAACAACTGAGTCTGATTAGCATAGTAGAAATGAGATCAGAACGAGGGATTAAATGTTTTAAACTTACTTTGTAACAAATACGGTGTAACCTGTTTTTGATCGCGCTTAGACACAGATCCTATTGCCTTCATTGCATGAAAGTTTTACCGGCTATCGTTACCATTGATGGCTCAAGTTTAAATCGGAACGGAGACAATTTATCTCTCATCTCATCTCCTCTGAAACGCATTACTGTAATGCTCAGTTACAGGGGGTTACAGTTCATACTTGTTTCCCGTTCTTTAGTGATTTGCGATGCAGCTACATGAAGTTGCGCCACCCCGCTATGAAACGCCGTGTCGAATGTGTGCACGTCTCGACAAATGCAAGAATCTCTTTACACTATCGTTTCGTGAAGGGTACCAGTTTCATGCGCCCCTTGAATGCTGTAAAATTTTCCAATGAAGACTGATACAGAAAAAAACAAAGCAACGGACAATCTAACCTTGTACGCGGCATGCACCACTCCCAGGAGCCTCGTCAACACTGTTAATCCCTTAATATCCGGTTTTTTTAACAGAAATAAATTTCTTCCGCAGTTCACCCGTTGACTTTGCTTGATGATATGATAAGTCATTATTTTCGCTTCATTCGTATGCGCATGCCAGTGATAAAGGCGTGGCTGCAGTCTCTAGATCAAAGACCCCTGATGAGCAGTGGGCCCGACATTGAAACTACCCTAAATCAACAGAAACAGACTAAATATGAAATAAATAAATGGCAGCTGAGGCGTCCCTCAATTTGGGCTACCGAGCAGAGAAGCAAGCCATGAGGCAGACTTAACCGCCCAGTACAACCATCTCTCGCGGATTATGGAAAGAATCTGTTATCAATGAAAACAAATACTACATCCATTCCTTGTCAAAAGGCAAAGAAACGATCAAAGGCGTGGTTGCCTGTCAAATTACACATCAACTGCAGGAAACGGCCGTTTCAATTTGAAAAAGAAATTAATGAACTCTGTTTGGCTCAGCTTTTTAGATTAAGAACTGGTTCAAATAGCAAGTTTGATAGGCATGATTCAAAGCTTGAAAGGGCGTACACGTTGGTTCTTTTTGTAAGAAACTCCATTTCCGGGGCCAGGCCTTAGTTGCTCAGCAATTTCCCAAAATCAGACCTGGTGTTACTTACCTGGTGTACGGTGGTTGCTTCACTACAGGTTATCGTCGAAAAACTGTGCTGTCAGTTGACCCTAGCAATTGTGTATACCTTCATGCCACTTACTGTGGTCAAAGGGGGGAGGGGGGTTGAGTTATTACTCAAACGTTTCTTGATTTGTTTTTCACGTGTTTTCAAAATTGTCCCTCCTGAATTTGTTGCTTAGATTTTGGACAAAATCGAGGCCACACACCTTCGCAACCGAATTGCTAATTGTAAAAAACATTGTTCTCAAAATACTCTATATCGCTATAAACGCCGACCTACATTTTCTACGAAAAAGCCATTAAAATAAAAGTCCTTGTAAATTGTCGCATAAACACGCATGGCCAACCCCACTTTCTAATACAGGTTGACTATGCAATGTCAAGATTTCTTTGACAGTCTCTCAATCAAAGACCCCTGATGAGCAGTGGGTCCGACATTGAAACTATCCTAAATAAACAGAAAAAACACCAAACAGGCTAACTAACAGATAAAGGGCAGCTGGGGCGTCCAAGAGCAACGCCCCTCAATTTAGGCTACCGGGCAGAGAAGCAAGCCATGAAGCAGGCTCAACTGCCCAGTAGGACCGCCTCTCGCGGATTATAGAAAGCATCTGTATTCAACGAGAACAGATACTACGTCCATTCCTTGCCAAAAGGCCGAGAAGCGAAGATTTCTTTGACCATGACCTGCGATGCTCTTGGGTGCCTAATAGACGTCCCCCCCTAATTAAATTCAAAAAATTTCCACCCAGGGCATTCTTATTCCAGCAGTCTCTCAATCAAAGACCCCTGATGAGCATTGGGCCGTTATTCCAGCCCCCCCCCCCATTGATTTTTACGTTAACTCCCACCCAAGATAGTTTTTTGAGGAGGTACTTTGGCGGGCAAGTAGAAAATGTCTTTATTAACATATGAAAATCACACAATGAAAGATGACGGCGGCCTTTTACGAGGCTCGAAGAAGTGTGAAGACGCACATTACACATGTTAGCAATAATACTCTCATTGAGCAGGGCAACATTTTAAAAATCTTGGAAGCCACGTAGGAGACTGCCATGACTTCGAATAACTATTGTTTGTGTTGTATTACCTTACGTTTGGGGATTTGCAGTTGATTCTAAACATTGCTTCTTGACTTCCTTTTTGGTCATTTTCCACCCCACCCCACCCCGTTTGTTAAGTTTCTGGGAATTTTCCAACCCACCCACCTCCGTCTATTAGGCACCAAAGAGTACTCAAGGTTTCATTTAAAGCTGTGCCGTCATCGCGAATAGCGAGTTCAAACATAAAAAAGTCACATTCAAATATTATTTCTCAATTCCTCTGGGTCACGTTCTCAGTTCTCAGTAACATTAGATGAATACAATTCCTTCAGTAAAATATTACAAATTCAACTGCGCTTAAGATTGATCACGACACAGTTCACAGCAGCTGCGATCGACTCTGCTACATGACTGTGAACAATGGGGAGGGGCACAGCAGAAAACAAAGAAATAACTAATTAAGAAAACTCGATACAAAATGCTCTATCGTGGATAAAACTAAAATCTACGTTGCCGTCCAGACTGCACCAAAAAATCCAGCTTGGCGAAGGTATATCAAAGTACAGTATTGATCCTACGGTCCACGTCTTCTATACATTAGAACATGTTTCGCTAAGTGACATGATATCGATTTGCGTGATTTTAATTACATACACAAACGACTTCGCGCCAGTAATGAATAAATTAAAAATCACAACCCGAACTTGTAAAATAACATTGAAAATTGGGCTTCAAATTTGGCCCTGATTCCGGACATATCTTTTCCCCACCGTTCCTTGACATAATATGGGAACAGACCAACTGCATTAAAAAGTGGCCCTCAGATCTTAGTTTAAAAATTCTCAACGGGTAGATGCCTATCAGAAGTATATATCATTTGCGACCTAATAATCTTTTCATTAAGAGCCACAATATACACTCGTAGCCGAAGTGACTTTACAGTTCAAGTATGAACCGATGCACTGTTGAATTTCGACTTTACCGCATTATCTAGAGCAAGTACAAACACGTCATTATCAATTTAACACGAGTGACGAAAATTGGAACGAAGGTGTCGCATGCACGGTCTACTCTGCTAACCCACCCGAATCCAATTAACCTTCACCGACACTCCTTACATCCCTGTATAATTTGTAACCTCTAGTACAAAGAGAAATTGTTCCAGCTCGGCCCAGTCTCAACCCCCATCCTACATAACAATTGAAGCTGGAACATACACTCGGAACCAGCACCTTATTTCCGAAGATTTTTAGCTTCAAACCCCAAATAAACCCACGTGAATAAATGAAAATATGAACAATCGTGGCATGCGAACCTGCGCAAACCAATTTCCAAACATATATTAAGACATTCCAGTTAGGAACCCCATTCCTCTTTCACCGCAAGTCTTTGGGAGGGAGGAGGCCACGCCCAAAGTAAGATGACTCTCAGTCACGTTGGAGCCTTGCAATAAAATTCTTATAAGTGCGAGCTTTAACTACCCATCACTGATTAAGGGTAGCACGTTAACTTGTTCCTTCTTTCAGGGGTGCGAAACTGCGCTATTGCGTAGCACAGCTGCGTAATGCTGCACATAGTTAAACCCAGTGACCATACATTAATGACATGGGTATTCTCGCGCAAAAAAACTTGTAGTGGTCCCAGATATTCTACTAAACCAAATAAATAGTACAACTACTACTCAAGAGACATAATAAAATGGTGGCTGAAGCATTCAAGTGCACCAAGCCTAAAATTAGACTACCAGGTGGAGAATCAAGCCATGAAACAACAGCAAAGCACCAGCGCTATTCACAAGATTCGTTGCGGAGCACATGGAGCATTAAGATGCCACATCCTGTTCTTGCCGAACGGTACAAAAGCAATAAACTCTTGGGTGCCTAATAGACGCCCCCCCCCCACACTAATTAATTTTTCAAAAATTTTCCACCCAGGACATTCTTATTCCAGCCCACCCGCCTATCAATTTTTACGTTATCTCCAACCCATGACATTTTTTTGAGGAGGTACTTTGGCGGGCAAGTAGAAAATGATTTTATCAAAATATGAAAATCACACCTTACAAAATGACGGTGGCCTTTTAAGAGGCTCGAAGAAGTGTGAAGGCGCACATTACACATGTTAGCAATAATACTCTCATTGAGCAGGAGGACGAGGGGAACATTTTAAAAATCTTGGAATCCATGTGGGAGACTGCCATGACTTCAAATAACTGACTATTGTTTGTGTTGTATTACCTTACGTTCAGGGAGTTGTAGTTGATTCTAAACATTGCTTCTTGACTTCCTTTTTGGTCATTTTCCAACCCACCCACCCCCTGTTTATTAAGTTTGTGGGATTTTCCAACCCCTCGTCTATTAGGCACCCAAGAGTACACGTTATTGGCAAGAGAGAATCTCTTCTGTCGTTTCCCCCAATATCGGAGTTTCTCATCAAAAGCAGTGTTGCCAACGTCATTAATGTATGGTCCCTACAGAAAATTGAAATAAAGAAATAATGCGCAACCGACCTCCCACAAAACACCAGCTTCGAGAGTAAATACGGAACACCTAATGCCTCAGTTTAACGGATTGCCTTTTCATCTAACTTACAAATGGTAACTTATAGTGCAAAAAGGCAATCACAACTCGTACCGATGTGAATGGCTAGGCCGTTTCATATCATACATATTGCGTACATTCGTTTTCTACCAGGAACTTTCTGGCCAACAGTTTCCATCAGCAATGCTTTCCCGATAACAAAATCCTAAAAATAAAATACGTTCTAACCTATTTGGAATGGATGATGTATATAGGGTTCTGATAAAGTGAGTTAAGCTAAACGATACTAGGCGTAGTGGTCGCGCTTATCAAACACAACGCTAACATAAAATGCCAAGGCACTGATAAGTGGATCTCCACCTATAAACCTCGCCCTGCATTACAATACTAACAATCTTGTTAACTGTTGTTTCCTTTCATGTATTACGCAAAGAATAACAATGTCTACATTTATAACTCCGAAAACGAATGGTTTTATGTCATTTAAAGGAGAACAGGGTAACGAAGTAAAATCTACAATAAAAGATCGACTCGGAACTATATCTCGATCGGAATTAGAAATGAGTTGGTAGCGCATTACATCGCCGAAGTATCCGAGCTCGAAAAGATACCACCTACAAAATAAGAATATTGCTCGAGGTGTCATAGTTAACTTACGATATCGAGAAGATTCGAGATTGGTCATTGAGGAAAACACTACCCTTAATCGATTTTGTAAACCTAAAACGTTCCTGATTAGTTACTCTGGAGTGCCGAATAAACGGGGGGGTCATCATTACTGTCTAAAGTTAATAAACAGGGGGGCCAAATAAACAGGGGGTCTGAAATCTAGTCTCAATTTCGTGAAAATTTAAAATAAGGATGACACGCATGAGGACAAAATTCGTACTAATTGACTAATTAGTAACTGTTTCAGGGTCAAATGTAGCATGGGAAGTTTTTCAAGTGTTTTCAGACATCATTTTTATTTTCAGTACTGGGAAAATTCCTTGAAATTAATAAACGGGGGGTCCTAATAAGGAGCGGCGGGGTTATAAATTTCAAAAAAAGTTTTTCTGTTTATTTAGGGTAGTTTCAATGTCGGGGCCCACTGCTCATCAGGGGTCTTTGATTGAGAGATTGCTATAGCGGCTAAGCCGCCTAAATTTACTATCAGCGCCCCTAAATTCCTATCAAGATTTAATAATTTATAGGATTTCTTCTAGCAGATGCAATTTCTGCCCCTCATATTCAGAATAGTCCCCTAAGTTAAGAATAGCCCCTCCGAATTTCATACCCTGGCTATGCACCTGTTTCCATTTGTAGAACAATCTCAAGGTATTCATGTCTAAGGTACAGGATCAAATTTTAAAAAAATTGTAATTATTGACTCCGTTTCTGCTACGTTAGCTACAGCAAATACTGCAATTCATGAAAAGATCTTTTGCTAAAGAGTATAGATCAGGGATGAGCAAACGTTTTGGCTTGGTGGCCACATTGCCATTTAAAATTTGACAGACGGGCCGGATCAGCACAAGATGCGAGACATATAAAAACTGCATTTGTTAATAGTACATATCAAACATAAACAGACAAAGCCATTACATTATTAACATACTTTTTCATGAGAACAGTGTTGTTGATCACCCATTTTTGACAGTGTATCGAAGTCTGGTGGTATGAGTGCAATCATTGACAACAATTCTTACTTCTTCATCAATCTTCGCCGGGCCGTAGTTTGCCCACCTCTGGTATAAATGGTCAAATAAAATGGGTGAAAGTTGGTCTTACAGCAGTGAGACGCGTATAAAATAGATTACTTTGGAAAATGAGGCTAATGAGTGTTCTTATGAGAACATTGGAAATGGTCAATGCTCAGATGTTCTCAGGTATTTGTGAAATGCCTTAAGCCATGATTTCATTCTGTGTTGTTCATTCTAAATTATATAAAGTCATTACATTCTTAATATTACAATGAAATCCAATATTTAGGTTTAAAAGGATGGTCAAAGAACTAAACTTCAAAAATGGTATCTACACACCACTTTCATCCATTTCCTGTAGTATAATATCACGGAGTATCATCGAGAAGAGAGGATTTGAGATGTTAGTTTGGAAAAGAAAACTAGAGGAACAGAAAATATGTCACCACCGGGGATCGAACCCGTGACCCACGCTTTCGCGGCGTGCGCTCCACCAACTGAGCTAGGTGACATATTTTCTATTTCTCTAGTGTTCTTTTCAAAACTATTATATCACTGCAAGCTATGGATTGATTTTAGTTTTTGTCCAGTTTAAGCCGTAAGATGTTCTCAACGTTTATAATTTTAAAAGTTTCCGATCTTGTAAGATATGTTCACGTTTAAAAAAATACCTGTATGCCGTATTGACATCGCTACATTGTATAGTGAGTCCTCGATTGTATGTCTGAGAGTCAACTATTCGAACCAATAAAGTGGCCGTAAGCAGACTTGAATTATGATATTATTTATGAAAGATAAAGTTTGCTACGTTACCAGTAACGTTACCATTAACCTCAATTAACGTTTTGTTGACCATTAATGCCACGCTGAACGTGTTTTGTCAATCTTTGAAAGTTATTCTAAGCGTGTTTAAAATTCTTTAAAGCAGAAGAAAACGAAGAATTATGGAGACTTGTAAAGTAAGTTTCCTCTGGTTTATCCTTTTAAAGATCTTGTAGTAACTATAATAATTTCATTCGTCTCACAAATTCAAACTTTCTATTTTGTGCCGGACAAAACCAACTGCACAGAAGATGACAATGTTTGTGGTTGAACAGCAAGTAACAGGAGTTGTTGGTTGTTCTGACCCGTATGCCTCCTTGACTTAAAGGGTTGCGGCTCCGTGTGTGCTATGACACTTTTATTAGTAGGCTCCGTGACATAAGACTTCCTTTACTGGTGAAGCCACAAACGCAGTTATGCAGAAGAATTGTTATGCACATTGTCATAGATAAAAGCTGGAATGCAATTCACTCACGGAATTTTGCGGTTTTGGAAAAGTGAGAGAATTAAAGCCCAAGGACAAAGCTATGCGTCGTTCAACACCATTCGTGATGCTTATATCTGAAAAGTTTAAGCAACTTATTGTAGATAACTAGCCTAATTGATTTCGTATTATCTACCTTAAGAATTACTATCATTGTTGAGTCACGAAATCGTTAGAATGAGCGTGTATCCTCTAGTATCTCTACCACAATGTTCTGTTTAATTTCTCAATATCTTACATAGCTGCTTCTTACTTACATCGCAGTATAACATTCCAAAGATGACAGTGGTTGTCCATGGTGTAGGGTGAGGCAGATAGATGTAGGAGGCACATCAACAATGCCTTCCTAGAAAGTTCTTCAATCTTAATAGCCCCCTGTTGAAAACTATACCTAGCTGTAATCTACCTACTACTGCTAATCTTAGAACGAGTTAGGTTGCACTCATGAGATAAGCAAGAAGAAGGAAGAGAAGTGGGGGGGGGGGGGTGTATACATATAGAGTAGAATTGTGGGAAGAGAAATTCTGGGTATGGTAGAGATCCTACACTTATGGGCCTCGATAGTGAATACGTAAAACCGTTTTAACGCGCGAGTGGCGCAGTGAACAGTAGTTAAAGGTCTTACAAAGATAAAAGTTCTTGGCTACATCAGCCGTGGAAGTGCTTGTAGAAAAAGGACAGACATGGCACATCCCCACAACGTGAAAACGTTTCTAAGGTCTCAGATTGCCGAGGGCCAAACGAAGTCGGAAACCTAATGTTGGATTCGACCTATGACTTTAAAATGGAAGTAAGAAGTATGTGATAAGACGGGGTAACAATAGTCCTTGAACTTTCTATTGATGATTATGCATGGCAACTGAAAACAGTACGAGTTTCCTGTGGCAGTTGACGGAAAGGAGACTGACGTCGGTCAATTGGAAGTTACCTGCCATTTCCCTCCCCGCTCAGCAAAAGTGTTATCCAACTGCTGAAGTCATAAACTCAAGTCGATCAAATACCAACTGCTTGTCTCTGTTGCTGTCAGATGCTGGACAAGTTCGAGATAGGAGCTACTAATAAACCGTTAGGGGCTGATATTGTAGTTAATTTGGTTTCTTTCTTGCGTTTATTTTATCCTCACCAATACAAGGAACATGTAAAATCGAAATTTTTGCCTTTGATTATGTCTCAGCGGGATAAGACGAAAGCAGAGCTAAGGAAAAGATATATGTTTTATCATGGTCTTTCTATTTAATAGAAATACCATGGTGAATATAAAGACCATGGCTCCATATTAAAACCATGTGTGGCTTTATTTTCCAAAGTTATGTTAAGAAAGTTGTCTGTTGACGACTAAGAATTGAAACAAAAGTTCTTAACCCTTGAAATTGATATAGCTTTTAATAAGTACGAAAAACAATCTAAAACTGCTCTAATCTATTAGTATGATTTAATTTTTATTTTAAACTTCTTTTTATCTGTTATAGGTTCTTACCTTCTTGACTTAGGATGAATTGTCTGGTACCAGGTATTGATTTACCTCAAAAATAACTGTTTTGTACTTTATTCCATTGTTTTATTGTTTTAATGTTATAATCTCAGTCACGTAATTTAAAAGTCCCCTTTTAACTTGGTTAATCTTTTTTATCATGGATTCGCAATGGCGCATTTTAAATGAGAATAGATTTATACGAAAGAGATGTCCTTGTTTTGCTATTTGATATTTAATGGTAGAAATTGTTTTACCGTTAGCTTTTGGTCATGCCTCATTTCTAGCGAGACGAGAGGATATTATTAAACATGAAACCATCTGTGGTTTTATATTCTTGTATAATCTTAAGGGCATTGTATGTGGACAATCAAAAGTTGCTCTGCAACACAGAGAGAGCAATGAAGGCCTACATGACGGATCTAAGTATCCAATCTTATCCAAAGTCGGCTAAAAGTAAACTTCGAAATCTCCAGTCCCGCATTCAAAACAGGCTGTTTCTAATTTGTGCAGAGATGAATAAGATGCCGATTGGTGGAAGGTCGAGAGCTGTTATGTCCAGCAGAGAAATATTGCCATTAGACCACAGTTCAGTTCATAGAGCAAGACGCTGGCTTTGTAAGTTAAAGCTTCCTCGAAAGATGTTGTTTTTATAACCAGATTCTTATCCGCGCAAAAATTGGAACTGAAGTGCTTAAGAGCTCAGGTATAGGTCTACCATGCGTTCAGGGCTACCATAGCCAGACCACCCAGTGTTTTTACTTTTGGAATGGCTCCCAGGGCACTCTGCCTCTCGCCATGCCATGGATGTCGTCATCCTTGATCGTTCAATCAGATCCTGTAAACATCGGCCCAGTCCCCCTTCCATAAAGAACACCTCGCGTCAGAGATTTTACCTGCGAGATATCTATCCTGTGACACAGGATAAGATTTTGATGTTTGTTAGTTATGGTACAACAAAATGCCATAAAATAGTATCCCCTGCAAGAATCATTATAATTGTATAAGCTAAACAATTTGCAATGTCGAATGTGGAAAGTGTGCCTTCGGTAATAGCGGGTAACCAAGCAGAAGTTGACGTTAAGGCAGACATATCAGAACCACCTATGAAGAAAAAGAGAGAATGTAAAAATACACCTAAGGATCTTCAAAGCCGGCTTTGGACAGTATTAGCATGTACTGTTTGCTTCGATCTGCCACCAGGGGCCATCTATCAGGTACGTTAGTGATTTCATACGTTTCTTTGTTTACACTATCCTTCAGCATCCACACCTTTCGATTTCAGCTTCACATTGACGACGTTGTTGTCAATGTGTCGACGGTTTAAGCTCGGCAGAGTTAGCAACCTATGGTCTTCTCCATAATTAATCAAGGTTATTTTGGTGTGTAAAGTGACTTGATATTGAAATAATAAAAGGTTTTCTAAAATTAGCAGGGTTATCAAGCTCTTAAAGATCAATTGCGTCATCCGTGGTAGGAGGTTTTAATTTGTCGATGTGCTACGCTCGTTGAATTGGGGTAATAACAACACTTCATGTTTCATGCTTTATTGTGAGTATTTCATATCCTCTCAAGATATGATTGCAGACAATTCAGTCTCTCGTGAAACAACTTTTGCACGATTTATTTTCTAGGTCATTTAAGGAGGACCTATTAGGTTTCTAGTTTAACATACCTTGTAATTTATTGTTTATTAATTTATAGTAGTTTTATCAAATGCTAAGAATCCCTGAAGTTGCTTATGTCTTGAAATATGTTTTCCAAATCTAAAGTTAATTGAAGATGATGGACTTTAAAGGAAAGTTTTTCCATCGATGGTCATGTGACAGCACACATTTTTATCTTGGGAAAGCATTGTATATCAAGGGAGTACTGGTGGTATTTTCTTGTGAAGGTGCTGTTTTTTCAAACCGAACCTGAAGATTATGGAACATTTCCTTCGAGAAAAAGTGAATGTTTCTGGTTTGGAAATTTAAAAGGCCCCGAGAGATTTTAATTACGCAAGTGCCTCAAGCTTAGAGAAGGTTGCAGCTCTGGGTTGTACTTCTTTACTGAAACCTTTTTAATGTTACAGCAATACAAATCAAATACCAGATGTGATTTTGTGTATCCTTTGCCTTGCATTCCCGTTGCAACACAATCACTGCCTCGGAATGGTAAGGGTGTTGCCCACTGCGTTTAACTTTTCCAAACTTGACAACGGCTTGTGATCACGACACCACTGAACATTGCGTGATGCTTCAGCTAATGGCGGATTGATCATATGAAAGAAAGGAATTAATCTAGTGATGCAAAACGTACAGGGTGGAGTTGGTCGAGGGCAAAGCATGCCACATTAATTTTCAGCTGGGTTTGCGCCGGGCGTCTGGGCAGATTTTTTACTCGTTAAGCGTTGCTCCATGTCGTGGAACGAAGTAAACAATTAAGGCGTTGAGTTGATGGCGTTCGACTAATGCTGTCCTAGGCTGTTTTCGGGTATTTATTACAAGCACGTTGTTGGACAATGCCAAAGGACGATGACGCAGTAAGGCTTTTTATTTACACATAACACATTCGACCCCTCATTGTTTATGTTTCGTCAGGATGGGATTTTTTTCTCACGTCCTTGCTTTTATACACAAGAAACAGAATATCAATAACTCTAAAACCAGTCTGGGCCCTATGAAAATTTTTAGGTGAAAGTTATTGAGATATTCTCAGTCTTGAGCTTTGAAGAAGAACTAAAGGAGGTTATTAAATAGTGTCAACATCATTAATTGTCAACTGTATGCCCATTCAAAGAGCTGCTTTTGTTTTGGTTGGAAATATGAGTGAGTTACGTGGTTTTCAACTTTCAGAAACTCTCAGCTATTAAATTCAAACTACGTGGCTTGCAGGGACATGTTAAAGGAAATATCACGCACTTAAGGCAGTAATTTTGTATTAACAAACCTCCTAAGGAATCCCATGGCTTAAAGGAAAACTATTTATTTGTGGTAATAAGTTTACCCCTCATTGGTAGATTAATTTCAGCTTTTATTTTGTACTGATTACCTTATCATGGAGATCAGATATGTGGATTCTCTCACATCTGTTATGATAAAATACTTTATTGTAGACAATCAGCAATTCACTGCTATTTAAAAGAAAACCAAAGAACATAAAATTTGAACATTATTGTTGCCAATATATGTATATATGTATATACATACATACATACATACATACATACATACATACATACATACATACATACATACATACATACATACATACATAAAAGACCCTTCGAATTAGCAATCTCTCAATCAAAGACCCCTGATGAGCAGTTGGCCCGACATTGAAACTACCCTAGATAAACAGAAAAACCACCAAACAGGCTAACTAGTAAATAAAGGGCAGCTGAGGCGTCGAATTAGCACCCTTCGAATTAGCACCTCGTTTAACATTGTGGGAAGGAAAACGAACTCCTTGGGACATTATACGGGTTACAAAGTTTTGTTGAATGTCAATTTGATTAATAATGGAAATTTCAAACCAAAGAAATTTGGAGGACGATTTGCTTACAGTCGAAAAACTTTTCATAATAATACGTTATGATAGAAAATTTTAAAAATGAAATAATTGATGAAAAGTACATCGAACAATTGACAAGGATCTCCTGTACAGTTCAAAAGTGGGGTTCAAACATGACTGCGGCGTAAATCATTTAATCTAGAAAGATTTTGAAATTTTTCACCCTCTCTCCTTCTTAGTTCGCTCCCTTCAAATATTTTTTTTTCCAAACGTGATAAAAATTAACTCGTAAAATTTATCGCTTATATAGAATACCATTTATCTCCTCTCGGGTAGCTGCGGAATATCGTGCGTTTTATTGTAAAATAACTAATTTTTCTCCATTGCAGCCCCCTGATAAGTGGACTTGGATATTTTCAAGTAAACCCCCTTAATAACAAGTTTTCCTTTGTTGAAAACTGCATTGAATTGAGTAAAAAAGGGGGGTTTCATCGGTACTGAAAAATACAAGCAACGGATGCCCAGTCATATTCTTACCATTTTGTTTTCTCGAAATACTGGAAACTTGTATCAGGGGCCTTCAAATCACAAAAACCTAAAAATTGACTTTCTCTTCTAGGTTGACTACAAACGAAAACTAAGTATCACACTGGGATCCCTACTAGACCTAAATGATGAGCGAGGCCGGAAACTGTCAATTCAAAAATAAGTGGTAGGCCTACAGATCTTTAAACGGGTGGGAAATTACAGACGTTGCAATCTGTCAGTGCAGTCCCTAATAAGCCGTGGGGCTGTATCCAGAGAAGTCCAATAACAATATTGAGACGTTGCAGAATATGCGAGGTAAATTTTTCCCCCCAACCTTTAAATACTTAAAATGCATGTGGATCAGACTTCTGCTTTCGCCAACCTAGCTTAGAGCTTTTCTGGTAATTTGATCACCCGGCACGAAGACAGCTTCCAAGCGTCCATGTGTAGGCCCTTTAGTACCGAAGTGCATAGTCAATGCAAACATTTTTCTTACAAAGCATGACAAGTCATACCGCCGCTGATGCCTCTGGCATAACCTGCAAAAGTACTACCATGATGGATATGGACTGTTAACTTGTGTTCTAAACCTGGTTTCCTGTTTGCGACCATCGCTGACCCCATCAAATGTTTCTACAGACCCTCGACGATCGACAGTTGTCGTCAACTGTCCTTTACACGGTCATTCATGCACACAGGTAATCTAAATTGTGTCAAAAGCTTCACTTTCTTATTGGATGGTATGATTTACGTGCTCATCACTGAAGAGGAGTGATTCGCAGATCGTCGCAGACTGTCGGCGACGAAAGTTTTTAGACCTGGAGCCGGCAATGAATTGTTGGGGTAGAGCAAGTCCGTTATTGTCCCAATCTCTCAGTTTAGCCCCCTGATAAGGAGTAGGGCCATTCTCCTGGGTTCTGCTTTCCAAAAGGGAAAGGGGTTACCCTACGACGCGGATCATCATTGAAATTAATGTAGGCATCATCTAGTTCTATCGCTCTAACAGAGTTAATATTCTCCCGATTCCAACCATGTCGGAGCAGCTGCCATTGATACCTGATATTTGATAAACTTTGTTACCTGTTGCCTACTTTCTAGGAAACCGAGCTGCAGTTCATAGTCTCCTGCAACACGGGTTCAAGCTTCAGCCGAGCGCATTTCCCCAGATGTCTCCCACAAAGTTCGCTCACGGGAGAAGTTACTGGCCTTCTGAAGAGCAAATTTTCTTTAAGCAACTTATTTCAAATTGGCGAAAGTTCTTTAAACTTGAAACACGTAGTTACCACATCGGAAAAGCTGGTGCTGTACCTTTCCTTTCATCTACACTTTTGTGTGTCGGGCCCAATGCCCTCAGGACGGCCCAGTGTTGCCTAACCCAATCTGTAGAATGTGTCCTTCGAAGCTGTAGAATAACCTGCAACTAAAGAGTGAAATATGGTCACTGTCCTTGGGGGTATTCGGAATTCTGCTTGAGTAATATTACCCTGGCCAAGGTTTTCTACTCCATTTCAAAGAGATAGTGCTTTCGGGGGCGAGGCGTAAGCTACTGCAAACGGCCATGGAACACTGAATCTTTCAGTTCTGGAGGTTCCATGTTTTTTTTAGTCGTAGATCTTGGCGGGCATTTCAACCTAGCTGGCTCATCAATGAATGTTAAAAGCGGTATGATCTGTGCATACAAGTCGTAGTCAGTTACCGAATTTGTATATGCGTCTTGTTACCGTTCCCTTACATTTCCGCGCATAGCTGCCGCTGGGAAAACATCAACACAGACTCCCAATATAGAACAAGATATCTAACGTTATTACACAGACAATAATAGACAAAAACTGTTAACTTTAAATGCAGTATGTGCTAGGATGTAAGTCCAAAACTTGATCAGGAGCTGCACCATCGGGTCGGTTTTGGCGCCGTTACAAATTTCAACCCCCACTATTTACGCACGCATCCTCAGCAACATCACTGCGACTATTCACATCATGTTCTTGGGATTAATCCTTGAAAGCATGGTCACTTTCAAATTTGCTTCTGTCACAAAAAAATTATGGCTTGTTTCAAATTAACCCGAGTATGGCTCTGTACCCCCCCCCCCCTGTACTCTAATGCCCAGTTTTCGACTTTACATATCGGAAGGTACAGCACAATACATTTCATTCGTAGTGATATACTGTTCAGCTTTACTGTCCACGCAAACGTACTAATATCTACGCCATAAGTGTAAGAAACCTTCACGGTCCAACCGTCATTCCTTCTTTGTAGAATTGCGCGGGCCCGGCACTTATCAAAATGCGCGTTTTCAATCGAAAGCGTTTCTCCCACGAAAATCTGCTACAATGCAATGAGCGACTGAATGCGAATTGTGACTTCAAGAGAAACAAGTAAAGAAGAAAGAATAAGTTCAGTTTCTTTGGCCACAGTATACTTCATTTTTATATACAATAAATTGACTGCAATCTTTCACTTTACGAAGTGGACTTCGTCGAGTCAAACGACCTTAGCTTCGAATGCCTCCCCTAATACAAATACCCTGATAGCATTGAACAAAACATGAAAATTCATAAATTACCGCGTTCCTTCAATAAAATACTAATTTATACAAATATATAAAAAATTTAACTCTAAATTCTCTCTGTGACGGTAGACTACATATCACGGCATTCTGTGGACCAGTTTACGTGCGTAAATACCGATTCTACAATGGAATCAACAGAACCACAACAGCCTCGACAGCTGAAAAACTAACCTTCGAATTTAAATAATTTCATTTGATTGTAAACTTCAAATATCTTCAGTCACTCTAGAATTCTATTAGAAAAATAAGTACGAACTCGTACCATTATATGCAGAAAATACACTCGTTCCGCCAGCCAAGAAATAGCTTGAGCAAATGTTTCGTCGAAAACTAGAACTTGTTTGGAGACCAAGCTTCGAGGACCTTTAAATAGTAAACGGAAGATATCTCCCACCCACCCTCTCACAGTGAATGTATATGAATGCAGCGAAGACCCAAAACCCCCTTGTCCTCACGCGAAGAATTGAAACAGCAATCGATGCTTGATGCTCAAGCTTCACTACGATGTCGATGAAATGAGTATAACTTAAGTATCGCTCTATCCAGTGTTTAACAGAGGGCGTCTAAAATTAAATTTCAATAACTTCTGATAAATAATATTGCTAAAAAATGTCCACTAGAAGTAAGGAAGACTAGAACTCATCGGTCCCCTGTAGACTCCGGACACGTGGCTGCTTGCTGGTACGCGTCCCCATGTTCCGTACGGTCCGGCCGGCATTCCGAAGTAACACTGCGACGGTGATCCAGTTACTGGAGAGCCGCCATACATGTATGCGGCGCTGGAACCGCTGTATGATCCGTAAAATGGGAATTCGGCTCTGTACGCTGCTGCCTGAGCAGCGTGTAGTTGAGCATCAGAGGTAATTGGTTGATTTAATTGAGCAAGTCCTTGGAAATCGAATTTATAGGCGTATCGTTTACCGTGAATCTTCGTCATGATATTCTTGTCGTAGTAGTATCTAAGAGCTCGACTTAGTTTGTCATAGTTCATGTTGGGCTTGTTTTTCCTCTCTCCCCAACGTCGAGCAACTTCGTCAGGATCTACTAGCTTGAATTCACCATTGTTTCCTTCCCAAGCAATACATGTTGCATTGTTTGGATCGGATAGCAATTCGAGGAGAAATTGCCACAGTTGTATCTGTCCACTGCCTCCTGGGCTTTGTGCTGGAACCGACGACGACACCACTGGCTTGTTTGGTGTTGAGCAGCCGGTATATTCTGTTGGTAAAACAGAAAAATCGTCCATCATTAACAATCCAATAACATCAATAACATGGAAAAGAGGATCATAAATCAATCTTTCGTAAAAACATTCTCCAATCCATGGAGACGATGAAGGTGCCCAAGTATACCTTCATTTGAAAACATCAGTAGCATTGTCACAATTACAAGAAAGTTATGGCTACTCCAATCGGTTCTCCATCATTCTTGCGTACTAATAGCTAAATGAATGTGTAAACCCTGTGATTCGTAAGGTATAAAAATTGTTTTAATCCACATGAGTCCATTTCACTTGTTGTTTTCTATTAGGTTACAGGACCGGCAAGCAAAAAAATGACAGTGGCTGAGGAAAAATAATCAGACAAAAGGCAAACATAAATAAACACCCCTAGGAAAGGAAGTGCCTTATAATTTGATTCGTGTAAGACCACTCCTCAAAACAATGGGAAAACTGGATCTGGCACTGGCCTGTTTTCATATCCTCAGAGGGGGGAATTGGTCAATGACCGTGAACCGTTTTATTTGACTCTGAACAGATTCATTTAACTTAAAATCAAAATGCCAGTATCGCTTACCTGTTGAAACTGAAGTCTCGCAGTACGGCTTCGAGGGAACTACAGAATCTCGGCAGGCGAAGTCACCTGAAACAAAGATGAAGAAAAAATGAGCTTCACAAAGAAAGATACCGATTAAGACAAAGAAAGAACGTATCAATGAGACTACGGCCGCGAAGTCGACGGTTGATGCGAAACGCCCACCGCGTAGGAAGGAAAAAATTCCGCGCGGCAAATAAAGCGATGGAACATCTCGAGATGAGACCATCGACTTCGTCAACGAAATGGCGAAACTGTGCAATCGTGATTCGTTCCCTCAGTGTTGTCACTGTACGAAATGTGTCCGTACAGCACGTTGAAACTATGATAGCAGTTTCTTAGTTCAGAAGCCGAGCTTAACCTAACTTGTCTACGATTAGTAGCTGGCGCTGAAATGTCCAGTAAAATTAAAATAAGTTACGTCTACAAATTTAATTTGAATTAAAGTGGGGTTGTTTTCTCTCGAGATGTTTTATCATACGTAATTATGTCACCTAAACAATACAATCCTAGTTATAAACTGACTTTAATCGTTTCGAAGCTGAAAGGAGCAAGAGGCATCACAACACCGCCCTTAGTGTCAGTATGCATGGGAAACAAAAAGCCATTGCCAAGCTATTGACGCACATTATCGGTATCCAAGGGACATAAGAATGGCCTCAAACAAATGATGTTCTTTAAAAGCGCTTTGGATTAGAAGTTATTAATAAACTGAGCGAGTATTGTCCACGAATGAGATGACGGATTGCAGACTTTAGACAATCACTTGTAGAAAACTTACCATTTGATTGATATGCACAACTTGTCAAGTATTCGCTCCCATCGCTCCGTGCGACAGGAACGCTACGAGAGTGGCTGCCAACGACCGAACAAGGCCGTTTTTCTGCGTCTACGCGTGAGAAGTCTGCTGGGCTTCCTGAATAAGAAAAAAAGCGTTTCATCAGGCCAATGAATTCTTAGCAGGAACAGGGTTGTAATACAAATATGCAAAAGTTTAGTCTATTAAAATGCGGACTTGAAAACCAAGGAGGACGATGCATGTTTTCGCTGGGACCTCTTGTTGTTCAGACAAGGGGAGAGGGGAGAGGGGCCAAGGATGAACTGCATTTTGATAAGTGCGGCGAAATACGTATTTTCTAGTAATACTATCAGCATTTATTCATTCCCTTCGTAAAATATCATCACTCCTTTTGCTTAGTAAGCCTTGTTTCTTAGATTTTCCGAATCTTCATTGACACAAATACGCACGAGAGAATTTTTTTGCAGCAATAACAAACGGATGGTAATTAAGATGCGTATTCCTGCTTACCTGTCCTTGCTGGTCCCTGATGCGACAATGGAGGCGCTAATGCTTTATCAACGTCATCTGAAGTCAAATTTGGCAGTGGAGCTACAAAAAAAAACAGAAGAGGCAAAAACTTTCATTAAAAGTCTGTTACAAACACACATAAATTACGAGGTAGCAAATTCGAGTTACGCAATTCGAAAGTCTCTTTAAAAGAGGTTGGAGAGATGAGTGGGTCCTTTCCATACAAAATATTTAGGATCAGATCCACCAACGTAAAAGGAACACCATACTTACTGTAGAACAGTGTTTGCCAACGTTTTTCATTTGCCACCTCTTTCTTTTAGTGGTCGCATAGCTTTATTTTTGCTCCCAATCACCACATTTAATAGAAACAACCGATAAAATTCTTTTTCCCCTTGCCATAACGTCAACCCCTGTAAAAGCACTTTTGCTTCCAGGGGCGATATCTCCCACGTTAGAAAGCACTGTTTTACAATATATTTATAATGCAAAATAATACTCAGTTGCATGCGAGCGCGGAGAGAGAAAAAACTGTTTGGTCCTATATCATGACTTGTTTTCTCTAAACTTAAGTTCAACCTCTAGTAATACAAGAAAAGAAAAATTTTAGCTTTAATTTAAAGCACAACTCCTTTAGTTATCGGCCTACCAAGGCGCAAAGTGTACCTTGATTCATACCCCTAAATATTTTCCATATGTTACTGCTATTTAAGATATTTGATGGTGTTAGAAAACTCTTTCACAAATGTTAATTTTGAATGGTTTAATTCTCTATATGGAAATATTTGGCTAATTTGGAAGTTGCTTTTTAAGTTCAAGGCATAACTTTTTCCGTGCCTGAGAAAGGGGATAGTTAATCATTTTTGCGTGACACATACAAAACATAACAGACTTCGAAAAAACTATCGTCTAGCTATTCCTACTGTCAAGCACCAGATGCAATCTCCCTCTTGATACTTTAGCATCTGCCCTTATTTAACAACAAGAGAGTTGTTGAATGAGAAGAGTACGGGATATCAGCTACAAACACAAGCAGGTAGTGTCTGTTTGAACAGAGCGGAGTGAGACTCCAAAGTAAATCAAGCAGTTCTGTTTAGTAATGGAACATAATCATCCCTGTTAAATGAAATTGAACTCTCTGCTGGACGGAAGATGTTTTTTTATCGTATCAACCTGTCATTATAGCAAGGAGTAGATTTCTGTAGCGAGAGAATGATACTTGTGTTCTTTCAAGGCGTCTGATTACAGGGCTCTGTGTGTCGGTGATTTTCAGTTATTGATTTATTTTGCTTCTAGATGATAAATTTCTTAGAGTACAGCAGGTTGTTTTCATGGGAAGAAAAGAAAGCTCATCGTAGATGAGATGATCTGACTTCAGACTAAAAAGCCTTGTAAATGTGTTTATAACGCCATAGAAATAACTGATCCCTATTCCAAAAGCCAACTGGTGTTCCTGTATGAATGTTTAAATAAGTTACTTGAAAATCTTACATCAAAATACTTGAATCAACGTTATTCAACGACATTTGTGACAAAATGTATGGCACTATCGTAATATGGAAGAAAAAAGTGATATAACCATGATTTCAATAGATTATCCATAAAAATTCGTTAAAGCTTTATCCTGTACCGTGAATTCACAGGCCACTAATTTCTATATTTCAAAGCTCTTGTCCCCTCTACCTTTGACGTCGTTGTTGGA
>JAAAKM020006971.1:112613131-112630876 GCA_010016025.2 Alatinidae sp. Z8VKAUB7J3
TAAAATCTGGACTGGCTAGCCACTATTTTATAACAAATATTGCATATATATCATCAAAGTATACAAGTCTACAAATTTCTTTTAAAAGATGTATTTGGAATTTAAGCAAAGCTTGTCAAATAGCTTTATTTAAGAAAATTTTCATGACAATTTAACCAAATGTTTACTTATGCGGTTCCAAAATTCCTGTGCTTCCTGTAAAGCCTGACATTAGGGAATGTTTGAGCTGATTGTAAATACATTGGACTGATGACAGGTAATGGACAACCACTGTGACCCTGTTACATCTGTGAAATTTTGTAAGCATGTTTTTTTCGATTCCTTGGCCCCCCAAACCACCTCATGATAATTACATCTTCTAAAGGCTGGTGGAATAATTTTAATTAACCATGGAGTGATCAGTAATGGCACATATTTGGGGTCCTGATTTGTGAAAGCCTGCTACAAAGGCCTATAACTTGGGAACCCCCTTGGAATTGCCACTTAAGATTGTCAGGTTTTGCATGTTTGATGAAACTAAACTGACTGCGAGAAAATGATGAAGATCTGAGAGGTAAAGGTGGGTTTTTAAATTAGTTTGGGAAAAGGTCACATGGAATGACTTATGTTCTGGTCAATATGACCTTCTGTGTCAGGTGCCATAAAGGTAAGTAATGTGGAATAGATAAGAAAGGAATTTCATAATTATGGTACGAGTAATGCCATGATTACAATTTTGTAATGCAAGGTTAGCAATGTTTGTGCTTGCAAAAGGTAATCTATTATTTGGCTAAAGGCTGGGTGCCCAAATAGTAACAATGGTATGTTGGATGAAGAAATATGATCAACTAGTTTACTCTGTGTAATAGACAGTCGGTGATTTCACCAGATTATATTGACAGTCTAAGGGCATAGGGAGGAGCTTCGAGTAAACTTTCAGTTTGTGTAAGATTCAGTGTTACTGGACCACCTCACATTTATATATATAATTAAGTAGAAACAGTTTACATATGAATTGTATATATATTTATTTGTCATTTTAGGTGCTGCAGGAGTACTGGTTGGACATCCCTTTGACACTATTAAGGTATACATATATAACATTCTTATTAGAGTAATGATGGTGTACATTTTCCCCTGCCATTTTGCTTTCTGTGTGCACTTGGAATCCTTGTTTTTTGTTTACCGCCTCGTGAATATCAGGTTGCAACCTACAGGAGTTTCTGGTCTGTTACCCTTACAATCTGGTTTAATTCACAGTATCCGTGGGTTTCTCCACAGGTTTAACTACTTTTCTGCCCTTCAGCTTCTGCCTCCAATTAAAGAAGCAGACAGCAATGTAGTCAGGATTTTCTTTTCACTTTTTACTCTACCTAACAGTTTCCATATAATAATTAAGGCCAGTGAGTGATGGTTTATCTTGTTAAAAATTGTTACAAATTGTTACACTTTTTACAAGTAGTTTTAAGCAGAGGATAAATGCCTCACAAGCAGGGTGATCTTAATAGCAGGCCTCCTCAACATGCAGCTGGAGTCAAAAGCTGGGGGCCATCCAATAATTTCAAATTTTCTCCAGCAAGCAGTAAGTTATTCAATATACCTGCATAATCAGAGAGAACAATAACCTTCGCGATCCGCGAGAACACCGATGCCCTGGTCGATCAGATAGCCTCGCAGTTCGAGGATCTGAGCGATTTCAACGACAGCCCGCTTGAACGTGAGATCAAGGGCCTCGCCGGGCAGTTCGATCGGCTTGCCGAGTCGGCTCGGGAACTCGGCCTTGCCGAAGCAGAGCTGATGCGGATCGAGGAGGCCCGGCAGTCGAGCTTCACCCGTATCTTCGACAACGTCCTGTTCGGTGTAGAGCAACAGATCCTTAACTTCCAGAGCCCGGTGCGAGCACAGATCCAAGGCTTCAAGGACGAGGCCAACCGGGTCGCCGATCAACTGCGGGCGGCGGGCGAGGCCGCGGGCATCTCGCCGGAGGAGATCGAGGCGCAGGTCGAGCGGGTCCGCCTGCTCAAGCGCCTGAGGATCGACGAGGCCAAGTCGCAGGCGGTCGGACAGTTGGAAAGCCAACTGCGGGCGGCGAACGACAACGTGCGGCAGTTCTTCGAGAGCCTGGTCGACCCGCTGGACAGCCTTCGGCAGGATCTGATCACCAGTGATCTCTCGGCGCTCAGTCCGGGCGAGCAGCTCGCCGAAGTTCGGGCGGAGTTCAGTAAGATCGCGACGGCGGCTGCCGCCGGCGAGCTGGATGCGATCGAGGACTTGCCACGGATTGCACAGCAACGGCTCCAGGTCGAGCGCCTCAACTTCGCGACGGGACCGGAGTTCGGCGAGGCTTTCCGCGAGGTCAATGCCGCGTTGCTGGCAACCCAGAGCGAGATCGAGCAGGAGCGCGATGGCCTGTTCGCCGAGTTCGGGATCTCGCTGACGCAGGAGCTCAAGGATCAGACCGCAACCCTGCGCGAGGAGCTGCAGGGGATCCGGCGCGAGCTACGCAACGTGCGCGACCAACTGGAGGCGGCCTGATGCTTGGCAGCGATGTACTTGGAACCGAACCCTTCGCAGTCGTGCCAACCGGCGAGTCGAACGCGAGCAGAGAGCCCTTCGGCTCGGTGTTCGAGCGGCCGGAGGCGGACCTCATCTTCTTGTTCGACGTCGAGTTCGCTGAGGAGGCACAGGGCTGATGATCGGACTGAATGCGATCGGCACGCGGCCGCTCTCGATTGTCGAAGAGAGCGGCATTGTCCTGCCGGTCTTTCGCTATTGGGCGACCGAGGATTTCGTCAGCGCTCCCGACGATACGGATGCGAACCGGTACTACAGCGGTGTGGTCGCTCAGCCTCTTCGCCTGACCCGCACCGTGATCGATGGCGAGCGTGTCGCTGGGCGGGGCGACCGGGCGACCGGCTCGTTCGAGATCGTCAACAGCGGCCCCTTGGACAGCCTGATCGCGGGAATGGGGTTCCGCGGGCGCAGCCTGCGTGTCCAGGCCTTGCCCGCGGGAAGCCGCGTTGGGTGCCGCTCGCTGGCCAGCCTCGGGGACGCTGAAACCGTGTTCGAGGGCGTCATGGAGACGACCCGCTTCGACCCGCTCCGGGCAGAGATCAGCGTCAAATCCCGCAAGTCGCTGATCGAGACGCCGATCCAGTCGACCACTTACGACGGAACGGGGGGCTTGGAAGGCGGTGAGGACCTCAAGAACAAACCGAAGCCGGTTGCTCTGGGCAAGACCTTCGGAGTCTCACCGCCCTACCTCGGCGTGGTCGATGGACTCCACGTCTTCCAGGTCGCGGGACACGAGATTCGCGACGTGCCGGAAGCCTTCGACAAGGGTGTCGCGCTCGCAAAGGTTCCAGGCACGCCGTCGATCGCCGGCGAATACGCCGTCGACACGTCGAACGGGACCGTCAAGTTCGCCACCAGGCCGGAGAGCCTAACCTGCCATGTCGAGGGATACGTCGACGGCAGCGGTAGCTTTCTCGTCAGGACCGGCGAGCTGATCGAGGCGGTTCTTGGGGATTTCGCTCAGGTCCCGAACACGCGCATGGATCCCTTCTCGATCATCGACCTCGATTCGGATCAGCCTTCCGAGGTCGGATTTTGGGTGGGCACTTCCGAGACCACTTCGGCGGAGGTGGTTCAGGCACTGCTGACCGGGGTCACGGCCTGGGGCGGATTCAATCGGCTGGACCGATTCGAGGCGGGCCAGCTCAAGGTGCCGGGAACTGCCGGCGCTATCCGCGCGGTCTTCGACGAGACCAACATCATCGGCATCGAGCGGCTCCCCGGGCCGACGGCGATCAACCCGCCGACCTGGCGCCATGTGGTCGGCTGGAAACGCAACTACTTCGTGACCGAAGACGTGGCCGCCGCCGCCAGCGAGGCACAGCGCCAGTTCATGGAGCAGGAGTACCGCGAGGCAGCGGCTTCCAACGGCAACATACAGTCACGCTTCCCGGACTCGAGGGCACTATTCACACCCGGCCTCTTCGCCAGCGAGACGGACGCCGAAGCGGAGGCGGAGCGCCTGCTGACGCTCTTCGGCGGCGACCACCTGCTTTATCGCATCGTGACCCGGCATATCGGACCGGAGATCGACATCGGTCAGACCGTGCAGGTCTCGGCCAACCGGTTCGGTCTCGACGCGCGGCCGGGAACGATTCTGGCTCTCCGCTTGAACCTGGCCGCGCGCGAAACCGAACTCGACATCTTCGTGTGAGGCAACATGGCAAAAAGAACTCTGCTCGGCTGGATCAACAAGCTGGACCAGGCGACCCTGAGCGCCGACGACCTGGTTCAGGAGCTCCAGATCGAGAACATCCAAACTAACCCAGTGGGCCTTCCCGCCCGGCGCATGGGCACGACTCTCAGCTTCGACTTCGACCATGGGACGGCAACCGACTGGCAGCTCTTCGCCCTTCTCGGGACCAATCTCTCGAGCGCTGCGACTATCGCGGTCACGCTCAGCAATACGGCGGCCGGTGCGACTGACGTCTATGACAGCGGGACGGTGAGCGCCGGCATCGCCGAGGGCTATCCTGAGATCTACCTGCTGCTGCCGAGCGCTCAGAGCGCGCGCTACGGGCGGGTCACCTTAAGCGATGCGTCCGTAAGCTTCGTCGACCTCGGACGGGCGGCGGGCTACGGCGGGACCGGGCTTTGGGAGCCGACCCGCGGGGAGAGCTTCGGACGCAGCATCCAGTGGTCGGACGGGTCACAGACCGCGCGCAGCCTCGGCGGGCAGATTTTCTCGACCGTCGGGCCAAGGTATCGCAGCGCCGAATTCACGGTTCAGTTCAATAGCGAGGCCGAGATGATGGCCAACGCATTCGAGCTAGATCGCAGCCGGGGGGCGACCGGCGACGTGCTGGTCATGCTCGACCCGGAGACCTACCGCCAAGAGCTCTCGCTCTGGGGACCAATCACACAAGTCACGCCGCTCGAGCACTGGGCTACGGACCTGGTGCGCAAGCGCTACGTCGTCGAACAGAGGAAATGAGCCATGGCCCTTGTCTTTGCCGATCGAGTTCAAGAAATCACGACATCCGGCTTCGCCGGTACCGGCGACGTCCAGTTGAGCGGCGTCCCGGCGAGCCCGCTCGGCCGGGTGGCCTTCGCCGACGGCGTGGGTGACGGCAATCGCTGCAAGTTCCTGATCGACGACGCCCAGGGCAACTGGGAGATCAGCGAGGGGACCGTCACCTCCACCGGCAGCCCTCATACCTTGACTCGGGACCGGGTGATCGCCTCGTCGGCCAGCGGTGCGAAGGTCAACTTCATTGCCGGTCAGAAGGACGTCACGCTGGTGGCGACCAGTGAGGACGTGGGGACCTCCGGTCACGGTCAATGCCGTCTGGCGCTCGACGGGGCCGACCTAAGACTCTCCCGATACAATGGGAAGTGGCTCATAGTCGATGGCCAGGCCGCGGAGGTTCCGGCGGCCGGGGTGACTCTCTCCAGTAGCGGGCTTGCTGCCGACACGAATTACTTCGTTTACGCGACGGTGAGCGGCAGCACTCTTTCGTTGGAGGCTTCGAGCACAGGTCATGCGAGCGACTCGGACACCGGGATCCAAACAAAATCCGGTGACGCGACTCGCACCTTAGTCGGAATGGCGCGAACCAATGCGAGCATACAATTCGTCGACAGCCCAACGAAGAGGTTTGTTCGTTCTCTATTTAACGAGCAGATGATAACAGCCGAACACAATTTCGTCAGTGTAAGTAATCCGCATTCAGCCTATACAGAGCTATCAACCGGTCCTACCGTTGAGTTCATATCGTTGGGAAGTTGTTCTGTCTCGATCACGGTCGTCAACAGTTCCTGGCACTCTCTCGTGGGCGGGCCGCAATCCGGCGTTAAAGTCGGACTTGATAGCACACAATATGGGGACGATATCGCTGAGACCGACGACAACAACAGGCGTCAATCTAGAGCGAACACTTGGGCGGGGACTGTAACCGAAGGCTATCACTATGCTAGGCAGTTTGGAAGAACGACAGCCGGAGTGCAGAATATTGCGGGCTCCGGTATTGCAGTTATGATCGGTAGTCCGACCCTTACTTAAGGCCGCACTTTGTCTTGCAGTGGGCCATGATCAATCTGCTCCACGTCGAGGACGAGGTTGTATGTAGGAACCAGCAGAAAAGCAGAAAGTGGAGCGGATGAAGGCCGACAAACCGAGCCAAGATTGGATCGGCCCTAGGCCGGTCTAGGCCGAAAGCCGCTACGCCACTAGTGTGGCGGATTTGAAGTTCCACCGATTATTGGAGCTAGCACGGAGAGGAACTTCAAATCCATAAGCCACACCAGAAACAAAGGTTTTCTAGTATCGTGATCGAATCAGAAGTTCGTCCGATGCCTGCCACATAATCCTACGAACTTCTGATTCGGGACACTAGCGACTTTGGCAAATCAAGCCGAGTGGCAGCAATTCTGATTTGAGCGCTGCTGCGACGGCCAAGTCAGTCCACTCTGCAAGGGAGTGCGCGGAGCGGTGTCCTGTGCATGTGAGCCGGACCGCCCGCAACTCTCCGGCAATACGCCTCCCTTTGAACCAAGATTCGGCACACAGAGGAATCAACCCATGGCTCTCATTATCGCTGACCGCATCCAAGAGGTCACCAACGCAAGCTTCGCCGGAACCGGTGTCGTTCAGCTAGGCGGCGTTCCGAACAGCCCTGCTGGGCGGGTGTCCTTCGCCAGCGGAGTCGGGAATGGGAACGAGACGGTCTTCTTGATCGACGACAATGCCGGCAATTGGGAAATATCCGTCGGAACGCTGATTACCGGCTCACCGGATGCGCTCAGTCGGGACAATATCATTGCTTCCTCCGCCGGAGGCGCGAAGGTCAACTTTGCCGCCGGCGCGAAGGACGTGAAATGCGTGCTGTCGGCTACGAGAGCGGTCATGCTCGACCAGAACGGGGCGCTAGTCGACAGCAGTGGGAATGCTCTGCCGAGCGTCCATGGTCAATGCCAGCTTACCTTGCAAGGCGCGAACTTGAAGCTGTCACGGCACAATGGCCGTTGGTTGATGGTCGATGGCATTGGTTATGAGATTCCGGAGGGAGGGCTTATCTTGCCGGCGACCGGCCTCTCTCCCGGAACAGACTATTTCATCTATGCTTACCGGAGCGGCCAAGCCCTGGCACTCGAAGCCTCGACCGTTACGCACGTTACGGACAGCGACTCTGGTGTGGAGATCAAGTCAGGCGATTCAAGCAGGGCATTGGTCGGGGCAGCTAGACCAGCAGCAGGCCCAACATGGGTCGATAGCGCGTCCCAGCGACTTGTGTCTTCATACTTCAATCGTCTTCCCATCAATGCCGTGGCTACACTTGCCTCTTCGTGGACCAATTCCACCGCGCCGGTACAGATCGGAACTGAGACCGTAGAGTTCATGTGCTGGAACGGTGCCACAGTCCTGGTCAATCTCAACGGCCTTTTCTCAAGTGGCGCCAATCCATCGACAGGTGTCTTTCACACCGAAATTGACGGAAATAGAGTGCGAACCCATTCAACCCTTTCGACAATCACTGGTGCTATTGGTTATGCGGAGAGTGTTGGTGTAGTAGAGACTACAACACTCTCCGAAGGCTTTCATTCCGTGAGAGGAATGCACCATGTTCACTCGGGCCAGTCAATCACGACTAACGTGGACTTGAATGTAATAGTGTCCGGTTAGATTTGATCTGATTTCAAGAAGACTTATGGACCGAGAAGTTCGTTGCAGCAGGTAAAGTTCAACTGTCGCTACGAGTCGTGACATCCAGCGAAAGAAGGGTTCACATATAAGGTGAGTATGCGAAGATCGTTTGGCGGGAGAACTCGGGCAATTCGATGGCTATTGTTTGAGCATGGCAGATCTACCGCACGATCTCCAGGCTCTCGGCAATCTTGCGCACGTCGGTGAGTAGGGCCTCGGTGCGGGGGCGGGCGACAAATCCTTGGATGATGAAGTAGCGTGCACCTTCGACAGCGAGGACCTGATAGACGGTGAGCGGGGCGCCGGTCTCGCGGTCCTCGGCGAGGGCGATAAGCTCGATGGCCGGCAGTCCGGCCAGAGTCCAGGCACGGTTTCCGACGACCAAGGCCTTGGAGATTTCGGCCGTCTGCCGGAGGCGTTGTCGGGCGAAAGCTTCCATGTCGCCGACTGCCGCCTCACCGAGCGACGTGCCGACCACGACCAGAGGCTCTCCAGGGCCAAGCGGCGCGGTCGTGCCTGTCGCGTTCATCATGATCGTATTTCCGACCCGCCTCGCCACCTTGATCGTGGCCAAAGAGTACTTTAATGCAATTAACAAAATGGATTCCAGCTTGCAGATCAGATAATAGATGGCGTAATATAGTATTTTCGGAGAGGATGACGAAGGAAAAGCAACAGGCTTTTAAAAAACGAATATTTATTTACTAAAGTTTACAGTGTTTCTTGAGGCTTATAACAAATCAACACTGTACAGATGACACACTAATTGAGGATTGTGCCTCCAATCTGCACTATGTAACTTTACGTTGCAACTGAAGACAACACTGCTCAAATCAGTCATTTGATCATATTAATTTAATGATGACATAGTTCAACATTAAATGTTGCTGTGTGCTACAGTGCAGCAAGACATAGTCAATATCTATGGGCACGCCTCCTTATGCTATTCGATCGATCCTGGTACCCTACAAGGATATGTTTTAGCTCCCTCTCTCGTTTTAGTTTCATTACGATTTGCATTATCAATTTCTGAAAGCTAGCAGTTAATGCCAATAAATCCACTCTTTGCTGATGCTATTGCAAACACCTTAATTTTATGATGACATAGTTCAACAGGATTCATTCTTCGGTTTGCAAAAACTGCTATCAATGACGATTCTATTTCCTGCGACAATATTGTGTTTGACAAGTCATGTCTCTCATACTTTTATACAGCTCAATTATTACTGCAAAACGAAGTATAATATCTAACTTTTACTAACTGTGCTGGCATTTGTTTTTGGTAGGGACAAATACCTCTTCTACGGATTATCATACGACTCAATCAGGTATGTACTACTTTAAGTAGTAGAAAATACTCCTAAAGTGATTGAGTTTGTATAATCATTCTGTCTTGACGTATGCTCAAGTGTAAATAATGCACGAGCTCAAGCTGGTGGGGAATCCAGGTAATTCTTAAGGCGTAAATTTGGCCCGTGGTATCCATTCGCCAATATATCCGATTGTGTATGCTGCAGTGCAGCAACACAGCTGTTTAACAAATTTCGTATCAGCCAGTCGAAAATAATTATCACGAGCTGACGAGTTTCATATGATTTATTTTTTTCAGAGACGAATTATTATGCTGTTAGAATACCATCTAGGATGGATTAGGAAAGCAGGATTCAGTGAACAACAGGTATGTGTTGATGCACATCTAACCACCTGGTATAGGAGATTCACCCAATGCCTAGAGCAAGGCTTTTCGATCAAAAACCTAAGTGGGTCGTATTTGAAAATGTTAGACCGTAAGCCGTACCAGACCTTTTTGGGTACGCTCTAAGGAGACGATAATGTAGGCTCGCAAAGCATGTTGGGACACTACTTTTCTTCGGACTCATTCATTCTGGTTTCATTAGAATGTATTAGTTGTCACCAACGTCATGAGCATAATTTATTCATTCATTTATATACGAGCACGAGGTTTTGGCATTAGTTGAAAGAGGCCATTTCCATGGCGTTGGTATCAGCCCCACATAATGTCAAGTAACCGTGGTTTAACGTAGAGTTAAAGAGAAAGCCCAATTGTTAAGCAATTTAACTACGTGCCAATGTTAATTAGTGTATTTGTCGGCATCAAACATATTTCAGTTATCTTCAAACGGAAGATAAATCTAGTTTATAGTGTTAAAACTTGAGTTGGTTGACGCGTGTACGCAACTGAGGCAATTCTTGTGGGAAGCGCGTTTAGGGGTTACTGTGCCTTGGAATGTTATTGGTACGAGTTCCTACAGGTAAGGCCAACAAATTTCTAACCCAAGTAACACAAGTAACTATAAAACGACAAGCATAGAAAAGATGACCTACTAAAAACAGCACCTTTGTGCTCCACCTTCAAACGAATGACAAAGTAGAGGAATTTTAATGTCACCCTGGTGTGTTCCCTCTGCTTTTTTGGATGAAAAACGAGCGGGGCCACTCAGGTATTGCTTATCGGCGGCACATGGCGCACGGCCACTAACTGAATACTCCTAGCCTGAAATTAGAAGATTTTCCAAATTGTGAGGTAAGCTCTATTATGATTAAGGTGTTCGAGTCGTTGATCAACCTTGCATTGATAAAATATTTTGAGACTAACAGCCATTTTTCTGACTCAGAGTATGGGTTTTCTTCTACGCGATCACCTGCTGATGTGCCGACTGTTGCTACTCAACTTCACATGGCAGCCTGTAAATGCGTACGGTCCGACTATTGCTCTCAATATTTCCGAGGCATTTGTTACGGTTTAATATGCAGCGCTTCTCAAGAGACAAGGAAAAATTCTAGCAAGGTCTTGGATACAATTTCTTCATTTCTCACTGATTGGAAAGTTTAGGTCAATATCTATAGACACGCCTCCTTATGTTATTTGATCAATCCTGGTATCCTACAAGGATATGTTTTAGCTCCCTCTCTCTTTTTAGTTTCATTACGATTTGCATTATCAATTTCTGAAAGCTAGTAGTTAATGCCAATAAATCCACTCTTTGCTGATGCTATTGCAAACACCTTAATTTTATGATAGCTGTAGTTAGCTACTGACTTTTATTTTCATATTGTTTATTTGTGGAACTGAATATGAGGCGGCGTTTAACTTTGTTGTAAACTCCGATAAATTGAACAGAAACTTCTGTCGATAAATCACTTTAAGGACCAATTTGTTCCACCAATCTCGATGAATGACATCGAGGTGCCTGAATGCAAAGCTGTTCGTCGTTTTGGCATGACTGTCACCGGCGGCTGTTTTCGGCATTACAGGCTTTGCATATGCTTAATTTGATTATTTATGACTTGCATGAGAGCCCTTTCTATTTGGGGAGTTTAATCAGCAGGGAAGTTGATGTGAGTCAGGAGTCTATTGAAGTATGGAGACACATCGTATCTAGAGTTTACTCGAGTGGGAAGTTTGTGTTGATTCGTGAGCCGAGTTGATTTGTATTTGGAGTTCCTTGACGTATAGGCCATTTCAAGCATTGTCCAGGAGGGTCTTTAGTCACAGTTGTTTTTAGTGTAGGTTTTCTAATCTTCCTTATTATCTTTTCTTTTTCGTTTTCTTCTTCTATATTCCTTTACCCTGGTTTCTAGTTGTCCGTCTTCTTCTTCCTCGTTCATTATCAGTTTTCGCCAAATACGCCACACATTTTCCAGTCTGATCTGTTTAATGCAATGTGCTTTACTTCATCTCAGTTTATAGCTATATCAAATAAACCTCTCGCAACTGTCTTTTGCCTTGTCATACCTCTTCGTCCAAGTCGTGACTTGCCCTAGCGTGGTTTCCAACCCAATACCTGTTTCGCGATCCATTCTACACAGGTGACCAAACAATCGAAGTTATGTTCTTCTGGTCATCCTAATTCATGCTTGTCTTTGACTAGTAAGTGTGAGCATGCGCACTGAATGTTACTAAGCCGCTGCCTTAAATAATAATATTCAGGCTGATCTCGATCTTGTCGTTCTGTATTTGCTTAGTTTAGTCCCGTTGTCCTTGTTGTTTGTTCAATTAAGAGCACCCGAGTCACAATATCTCTTACTAAGGATGTTTTATTTTACTGTTTCAGGGTAGATGGATATACTCTCTGCTTGCTTCACTGGAGAAACCACTAATGGCAGAAACGGTATCACTACTGCGATCACTAGCGCGAGTTTGTGCTGAGATAAGAGACAAACAGGTAGTTGTATTTCCTGTACTTACTACTTAGAAGATAAATCTGGATAGGGTGGTTTTCGACGTTTCGATATCTATATGTAGGAGACATGAAAATGTCCAGTGGGATGATAAAATTGGGGTTTGTAGATCTGTGAGTTGTCCCCATTTCGAGCCTGAATGCGAGTCATTATTTGTCGAAAGAATTTTGAATCGGACACAGGTCAGTCGAGTTAAAAGGCTAAATGGGAGACTATTACTTTTTGCTAAATGTATGTAGTTTTTTTTGAAAGGTGCTTATGCATAACTTATGTAACCAGAAAAAAACATAATTTATGCATACACATAAGCAATTGAAAGTTTGAATTATTAAACGGTAATGGGAAAGTGAGTTTCAGGTGCTTAAGTGGACAATTTTCTTCTTGGGGATCGTAGGGTCAACATCAATTTTAAGGAAACAAGAATAGGTTCTCCTGTACTCACTGTTTATTCCTCAGCCGTGCTGTTAACAAACCATTAGCGAACCTGGCCTGTCTAGTTGGGAGGGGCGGTGGTCTATAGTTAATTATCTATTCTACTTTTCACATCAGAGAGGGTTTAATAAGTGCCCCTCTACCACCCACAGACATGTCTGGTATTTGTCACGCCTAAGTAATTATACATTGAGGGCCCGTCAGGATCTATTTAGAAGATGTATGCGAGTAGAGTGAATTCTTAAGCATTATTAAGGTGAGTGCATTGACCAAAATATGCAAGAGTTATTGACACTATCACTGTATGCGTGTGGTGCGGATGACTTCATACACCTGTTGGAAATACCAGTCACCATCACGTGGTGGTAATTTCCCTAGTAGCCGAATCGTATGACTACCCACCTCGTATGTAAATAGACAATGTCAATATCGTATTTGTTACGGATTTGTACGTGTATTGTTCAGTTTTGTGTTTTCGATTGAGCCAAGAGGGCTTGGTTATTTGTACTCAAATATCATCGTTTCGTATATGAAGAGTTCCTAGCTTATAACATGCCTGAGCTTTACGTGCGCGCCTCTAACAATCGTTTTGTAAAGAAGTATCACGTCGTTGTCGGATAACGGTCTTGGAATGCACATACGTCGCTATACGTCCTCTTAGCACATTTCTGTAGAGGAAAGCTACTTCAACTTACCCACATGAAGGTTAACTTAATGGACTGTCGTCTTCGAACTTTCTTGCTCGCCGCATTGTAAATTTTTAGTTATTCTTGTTGTGTATAATTACCGTATATCCTCCAATTATACATCCCCTCTAATTATAGACCCCCTCCAATTTTAGACCCCCTTTTCGCATCATGTCAAGTAATTATATACCCCTCTAATTAAAGACCCCCTTTTTTGGTGCCTTCATTTAATTACAGACCCCTTCTATATCTATATAGAAGCTGCAGATGTGGATTTTGTCTTTTTGGGACAGTCTTTCCACGAAAGTCATTGTTCAGTCAATGTAAAAATGTACTTTCGCAGTTTTTCTTGAAACTCTATATGCTCCTTTTTTTAAAAAACTTTGTTCTGGAAATTAAAGACCCACTCTAATTATAGACCCCCCTTTTGGTGCCCTCAGTTAATTATAGAAGGGTCTATAATTAGATTAAATACGGTATGATTTAGTGCTTACTACGTCGAGCCCTCAGGGATACTGTTGACTACCCATGCCATTCTGCCCATCGTCACTGTAGGTAATTCTTGAAGGTCGAGACTAGTGCCGCAGATGAGTTAGCCAGCGTATGCCTTCGGCGGTCTCCCTAAAGGTCTATGACGGTTAATGGACCTCCAGGAAATGGCGCCATTAACTTATTCTTTTTCTCGGGAACTATGAACCGCAGATCAAAGCAGCCTTTTTCATAAGCCTTTCGAGATCAAGGCAAGATTTCCGTAGAGCCTGGGCTTTTGTGAGATGCCCCTGCCAGGAGACGTTAAGAACGGCTCTCAGCATCAATGTTATTACTATTCAATGATGTGATTTATGGTAGCAGTCCGGAGCGTAAAGCGTCCCAACAAACTCCCCTGCGTAAGTGATAGCCTTTACGGATCCTTTCCTGGATTTAACCATTCGGTAATATGTGCATATGCGCTTGATATGCAATTATAAGAGTTGGGCCAGTAATCTTACCTACAGGAACGATAATTGTATTGATGGTATTTAGTTTATTTTGGAGATCATGGTCTTCAGCAACCAATAACGTTGTGTACTGGATCTGACACTTACCCTTTGGTCTCTAATAACCAGGGGGGGGGACCTTTTTTAATTTTTGGAATATTACCAACCCTGGGAGCATATTGCAACCCACCCGGCTTTTTAATTTTGGTTTGGGAAATCTGCTTTGCGTGTTAGCAGGGCGTTGACACAGTCAGGAAGCCCCATCTAGGTGTGGAGACAGCAGATCATATTTACAGTCGGTTTGTTACGCAATCAAGTGTTGTTACCTTCGGAGATACGGGCGGAAATGGATGAAATTGAGGGAGAAGGCCAGGAAGCAGAACAGAATGTGGACCAGACAGCTGGAGCTAAAGAAGGTGGGGGAGTATTCCGAGCTATTGCCCAGCATGTGCGTTCAATTAACACGATTTGGAGAAATACGCTTAGTTCCTGGACGAGTGGACTTGTTGGACACCTGTTAGAAACCGATCAGTCTAAAGCACGAGGGCACAAGTAATCGGGGTGTGAAAGACGACAAAGATAATATAGAAGGAAACATTTTTACTGATTTATTTGATGATGATTTAATGTAAAAGTAATGTAAAAATTTCTGAGGCGAAATTGTGGGTTGATATTTTTTCTTTGTTCTTTCATTTTACAACTTTCGGAAAATATATTTAAGATATTGTTTCCACCCATCTCTCCGTTTATTCTACCCCCCCCCCCTCCGTTTACCAGAGCCCAAATACTACTTACTTAAGTCCATGTGAGACACGCTGCCTTCAGGTCAGCTATGGGTAATGTCACGATCAGATCCGATTCTTACCCTATAATCTCGCATTAAGGCGCCGGCGCCAATATCCGGATATTTAAAATTTCTGCATTTTCAAGTTTAGAAAATTCTGAATTTTCCACTGCACTTATAGATTCTCCGGCATTTGTAATTAATGCACGGTTGGTTTCATCTTTAAACGTTCAAGACCAATTTTCATTTCTATCTTGTTAAATTCTGCCTACCGACCACCCTTTCCTCATGTTCTCCCTCTTTTTTCTTTTCTTTTCTTTTTGTCCTGTTTCTGTTCCTCTTCCTCTCCCTATTATATTTCATCTATTTTAGCTCATCACATTTGATAGTCATCTTAACCCTGTTTTGGGCTATGTCCTTTTTGAAAAATTAAACAATGGTGGTCCGTTCCGAATAAGCACTCGCTTCAACCTTAACAGCAAACTCAAACGTAAAGAGGGAGGCATAAAGAGAGATACGATTATAAGTAAAGAGAGAACATCACAAGGCATGTGAAGGTACATCTGACGTCCAAGTCAAATATATTAACTATCAAATTGTAGATATTTCCATCATATTAAATCATATTAAATCATTAAACCAACTTCCATTTCATATAATATAGCAATATGGTATTCATTTATTAACATTTTCTCTACATTGGTATCAATTTAAAATGTAGTCATTCCTCAATTACGATATAAGATATTATTCACAAAACCCTGCTCAGTTTAAGATATTCCGCCAATAACGACGCTTGCTAAAAAAACCATACCTTCCGCCGTGTTTTTGTATTCACGCGCATAAATTACATCATACTGTGGCTATCTATCGTAACAAATATTTTCTTCTCTATACCTTTGGTCATTTACACACATAACTTACTTAGATATTGGTACACTACATTTAACCTCGTCTCTAATATTTTCAACAGGCCTTGAACCTTCCAGCTCATTAGTTGAGTGTATAACAGCTGTATTTGCGCCTGCCTCAAGAGTAGTGAAGAGCTTCTATGGCAACCAAGTGCACTGTTTCAACATCGCAAATGGGACATCCGACACCGAGCGAAAAAGCTAAAAGTCAACATGGCACTACAACCAGTTTCCGTTAAAAGCGCTGACTCTTCGTCCTTCAGCTTGGTTCACTTCCGACGCATAGTAATACACTTTGTTACATCAGATTCTTAACGGAGAAAGGCAATGTTCCTACCTTACTCCGTTACCCCAGTATCCAAAGGAAAATGTTTGCCTAAATTAACTACAGGACATGGCAATGTGTTTGATTAACTCACGAAGTGAAAATGCATGCTGTCCTATCAGCTAACTGTAACGTAGAACACTGACTCGCCCAAATCTCCACTGTATATTGAAATATGTACAATGTTGGAGCACCTTGTAACTCGATGCAGCGCATTGCAATTTGGGGCATCATCTATGCAAGAGATTTGGTTTTCATTACATTCCGTTGGATCAGCTGATAATTGGACAACTCAGTTTGTCGGTACGACATTTCTAAGAGAACTCTGTTATAGCAGGTGTTACACGTCAGTGTATCTTCTTCCGCCTCTTTCTGATAAGCAACATTCTTCGCCTTGGTTGTTCAATGACGGTATTTTTGTTGAGCTAGCCTCATTAGGAGCAAATAACACTGTTGCACCAGTAGCACACGATGAATCTCTCTTCGTTGTGACAGTCTTTATTTATAACAAAGCATAGTGTGAAAGACCAGGAAGTGAACGATTAGTTAGTGACTTCTACTCGCTACTGCATTCTACTAATTAAATTCATTACATTGCATGCTGGCTTGTACGAATAGCTAAATGCAACTTAGGTGTCTTGGCCAGTTTCATGGTGCCTTAAATTTTCTAAACCAGCTCATTACAAGTGAAACCAAATGAAGCTGAAACTATCCAACCCTCGTATAGCTGGTTCTCTTATGGTTCACTTGGACAACAACTGTTCGCGGCTGCTTAGTAAAAAGTATGGTAAAAACATTATTTAAAGTTGCTGGCATAAGTATCATCACATCCTTCAAAGGCCACAGACAACTTTAGCCAATCACAGCTACAAACTATTGAGACGAGCAAAATTGGTGCCATTAATCGAGGTTGCATTCGCACTGATGTGGGTCAAAGGCCGTAGAATATCCAACGGATAAATAATATTCATGATTGATTGATAGAATCCTGCTACCAATATAAAGACTCCACATATAAGAAGAATAATTGCAGCAATTTGCTTAAAGTCTGGTCTCTTTGGGTGGTGACGTACTTTTAAGTAAAATGCTGGCGGAAGAATGTAAATAATGATTGTGCATCCAACAGCGCCAACAAGTCCCCAAACCATATTGACCTGCATGTGAATTAAAAGAAATTTTATGTGATTACTAGTAAGTATATATAAAATATTTAGTTGCAAATGGTCTGATGAGTCAGTTTCTTTGTTCAAGATCAATCAGACCTTGTTTCCATAACAGCAGTTGTCTGTTCAGTTTCTCTTGGTTCAGAGGTCTTGCGTCCAAAGTTTAAAAACAACATACTACACTAATGTTTTTAGCTTGTCGCTCTTGTTTATTCATTCCAAATTCACGTCCAATAATGAATGTTCATTTCTTCGTTAAGACTCTTAACCAAGACTTGCCTCTTATTAAGTTTTAGTCCCTATTGGAAACAGCTTTTCGATTTCTTGTGATTCGAAGCTCAACTCCCTACAAAGAGCCTACTGTATATAATAATCTACTATATAGGGATGGCATTTAAGGGTGGATTCGTGTATAACTCATTTCTTTGGTCATTGGTTCGTGCACGGAATGATCCTGTCACAGAAACAACCTATTAATAACGAATTGTCACGCCCGTAGCCTCGGTTAGAATTTTGGGAGAAAATATTTTAAATATGGCGGGCTCGAGTAACTGCAACTGCTTAAGTG
>JAAAKM020006971.1:112630976-112644409 GCA_010016025.2 Alatinidae sp. Z8VKAUB7J3
GCCCGTAGCCTCGGTTAGAATTTTGGGAGAAAATATTTTAAATATGGCGGGCTCGAGTAACTGCAACTGCTTAAGTGAAGCCTACATTAGCTTGAATTGTGACATGAAATTTGGGCGGCTGATCGTAAATTGGGGGCTTCGCACTCAACAGTTCGTCTCGTTGCTACGAACCTTGCGACTCGATAACACAACACACGATATTTAAAATATGTTGTTTAAAAACAACCCAGCAAACTTAATTCCAAAAATTAAGAAAACTTTAACGAAAAAAGACCTCCAGGCGCTTGTACTGTTTGTTATGCTACGTTTCTAGGTCAACTGTCTCGCCGAGTTTCAATTAGAAATACGATCGTGTTTTTGCAAGTATACGGAAACAAGTTCGAGACAAGCAAAAGTCGTGCTAAAATCGGAAATGTATTTCGTAAAATTTCTTGTTTTATAGGCAAGTCTGTTAATTTGAGCCTGGATAATACCTGTCTAAACCTAGGAAAATACACTCCTCAGTTATATAAGTATATTTGAAGCTATGCATTGAGTAATTATTTACTTGATTTCCGAATAAATACGCAGATCTTTTAAAAATTCCGCAAACACAAATATTTTGCTTTTGCTTGTCAACATTAAATATTGGGGGTAAAGAAATATTTGATTATCTTAAAGGTTTCTAACAAATAATTTCCCGATCCCCACTTGTAACAATACAATCGGAACATAACTCGTGCACTTTACACGACACAGGACTAGGCTATACCGGCATTAAGATGCTAAGGGATACTCAGCTCTCACTTGTCTTTTCAAGAATGACAAATCTCGCAGTGTTTGTATTACGTTAGTACCAATTTCCGATTGAGAGTTGAACCCAGGGGTCTCTTCTCATCAATCAAACGCCTTAACAACCTCGCTACAACATTTTCCAATTTTATATAATAAGGCACAGTGATTGCAGCACAGACATAGACAAATAGTTGTCCAGCTGATACGAAATTTTAACTAGCCGCAGGAGGAGGGTTCTCAGAATGCAAACCCATGGATCAACAGCCCAAACAAAACGAAATCAAAGAAACCGTACTTTGGTCTTCAATTCAATAACTTCCCCCAATAGAGACCACATTCCTGGTTGGTTAGTTTGAAACAGCAATACGAAGCACTGGTAAGTATACATACCTGAGGAACCACATACGCCAACGCATATCCCGAAAACACGATGATGAATGTCTCGATAAACCACACAATCCTCGACGGATTGTTACGAGCGTTGTTTGATAGAAATACTGCCAATCGCGACTCGCTTTGTTCAATCCACTTATTTGTATGAGTAGGATGCCAAATGATCTAATGGAAGGAAAAGCACATATGACGTTTTGGCGAAAAAATACTTGAAAAGTTGGTTAGTGGTACAAAATTTGAATACTGCGTTGAGTAACGGACTGATTTTGGTAAACGTTTTCGCCATACACTGATCACAGCAATCGTATGGAGTGAAATGAGAAAGCTATTAAAAAGCTATAAATTTATCGTAATAGATTTCTCATTTCACTCCATACAATTGCTGTGATCAGTGTATGGCGACAACTTTTAACAGAAAGAATCCGTTACTTAACGCAATATTCAAAGAAAAAATACATTTGTCAGATAGCATAAAGTTAGTATACTAGTAATAGTGGGTACTAGTAATATCTTGCAAAGTATCGTCCTACTCCTAAGAAAAAACTGCGAACCAGAATGCCTCACGTTTGAAGTAAGGACAGAATGGCGTATCAAGAAGCAAAACTGATTAATTAAACAAAACAAAACAGCTGATTAAAACATTACCGTAAACAACTGTTATTCAAGAGAATAAGAGCGATCACAGCAAATATCGGTGGCAGGAAAGTTTCAATATTTAGTTAGTTACAATGAATAAGTATCATCGCGCTATCATGAGAGCAACGTAATCTAAAACCCACGAGGTTTGTAAAAGCTGAAATGGTGTTTTCAAAAGCCTAGAAAACCACGGTTAACTATCCGGGTGTATCGTGTACGTGTCATTGCTTCCAAGCGCCACAGTCCTTAAAACCAAATAATTATGCTGCTGCGTGGCCGAAAAGACCCTCAAACCTTCAGATGCTAGCAATCTATTCCGTACTTATGAACCGTTACTTAGTCCTTCTTCCCACGAGACACGATCTCAACGCGGCACGATCTCACGATCCCATTTTGTTGTTGCCGACTAGCTGACATTTTCGTACTTTGGAAATTGCCGTTACGAAGGTACATGAGTATACAGACTTCGTGAATTTACCGCGTAACTCACATGGTATACAAGTCCTGATGCCAAACTGTTACCCTCGCACTCGACAACCAGTAATAAGTAGGTAATAAGCAGGTAATGTATAATTTACGGCAGGCTTCAGCTGAGGATTTATGTTATAGGCAGTTGCTCTCATTGCGTCACTCGATCTCTCTGACTAAGAAATTATCAACAAAAGACATCCCAGAGGACTCAAATCCAACGAAGGGTTGGGGGAGAGGCTTGTTAAGTTTTGGACGTCAGTTCTCACAAATACGACAAGCGTGCTTTATAAATTAAGAAGGCATCCTTTTCTTTTCGCCTCGTCGGTTTATATTTTCTAAACATTCGTGGATAGCGTTCTACACTCCTCAGAGTTTCTGGGAGACGCGGGTGACTTTTTTGTATAAAGTGATAAAGCAATGGCTACTTCGGGAAATTTTAAGGAGTGAAGGGAATAACATACGTCTTTCTGGGAATCCCAAGAACTGTGGATTACGAGTAGAACACATGCATCACCAACCACACATTTCAGAGCGGGTCAATAAGCAAAAATGCCTTAGGCCTCAAACAAATGTTGCTGATTGCAAAGAGAGTAAAACACGATCAGGTTTTCATCCATCCAAAAAATCGACAAAGAAGTTCCCTGCGTTAGTTAAAGAACTAAAGATTCTGAGACAAGAGGGTGAGGTTTGATTAGCTACCAATTACGATTACAATTAATGACATGACATGAAATGATAAGTATGGCTAACTGTGACAGTAATTTCGTCTTAATGAATCCTACGGAAGAAATTAATATATCGGGTTTGGGTCCGGCCAGTCACTACTGTCTACAGAACTAGGTAGTAAGCGAGTTTAAACATCAGCGGTGTCGCGGATAACTGTCTATAAGCTTTTAAAAGCCACACTACCAAAGCCATCGATTGACGAAGTGCAGAGTACAAATCGAGTGACTTCACGAGTCCTTTCTGATGTTCGTAGTGAAAACTTTGCAGTGTTGAAAATTACTAGGGAAACAAGAAAAACACAAAGGAGAATGGTTTTAATAAAACAAAAGGACTGTGTACCACACCACATCATAATGGAGGCCCACAAGCTGGCCATGAGTAACCACCACGCACACAACAGTTCTGACGCTGTGAATCTGACTTGGGTCTAATACCATGCAAAATGCACTAAAGAGAAATACAGTTAAAACATTACCTTGTTTATGGTCTGTCGACAAGGCACAATCAATAGCGGATAGCTCAGTAGCAGAACAGTCCCAAGTCCAGCACGTCCGATGGTGATTGCGATGTCATCATGTTTATAGTTTTTCGTAATATCTTGTTCTGTGTACTTCCTAAACTATAAGTATAAAACAAATTACCCGGTTAGCAACTGTTGGCAGACCAATTGGCGTTTTAGCTTAGACGGAGTAAAACAATGAAAATGGCTTTCAAGAAACGTAAAACAATCAGGGCGAGATAGTTTAAGTTTTAGGTACCTTTGCAAAATACTGTTGCAAATCGTTATAGAAGGACTTGTTGATAGCCAGAGACCCACAGGAGGGAAGATGATTTGAAAAATAGACACTCTATTGAGTGGTTTGTATGCCTAATATAAAGAAAAGGTTCTTTAGTTATATAATTTAACTAAGATAAAGTGACGCTTAATTAGTAAAAAGTGCAACAATGGGTCGGTCATATTTTTTCGATTTCTTCTTTCCTGGTAAAATCTCACTTGTATCGGCTGAAATTTTTTTTTTGCTTTTTCAAAGTCATGAGAATCCACTACTCCTGAAGGAAGTACCAGGTCTTAGAGGAAGTACCATGTCTTGGTATGTTTTTGGCCGAAGGATAAGTGATATCCATTTTTGATGAAGGGAACTTCCTTTTTGCCTAGATTTCATACGGAGTCAAAAAAGGTCAGATAAATTTATTGAGACTGCAGAGTGTTGAAGTGCGGCAGAGGATAAGGTTGCAGTGTCACAATTTTCTACCATTTCATTACAAAGGCGGTAAAATAGCGACAGCCAACCTAGAATTTCAAGGATGGAATAAAAAGATATTAGACAAATCATATTGGCATAAACTAAACATTGTTAACGACGCATGCACACGGGTAAGTCAGTTTTTTGTTAACAGTTTGCTATAACGATCCAACATTAATGAACTACTTTAGTCTGATATAGTCATCCTAGTCACTCCTATCATTAAATGCATGAGTAATTTCACTTTACGACAAGCGCCCTTATGCTTGGGCTTTACTTTGGTGAACAAAGTCGAATATGGGCTATTTCTTACTCCAAGCCAAGCTAGTTAAGACCAGTTTTTGATATGGGGTGCTTTCTGTTTATAATTGATTTTAAAATTGTTTCGTGTCTAATTCATGCCTATTCTGTCATGCTAATCAACTAGTGACTCGTCTTTTACGACCGTATATGCCATCGTAGCTTAAGGGCTTGAAATCATAAGTGATAATCACGAAACTGGAAGGAGAATAGTGTTAATTCTGTGTAGTCCTGTAAAGTATAACTCGTTACAGGTGATATGGAAAAGTCATCATTTTATCTTTTCAAAGCTTAAACGTTTCAGAGCTTGCGTAGCTTTCACGCTTCCAAACAGATTTCTTAGTTCTTCGTCAGTTTGTACTAGTACCATCTCAGAACGAGAGAAACCACTAAAAGAAAGCACTAAAAAGAAATCCACTTTATATATTCAAATTTTAAGGACATGTAGCCAACATCTAACGCCCCAATAGCTGCTTCGATTCAGAAAGTTGCTGTCTGAGGTTCAGGCAGACTAGATTTCGCGTAATTTTTTCTGGTGTTGAGAGCAACAAAAGCCTTAAAGCTTTATTTATTTCGATTCAAGTTCCACTCACACTTAGTACGCTCAACCCTGTAAGGTAAGGCATTATGAAAAACATGGATGCCAGTTTACCGTATTACATTGCTTTCCATTATGCTTCCTTCATTTACTCTTTCAAAGTAGGTGCTCAGTGCTCTGGCCTGGGCAGCTACCATTGCGATGTTTAACTCCCCATAGTACAAGCGAACAAAATGCTTACTGTAGATGGAGTGTTCTCACCTGATACCCTTAGGGTTGAAGAAAGGGTATAGCAAGTAAGGAACCTAAGTAAAACTAGAAGAGGATTTAGTATAGGGCTTTACTAGATAAAGGTTCTACCATGCACCGCCCGTAAGAAAACATTTTCTTAAAAAGAATTTATTTTACTTCCTTTCTTAGGGACTCGACGGGAAGAGCGCCGAGGCTGTACTAGAGATAGCCACTGACGAAGATCTATCTGACCTTCCGGTCATGGACGTTCGATTGTTTTTAACTGGGACATCTTCAGCGATGACGGGGATACATTTTGACCAAATCTGTTTTTCATAAACTTTTAGTACTTATTTTTGCATGAACATATGTACGACATTTTCGAAGATGTGTATTTATTTTACAAAAAGGTGAGGTCACCAAACTTCCGAGGATGCTCCGAACAGAGACAGAAAGAGGGTTCCAGTTCACAATGGTTTTAGACAACAACAACAAAACGTAGGATATACGCGTCTTTCACCATCTCTTCCATCAACAAAATAGTTTTAAGGGCGATCAGTGACGGACACATGGGAAGGCGAGGGGGTGCGGTCACCTTCTAACGATTTTTTAAAATATAAATGAAAAATAGTCAATGCAGATATGCCAAACCAATACCGGCAGTGTTATTTAATTGCTTAGTATTGAGATCCTCCCCCTCTCCCCCCTCCCCTGATTTTCTTGCGTTTTGTGTTTTACTGCCCTTGTGGGTAAAAAGTTTTTTGAACGTAAGATGATCGTGTTCCAGTTTTAGAAAAACATCTAAACATTTTCCCATCACTTTTGTGTACTTTAAAGGTTTTCATCGCATACTGATTACACACGTTTGCATGTTCTGATCATCATATTTTTGTCACAAATTGATCGAAGTATGCGTGTTGCCTTTTGCTTGCAATTCAGATCCTGGTAATCATTCACCGTTTCTCGCTTTGCATAAACATGCAGTTGTTAGTTGGTTGCATACATTTTGAAGCATAGATTATTGCTTCAAAAGATTCTAAATGTTTATGGGAAACCAGGTAGGAAAGTTTTATGTATTGCCGAACTGTTTTGTGCTTCTTGCCGTCAATTATTTGCTAAACGGTATGAAAAGAATGGCTTGAGAGCAGCAACATGATGACTAGTACTTTTTTACAGGATCCAAGATTCAATTGGGTTCACTACGACCTCGTTTCCATCTTCTGATGATACTTTAGGGCAACTAGACTTTGACTACATCTTCAGCAACCAAGTGACCAAATGCAGAAGTGTTCACGAGAAGAATGTTTGACAAACTCACGAAACACCGCTGGGTTTTGTTTTTCATCCAATTTTTAGTACCGCTATTTCTTGACCATTCTTTTAGAAAATTCGTGGCATGGAAAACATTTTGCATATTCTCAAATGTTAAAAAATCGAAGGCGACCAAAATTTCACGAAAACAGGAAAATTATCGGTGGGAAAAATCCGAGTTTTTAACTTTCTAAATTAAACACAGACGAACGTTCTCTATTCTATTGATCAACCTGGTGTTTGTACGTCTCTTTTGATAGACAAATAGTAAGTCCCTTAAAGCGGTATATATGTGAACTTTAGGAGTGAATCATTAGGAGCATCATTTTACTTACATGCGGGGTTGACGTTAGCTCTATTTGCTCACGAAGTTTGGTGACCCTGCCGAAGGGGTCCGGGATACACTATTATAGTATGATCTAGATGTATAAATGTACATATGACTTTTTATTGCGTTTCCATACTCTGCTTGCAGTACGTTATGTGTTTGTATTGATGAAACTTATAAGCGCAAGCGTCTATCTACCAACGCGGATTTTTAAGATTGAGTGAGGTAATGGTTTATCCATAAAAGCAGTTAAGCTGACTATCTGTTCTCCATTCTATTACTGAGTACAGTTGGAGTTTTTTTTACTGACACATTTACAAACACTGGAACAGGAATAAACTAAATTTACCTACCAATCTGAAACTTACACAACTACGAATTCGGAACGTTTTCTTAACAAATATACTGCGTAAAACACCCTAATTAATAATATTTCTAACTACTGCGATTATGTCCGACTAAACACGATATTTGTGTACAATAGGACTTACTCATACAACATCTCAACAGACGATTTGCCGACACGTCTTAAACAAGTTCCTTTTCAACGATAGAGGAATCCTCTCTTAAAACAAAGCAAGCGCGGGGGAAATCCCCACATATAGCTCGCAGCAAATGTAATGGAATCCAATTGGCGACCACCTCACAAACACTACCACCCTGCAAAAACAGCTGTAGTTACAATATTCAGTATGAAGGCCCATTAGTTTGCAATTGACATAACCTCATTAACACGGACACCTCGCTACTCACACCACGACCACTTTTCGGTTGTCTAGAACTTACGGCCTTAATAACATGCCTATGAGGCCTGATTTTGCCCGCCAACATGATCGAAGAGGTCGACCAGGTGTCTTTTGACATCATTCAAACGCGGGAGAAAAATTAACAGAAGTGTTAGCGTTTTCTTCTTACCGCTAATAGTTATTGTATGACTCTTTGCTATTTCGCTTACGGTCAGTTGTACAAAAGGGCTACACTTTTTGCGCCAGTGTACAAACTCCATTAATCCACTCTCCCGGACCATAAAGACACAAGTGATCAAATGTCGCTGGGACGCGTATGGAATTTGAATGGACCTTGCAGGCATAACAACATTGTCAGATATCATGCAACTATCTTAAATATTGCGTTGAGTAACGGATTCATTTTGCTAAATGTTTTCGCCATACACTGATCACAGCAATCGGATGGAGTGAAATTAGAAAGCTATTACTATGAATTTGTAGGAAACGAGAAGATCCTAGAAAATAACGGTCACGAGAGCGAAACGTTTTCTGCCACTCATGTTATTGAAAAAGGCGTAAATTGTAAACAAATTCTTTTTGTCGACAGAGTACCGGCTTCTTTGTTTTGATAAAAGCGGCATCTAAAGCGGCAAGATGAAAAGGAGATCTGGCTCTCGCTAATACCCTAAACGAATCCTCTTGATAATCGTCAGCACATGACGGGTTTTCAATCAAATGCTGTCCTATTGCGGAGTCTGTGTTTGGGATCCGTTGACTTGGCTTTGTTTACGCGATTCGGTCAAATTTTGGAAACCTTACTGCATCAACTAATGAAGGCCGGCACATGTTGCGCGATTCTGTCATGTAACCTCTGCGACGTACAACCTCTATATTCGCTCTCACTAATCTTACTTGAAATCGTCATTGCAGAGGCGGCGCCCCAGCTGCCCTTTATTTATTAGTTAGCCTGTTTGGTGGTTTTTCTGTTTATTTAGGGTAGTTTCAATGTCGGGCCCACTGCTCATCAGGGGTCTTTGATTGAGAGACTGCCATGGTATGGGCAGGGGCCTGATAGATAATGGAATGTTTCTGTGTTCGACCTTCAGAGAATGCGTTGCATTCTTTGACAAGTGATGAAACCGGACTCTGTTTTTCTATTTTCTTTCTTATTTTAGTCTTCCTTGTTCTCTTTGCCAGAGAAAAACATTTTTGAAAAAACAACGGAGAAAGGGTTTAAAAGGACACTAGAGAAATAGGAAATATGTCACCACCGGGGATCTAATTGACATTTCAAATCCTCTGTTCTCGATGATACTTTCTAACTTGCAATGGGCTTAAGACAGATACCGGGAGCGGATGGCAGTCCTTCCTTTGTGACGTCATAAGGCAAAGAGAGGCTGGTCTGGAATGGAGTTGACCTCAGTGGATGTCGATATCCACCGGTATATGATATGGAGTTATGTCCGATGTTAACATGTGGTGACTATGTTAACATCAGAGGTCACCTAGCTAAGTTTGTAGAGCACACGCCGCGAGGTTCAAGGGTTTGATCCTAGGTGGTGACGTATTTTCTATTTTTCTAGTGTCCTTTTCAAAAGAGTATTAGACAAAAACAATATCTAAATGAAGAAGTCATGATTTATACATACAAAAATAACCCAGAAATTCGCACCATGCTTTTAATCTACCCCAGTATAGGTGATTCTTGTAAGGGGAGACTTTGTATTCTGTTTCCTTCGAGCGGCATAACAATCGGCTCTCTTTGAGCAGCAATTGATAATAGCAGTTCTTAGGACGGTGTCAGATATTCCATGTGTGATGGTGTGCTCCTTGCTTTGTGAGAACACGTTGAGTCATGTCTTAGGAAAGGGTGCAACTGAATTTTCTTTAATTCTTACAAGGGCAGACCTTGTAACTTGTTTTCGTCAGGAAGCACGAAAATAGACTATTCTCGAGCAGAAAATAACAGTACCTGTGCTTAAGACGGTTCAAGTATTCCATGTGTGATGGTGTATTGCTTATCTTCTCAGAACACTTTGGGTCATGCCTTAGGACAGGATCGAACTGGTTCTCCTGTTCTTCTATTCTCCTTTGATATAAAGTCGAGTGATAGTAGGTGTGTTTTCGTGTGACACACATTAGTCTCTGCTTTCAATTTTGTTGTCTTGTAAATAATCATGCTGCTTCAAATGGAGATGCAGCTAACTTTTCCTTATTCCGGAACATCCATTGCCAGGAACCACGTCTAACTCTAAGTTTTTAGTTACGCAAAATTTTTTCTGGCGGAGCTAAACATTGTATAGGCTAAAGTGCAATTGACATTGAATGAGCTGAGTCATATGCTGTGTATTTCCACGAAGGAGAGAGCATACAGTCCAAACTACATCAAGTCTGAATCTATTACTAAGATTAAGTAATCGGATTCAATATAAAATGGAAAGTCATTAATTATAATATATTTACATAATTGTTACGCCACAACATCGGTTTTTTCGGGCTGGGGTCCACGGATCCCTAAGAAGTCAGCAATCAATATTTTAAGGGTCCGTAACCTCTTAAGGATTGAAATAAATCGATAATAATTTCTGATTATTTACAGTTCAATTTCCGAAAAGGAACAACACAGTAGTAAAATGTCATCCCATCGGTGAGACTCGTCTTCAAACTGTAAAACATTCATTGGCGGTGGACTTGCACATTTCCTATGATGATGCAATTTCGAAATCGATCCGCAAATGCTGGTTGTCTTCAGTCTTTATAAAAGGTGAGACGCAAAAATAACTTGTGATGTTGAAAGCCTGCACAACCAGGTTTTGGATTTACTCCTTCATCAGGTATAGTACTTTAACAATGAAAGATACAACTGTTTTCAGTGTTAAGACCAGTTTTCTATTAACGGGAAGATTCTATCCACGTTCGATTCGAATATGTGGATTCTTTTTACTTTCTAATGAACTCTGTAGGTTCTATATTTACTGCTGCAGAATGCTTATAATTTGAGATCAGAGACATGTTGAGTTGTTGTTGTTGTTGGGCAACCCAGGTAGTTAGCTGTGAGATGTACAAAATTATTGCCAGGGCTTCGCCCTTCTTATACTCAATCCTTCAGGTGTAGAGGTTTGGAGCTTCTCCTGCCATGACATTTCTCTTCTCGTAAGGATCTTTTTGCATTCAGCCACTGGAATACTCTCCTTGTTTATCTGTTCTATGATAGTTAAGTGGAAATCTTGATCAATTTCCACCCATACTTGATACAATGTGAATCCAATTGTCTCTTGTTTATATGGCTATGGTTATTGAATCTGATGTTTAGAGGCCATTTGCTTTTTCCGATGTATTGTAAGTGGTGCTCCTTGCATTCAACAAGATAAACTATCCATGCCGATTGACAATTGACTGTATTGCGTACGACGTATACCTGACTGTCCTTCTTGCTTTTAAAGGTCTTTGTTTCCTTCATTACTTTGCACCAACTGCATCTTGGTATGTTGCATTTGTGGCAGCCACCTGGTTGATTCCCTCTGTTGGTATTTGCTGACTGGTACTTGTTTTTAATTGAAATATCTTTGAGTGACTTGGGCTGGCAATATGCTACAAGCAGTCTTTCATGGAATATCTTTTTAAGGCGTTCTTTGGCTGTTAGGAGAATCCATCTTTGATTGATGGCTTTTCTCATGTCAGGCCCAGCTGGGTTATATGTTTAGCCATCGAGGCTCAATGGTTAAAGCGTTGGTTTAGTAACCATGAGGTAGTGGGTTCTAGCCCGGTCAGCGCCCATAAATTTCAAGCTATTGTGGTAATGCTCCACTCTTTGAGAGTGTCACAGAGAATTTGTCATGAGTGACAAGTCCCTTAGTGTCAATCTTTAGTGAATTCTCCACTCAAATGCTCCACTCTTTGAGAATTATATATAATAGTAATGTCTCTATTGAGAATATGTATATGTCCGGCACTGATGTAGTCTCAAAGCTGAAACACAAATAATTATGAAATAATTTCCCTGTACCCACTGAATGGAGGAGAATCCACCAGTTTTCAAACGTTTTCCATTTTCATTGCTCTTCAGATGCTGGCTGTCCCCTAACTGCAGGGTTATTGCATTTTGTTCACTACTGTACCCCAAAGATTATTTCAACAAGGATATGGTGCAGTATATGTTCTCACTGATTACAGATTCTACCCATGACCTACGAGAGTGCCTTATTGCTTGCTTGTGAACTTTGATTGAGAGATTGGACCCCACAAATTTGTGGCCAGCTCCAAGCCTGTTCCCATTTCAAACACTAAGTTCACATTGATAATGAAGTATATAACTCGCTCTGTGCTTTTAAACAATTACTAGCGCCACTGTACTAGCGCCGCACTCAAGGACATAGCAATTGGAAGAAGTGAACATTAGGGCCTATCGTACTGGCCTGACAACTATACTAAGGGTCAGTTAACGTCTTTTAAAGATCAAAAAGCATGTTACTGCTGATAAGTGCGGTGTTATTATCCATGCCTGTTAACAGTAAACACACGATAGGGGAGTGATGACAAACACTAGGAATTTACGTACAGGTACGTACGTACGGTACCAGAGAAAACTTACCTGGTTCTCAATTCCAGTACTGGTTTCGTCAAAAGGTCTCTTGGCGTGCCTTTCTGGACTTCCTTGTTTATCAAGAAGAACAAATCCAAATTCGTCAACTTTCTCCCCATTCCCTACTTTTGTCTCACTACTTCCAGATAGTTGGTCATTTTCGCAATTCTTCGCCATGTTTGAAGGTGGTTCCCTTTTCGTTGTGCCAACTAGAGACTTCCAGACGGATGACATTGCAGGAAACATGTTTGCTTCTTCCTTTATAGTACTCGGATACAAAGGCACAAAACTCAATTATTCATTAGACTAATGAGATTCTTCTTGTAGCTTACATTGAAGGGAAAATGACTACATCTGCAATAATATAAGGGGAAACATACCAAACAGTGAAAGTGAGGGCTGAAGTTTCAACAATGTTCCAACGCGTCATCAAGTGCGCGATGTTACAAAATACCATACTCCAGCCCGTGATTTTAATCAAATTAAGACAGAGGTCACGACCAGTGCTCAGAACTCATAGGACTTGTTCTATCACAGATTAATGTATGAATGGAGGAAAGATGGCATTCTGTTTACAATTTGATATGTCGATTATACTTCCTAAATGAATCTGTCTACCTCATGGATTCCACTGGAAGGGAAATTCCCCTACGACAGAGGATCTTTAGCTTCCATAGAAAGAAAGAGAAACCTGAAGTAATTATAGGTAGGCTTGACTTGTTAGTTCATAAATATTCGACAATCTTCGAGTTAGTCAAAAGTTCCTAATCAGGTTTTTCTCGCCATCCGTTTGGTATCTATCGTGATACAAATATTCATTCCACAGCTGCTACATCATTATTCTGTTTAAATTTTGAGGAGATATCAACAAATTCAAAGATTTAATCCAGTGACAGTTGCACGACTAGAACAGAAGTATTTGCATCGTCTATTCGACAAGCCCTTGTGACTCAAAGATTTTCGTTCGCGCGATCGTGCCCTCTGAGAGAGCTCACTACCTCTATCGCCATCGCTGCTACACAATTAAATCTTTTTCGTTTGCCATTCTTCTCTTCGTAAATTGCAAAGTTAGACTCGGATATCTGTCATTCAGAAATATTGACTGATCGACAATAAAAAGACGATCAATAATGTTATCAATATTATTATTGCCAATATTTTTGAGCATTAT
>JAAAKM020006971.1:112644509-112663823 GCA_010016025.2 Alatinidae sp. Z8VKAUB7J3
GAGACAACGAAACCTCAAGTAATTGAGTCAAACGCCCCTTGTTTTTTGATTAATGTCTTAAGAAACGGAGGGCCTCAAGTGTTACGTAAGCAGTTTGTTCCTCTTTGCACTCTCAATTTCCTTCTGATGATCAACCCCTCCCCCTTCTCACCACATACTTAATCAACAATCCTTATGATATAAAATGATAATGCCATTAAAATGACAATGCTTTGTTTTGGTATTTCCTCTTAATTTTCCTTCCCTATCCTTCCAGAAGCAAACGAAATTTTCTGTATTGACGAAATCCTCTTCGAAACTAAAATTAGAGCACAGTTTTATTTGGAACATTTAGAATGATTAAATTCCAAGACAAATTACTTAATATGTCATATATCATTTTAAGAATAGATTCACTCTTGTTGGTAGAGTAACCCTTTTTTTAAAAATAATTCAATTTTTTACCTTGTTCATGTACACGCAAGAACAGAAATTATATGTTGACGTTATATGAAGTCTGAGTGGAACTTTCATTTTCCTGATTAGCAATATTTAGGACACTGGAAATTTTCGAAGTGGGGTATTTTCGACGAGATCAGAACGCTTCCAACTGCTATAGTTTGAATTTTGGCGGCTGGGAGAATATAATTGGATAACAAACTATACCATCCATTTTTCGCAGTTTTGAAAGGCTTCCCTTGAAAGACTGTGCCGTCTTATCAATTCCTGAATCTGTCACTGCTCTATTTTGTTTCTTGACAACAGGGCAGATGGGGCTTAAAATTTTTCAAAATTATCAAAATTTTTGTCGACTTGATTAATGTACGGCTTCTCCATCTAAAAAAGTCACCCCCCATAAACATCAGATATTAGTGGATGTATCCAAAGGCTGAATTCTCTGCTGTACCATAGCTGGTGCTTACAAAAACTTATTTTTAAATGAAGTCGCTTGGAGTGATGATTTCGCAGGGATCGGTTCTACCAAATCACAAGTCAGGGGCTGCGAGACAACGAACGGCTTCTCTTTTATTCTATCCGATATTCAGAGAAGATGCATCTTTGACCTATAAGGAAGAATATTGAACTCTCTTTCACTTTTGTTTCGTGCTTCAGTGTTTATTTTGCTCTCTTTGCCAGAAAAAAAGCATTGCTTGGCAAAAATGTGCAGGGGCTGAAGCCTCCTACCCAAACGCCCTCTAGATGATAGGCCGCCACGTTCTTGATATATAAGTTATACAATAAGCGAAGTACATAATACTGATTTACATAACAGGCCAAACAATTCGGTCCATTTTACTTGTATAGTTGACTTTCCCCTCACACAAACTTTTCCCCGGGCTATTGCTTGTTTCGTGGAAATGCCATCTAGCAAAAAACCTCTTTTCGGTGAATAACAAATCTAGTTGTCGTGGATGTCTTGTCCGGATGTTTGTATGTTACCTCGTATTCAAGCTGAGTTGACGCGCGAACTCCTCCCGGTTCAAAACATTGCTTTTCGTGCACATTTGTGGGAGATGTATTCACTTAACTGGCGAAGTGTTACACATAGCGGTAAGCGATTCTTGAATTTCCTCTCTAACAAACACAGTACCACTTTGTTACTCTAATTTATGTCACAAGTGATAAATGTTGTGGGTGGTTTACTACAAAACTGCTGTAGTATACGTATATACATGCGCTTTGCATATCATAGCCTAGGCCTAGCCCGAGGTGCAGTTTATGCAGCCTGTATGTACACTGATGTTAGCTTAAGTCACAACTCTACCTCAAGCGTTCCAGCCCGAAATTTTAAAAACTGGGAAATTTTAAATTTGGAACTTGAAGGTGGCCGATTTTAATGATTTCATATTATAAGGTGCCGGTGTCTGTATCATATCAAGTTTTTGAGTATGTTTAAGTTAAGTGTATTAATTGGCAATATATTGGCAGAAGGACGATCAGCACACCTTGATCTCATTCCCATATTTCTTCAAACAACATCTGCAAAGATGTCAGCAAGTTTTCTGATTGGTACATCGGATATTCCTATTTTTTTCTGACAGCACGGCCCACTAACCTTAAAGGATTGTGTAGGCCTAACAGTTAATGGATATTCTGGGGTGACACCCAAATTTATTTTGCTCCTCGATGAGCACATACTGCAATGCAAAGGGAAACCTGCGTAGAAAAAATAGCACTGACATATTATCCAAATATTTCCATAGTATTTTTTTAAGCGTAGGAATAAATTTGGGTTTGACTAGAAATATATAACATAATTTTAAATTTGGACACATGTACATGGAATAGACCTAAATTTAAGCAACGTTCACCCCTTGTTGAAGACATTGAAACCTATAAGTTGTATTCGAGATTGAATACTATAACTAGACATACATAATTTGCAGATGGGGGTCCAGCATTTTCAAAAAACTTTGTCTAGGTGGGGGTTGCCTTGAATCCCATTTACAGATGGGTGTTGGCCTCTTAAGGTGGGGGTTGATATTTGCAGTTGAAGGTTGTCAACCAGTCTAAATTAAAGTTTGTACACGGTGGTATCCACTTCAAATTAAAAGTTTTATTAGCGATTCTGGTTCACCTAACTTAAGAAAAGTTTTTCTCTCGAGAAGGTAGGTCTTCGGGTGTTTTTCTTGAAGAGAATGGCATTGTGAAACCTTTCAAATGATGAAATGTTTCTATGGGAGAACTCTAAATTAGTGTTCCATTTCTTTTTAGCCTACATTATTGGTGGGAAGCATTGATTTGAACTTTTGGAATTTTACCCAAAAAATATTCTTCCAGGTGGGGGTTGGACTTTAGAGTTCTAAGTGGGGGTTGTCTTTGTAGGTGGGGGGTGATTTTTCTAAGTGGGGGTCCAGACCCCCTTGCAAACTATGGTATATACAGACAGAAAGTGTAATAAGAAAGCCACCATTATAGACTGTCACCAAGTAATTAGCTCCCAGAGTCTCTTTGTTACACGCACAATGATTTATTTTGGGTTCTGGTGCACATGAGGTCTCGTCAAGATTGTGCACCCTCTGTAGACATTGTAATTGTGAGATGTTACACTATTTAAGTACTCCAAGTATGTGACTGACTATAGTGCTGTTTTTCTATGTGGGATTCACAGTGTGGTCTCTACTGTCTTTTGGACATCATTTATATGTATGTTTTATGCAACAATGTAAACAATGCATTGCATATGTATTTTGCAGTGTGAAAATATCTCATTTAACGGAGTTTTGGGAGTCAATCTATTCTTTCATATTCTTGCTATAACTCGTATTGCTTCTTTCATGTTGCAACTACTAACATTCACTAGTTAAATCATCTTTTCTACTACTACAGCTATACAAATACTATACAAAAACTTCACTAGTAGCTGCTGATACATTTGCTCTTAGGAAACTATTTTGAAGTATGACTAAGTTCCACAACCACAGTTTGAGTGACATGACCATTTCTTGGACATCTGATAATAAAAACTAATATTTCTCCACTGCAATTTTGTGACTTTTCCTGATTTTTTTTAGTGCATCCTTTTGTGAAAAGTGTTTTCCAAAGACTTCGTTCATTTTATAGTTATCCAACTGAAACTTTGAGCCAATTTGTGATGTGGCCATTTATCACAACTGCACAACCAGTTTCATCAGAAAGCTGTGCGACGATTTTAACAATTTTCCCATCAATACCGATAGCCCTTAGTATCTTCCAAAGGGCTTTCCTCCAAACTGTATCGAATGCTACCTTAAAATTGATAAAATTTACATGGAAGTCAATCTTCCTGGCTTAATCTTTCTGCATTACTTGCCGGGCTATAAAAAATAGTGTCTAATGAGCCACAACCTTGTCTGAAACCGTATTGTGACTTGCCTCAATCTTTTTTCAATTTTGTTCTTTATTTGATCAAGGATTACACTTAAGAAGACTTTCCCACGTATAGACAGCAGTGCTAGGGATCGATAATTTGCTCGATCAAATTTGTCACCTTTCTTAAAGACAGGTGGAGACAAGCATTCGATACCAATTTTTAGGTGATTTTGCATTCATCCATACATTATGACAGATCTTTTCCAGTATTTGGATCATTGGTTCTCCCACAACTTTAAAAAAAATCCGCCTTAATCTCATCTACCCCTGGCGCTTTCCCAGCTTTTTACACAATTTATCGCTTTTCTCAGTTCCCCTTCAGGTTCAGCATTGTGGGTCGAGAATATCCCGAATTGCTTCAGGATCGTGCGGGAAAGTGGTGTTTAGATGGGATTAAAAATCTTGTTCCCAGCATTTCATAACTTCATTTTTTGGAGTGTGCTTCACACCTCGCTTATGCTTGATCATTGTTAAAGGTTTGCGTGGTTGTTCTTCAAGCTCTCTGACCGTCTTAAACAGGTTTATGGTGTTATTCACCGAGAAATCTTCTTCTAAACGGTTCGCAACTTTCTCAATATTTTCACGTTTGATCGTTTTCAGCGCAGCCTTAACGTCCTTGTTAGACACCCTGTATTTCTCCTGCAGGAGGTCATTTAAAATCTGATGTTTAGTACTTCTAACCTGCCCTACTGGTAACAAGAAGGTAGGGTCAGCGACGCGGTAAGGTAAACCGGATTGGGGGGGGGGGGGCAGGTAGGGTGGGTTCAAATTTATTTTTTTCACAATCCACTAAGGTGCCTTTGGTCATTGTGTGGAAAGGGGTGTTTCGTGTTGATATGCAAATCTAGCTGTGAATGTGACATGATGTCTCTCGCTATGAATTTCAATTTTGATGACGTGGTCAGGGAAAAATTGAAATTTGGCAAATCTTTGGGGGGCATGCCCCCTGTTCCCCCGTCCCTGAGAGTTGACGTCAGACTGACATTTAAAATATTTAAATATGTTTCTACTTGAAAACTAAACACAATTAAATGAAAAAAGTTACATGAATATGATAATCATTAAACGGCATTTAAACTAGGCCACAGCATATGAAATTGTCAAGAGTTACCATCATCAAATTTTATACACATACCTTCGGTGAAATTGTTATGCCTAGACTTGTCGTATCTACACACGGCTTAACCATTTTGACCGCCCCTTGCAACAAGCACTTGCATGCCTAACGTTGTTGGAATGGTGTATCCGCGGCCAAACAGCTAGCCTTTAAGTTGGTGGTTAGAGTAAGAGTAGGCCTACTACACACGATCTGAGAAGCAGTGGTAGGCCTACGGAGTGATGTAGTATGACGAATGTCTTAATAGACACATCCCAACAATAGACAGCTATGATGTACCACTTTTCTCTGCAGATTAAGCGTAATCAAATTGTAGTACATGAAACTCGCGATCCAAAAAGACGGAGTTCGATTTCTGGTGGCTCTACCTATCAATAACTTCTATCATTGATGTCTTCTGTCAGTGATAGCGGGCCCATGTCTTGAAACTTGGGCACGCAGAGGGTTTTAATTCCAATACCATTAACCCCCTTGTAGTAAACACTGAACATAAAAGATACATATTCTAGTGCCAAAAAAGCTAACAAAGGTTCTCTTCAAAGAAACTTGCAGCTTAACAATTTTTTACGTTCATTTTCATAATTTTAAAAATTGAAATAGTGGATGTGATAAGATGGATGAAGAAAGTCATATACGCTGTTGTTACTGAAGTGCTAAGGGATGCTTAGACTCGTGAAAAACTTATCTATTAAATATTTGTAGTTTGCAGAATGGATTATGTCTCACTATTTCAGAAAATCATTTGAAGCAAAGGAATAGGAAAAACAAGAAATGAGGGGAACGAGTTTTCCTGGCTCTAACTAGTAGCATTGCGCCTAGATGATATCATTTGTAAATCAAAGTGTATCATTAGTTTAAATTTTATGGGGTTAAATTTCTCTGGCCAAACAAAAGACATTAGGAAACTGACAAAATTTACTGACACATAATTTCCTCTGAAATTGATCCTAAACCATACAATTCATCGATAATAGGGAGAGGTTGATGATAACTCCTGATGATACTGCTATAAATCGCTGGCATGTCTTCAATTAATTATCAGATTGAAAAAAGTGGACTATTTTGACTTGGCCCCATGGTTGCATTGGTTTGCTACTGCTCAACTTCATCCGTCGTCGTTTTTTGAAAGAGCAGAGTATGTCACTATTATTTCGGTTGTCTTGCTGTTGTTGTTGTTGTTGTTGCAAGCATTACTTAATATAACTGCAAGGCGTGCAAAATTTAACTCATAATTCACTATTTGTGAAAGGGTAATCTAAAAATGCGATTTTCTAGCAATTTCTTTCTTTCTCTACTGCCCGTTAATTTTCTTTAATGATTTTCATCTACTTGCACGACATATTTTATCTTTTTTGGCGAAAAATAAAAACATTTTTCATTAGTCTCTGACTTATTTAATAGATAGAAATAGTTTGCAAATTGCTGCGGAAAAGTAGACTATGACGAAAGATCTGACATAAAGGTTTCGGGGGAAAGGTCGAACATGGACTGTACATGGACTGTACATGGACTTGCCAATTAAATCTAGAATGGCAATTCCATAGAAAAAGGAAATGGTTACCAAGGAAAAAGTCCTAAATTTATACACTAATGCATAAATGTTTTTTAAACCTTTCTAAACTTATATTGATAAATCAAGTTTTCGACGCAAATCTTTCATTGTGACGGATTGTGTGTACTTTTTACCGCAATAACCGAAGAGACAGGTTACTTGAGCCCGTGAAATTACAAGTAACCGAATATATCCATGGGGTAGTATTAATTAAATTGTTTCGAACATTGCAGCCCCTCTCAGCCTCGACCTTCTTTCAAAGCTGCAAAAAGCTCTTCTGCCGATGTCTTCATCTCTAAACTCTAACAGAATAACATCTCAAAAAATCAAGAACCTCTTACAAATCGCAGATAGGCCAGCAACAGCTTTTTGCTACTGTATATAGTACTCTCATTCAGAACCTTTGAAAATATCCTTCCACGCAGCTTACGGACGTCTTGTCTTTGAGCATCATCTGGCACTCCAGGGATTCGTTGACAAACGGAACTGTAACTGAGGGGCAAAGACAATAATTCTTGTCCAGCACTTCCTAACGCCTCAATGACAGATTTGGTTAATTGTTTTCATCCCTCAGTATATGGCTTCACATTTTTTGTACCTAGATTTGAAACCTTGCGTATTCAAATCCGTTTATATTACGATAAGGGTTTGTATAGTTATTCCTTTGCTACTTTTAAACTTAAGGCAATTTTCAAGGTTTTAAGGAAATATGTATTCTTATCCTTGCGGCCACTATGAGACGTATGTAAATCTTCCTTCAGTCAAATACACTGAGACATTGTATAACGAGTGCAAGGAGGGCAATGAGCCTGACCTCATCATTTAGTCAACAGAAAGTAAATAAATACTTACGTCGTTCCTTTTCCTTTCTGAGACATTCTGGCAATGGGTAACAGATTACATTATACAAAACATCGTGTTTTCGACATTTTGTATACGCGACATAATAAACTCAATACGTTACGCCAAGAGACCGCAGAACATTTGAGTGTGATCCACCGCACATGCCTATGTGTTCAAATTTTTCAATGAGAAACGAAGTCCCTCGGATTCACAGGTATCGTCTTTAGAGCCAATCAGCAACCGAGAGACAAATTGATGGCATACACATAACTAGTGACTCAGAAGCCTGGGCTATTGAAAGATGCTGACACAAACAGACGCAGATGACGCTCTTATGAAGACCGAGAAGATGAATCGAAACATGTAAACATAAACAACTTTATGCCGGTTCATGTAATCTTACAAGTATGCATCTTGATTTTACCCCATATCCTCCTATCACCGACTTTCCTTCCCATGATTTCAGAGTTCATCTATTCTTCCATTGCAACGGAATTTTCTCCGAGTTAAGAACCGCTGGTCTAGATTATTAAAATGGCGGCAGGTTGTTGTCTTTGCAGCAGTGAACAAGGATATTTTTATCCGTAGCTGGAGGCATCTCTCAGGTAACTGCCTATGAAATAACTAATATTACAATATAGAAACAGAACATATAGATTTCAAAATGGAACTCTAAAATAGACAGAGTTGCCCCCTAATGTATTACTTAAAGAAGGCATTATTCAGTTCCACTTCCCTATTGATGACTGTAAGGGTCAAAATGGTTAAAGTGCGAGAATAAGATAAATCTGTAAATTTAACATTCAGCTGCAAGGAAAAGATAGTGAGAAAAACTCAAGGTGACATCGTTTCCTTTCATACAGAAGCAGCGAAATTATGAGGTTTCAATAAGAAAAAGAAGTGCAGGGAAATTATATTTTTCCTTGAATTATCAATCAATCATAGCATCGGAAACTCTACGCTTCCGTTAGTAATAATATTTCTTAACGCTTGTGCGGAATACTCTTCGTGAACTAAGCTTCTGGTATTGAATATGCTTACACTTTTCCACTTGGCAGAGTTAATCACGTCTTTAGTCTTTGTCTCTTTGCGAGTTACGTTTCGAGAGAAACCTCTCCCATCTTTAGGCTTCCGGATTTGAACTATGCCGGATTGAACTATGTCGCTGTTTTAATCTTAATAATACATCACATCATCCACTCTCAGCCCGCAACAGCGTAAAGTAAAATCATATCAAAGCCAACCATCTTAAAGGAAAAAAAGAGGACTCTCAGAGGCTCTCATCCAAGGGATACAGTCAAAAAGACATCATGATGATCTTGCGGAATAGAAAAACACCCCCTTAGGAACAGGAAACGGAGCTTCTAAAACACCCATGCCTTCCCTACGTCCAAGACACGAGCGAAGCCATTAAAAGAATACTCCAACAACACAACATCCGATCCATATTCTTTACATCGTCTACCTTACGCATGACTCTGTCAAAACCCAAAGATCCTGTCCCAGCAGCAGAAACTGACAACATCGTGTACAAGATTCAGTGCAAAGACTTCTTTAGAGGAGGGTGATAAACTCTACCAAGCTTGTGGTGTTTAATATGGTACAATGCAAAATGAGCTTTCTTCATCATTTCAATTTTAAGTAAAAAGTGCAAGATTGATCAAAGTATTCAAGAAGATAAAGGTTGAATTTGACATAAAGCTCTGATAAATTACTCGTGCAATAATGACGTATTTATTCCTGTTATGTATATGATGAAATTAGTTTTACTGGCATTTTGAAATTCTTAAAAGTATTGATCTGTCATTGTTTCAGAATTGCAAGAATTTTGATGATTTTTGAAGGGGGAGGCAATACCACCGTTCCATCCATAATCAGTCGTGTGAAATCCCACCCAGAATAGTGTTAAAACAGTTACCGGAGTGATTTTGCGTTGACGATATTGTATTTTGCCCTTTTTCCTTGTTGGTTGCATAAACACGCGCGGAGAATCGAATATGTAAACTCGAGTCCAGTCCCTCGGGTGGTAAAGATGGCGTACACAAACACTTCTCAGTATCTTCAAGAGGTGAGCTGTCCACATAAACTTTTACTGTCTATTAGCTTACTTTTCGTTCGTCAAGGTACAGGGTCTCCTTACGTCTTCAGAGGTACTGTTTACAATAGCTATAGATCATATTCTTGCAATAAATGACAATGTGTATTTGTTTGAAACAAAACGTAAAACGTCATGTTCACAATTTCCAAATTACAAAATTTATAACGTTAACTTCGTTTAACCCGAAACAGATTAGACCTAGTCTTCACTAAAATTAGTTTGTAAGTCTGCTCTATGATAACGTAGAAAGCTAATTCCCTTCAAGCATTGTGAAGGAATGTATTCATCCGCTATTTTGCCAGTTTTGTGATTTGAAGGCCTTCAGCAACTCGAAACCCCACTCCTAATTCACCAATGACTCAGTGGCCTAATAGTGTTTGATTGATCCAGATCAGCACTGCAAATCTTGGATTCCTGTAAAGTATGTGATTTTCCTCTAATGTATATAGATGGAGTATATTTGGTAGAGTAGGCATTAGCAGCTGGACATTTATTAAACATCATGTAATTTATGTAGGCAAAATGTAACATTAGATGTTATTTGCCCTATTTCACAACTTGTACAAATGACACATTATCTATTGTCTTTCTGCGAAAGTGGAATTGAACTGCTAAATTAACATCTTTTTCTTGCCTTAAAGGTGTTAAACAGCTCCCAAATTTGTAAATTGGGTTGGATTTCAGTGATAAGTTTTTGTTAACAACCCTTGCATGATCTGTCCAATCCACATGAGATTGTTGTAGGAGATACTTGTATGGATTATGTATATAAGGTCGATATGCCATTAATGCCGTAAAGACTGGGGGACTTCAATTCCAGGGCTGTGTAAATATGTTTCATTCATCCCATTGCCACAATTAATATTCCTTATTCCTGAATAATTGGAGAATCTCTGACAATGCAAGATTTAATAATATTACTCCGTTTTAAATTCCTACTTTAACGCATAATACACCAATAAAGACCTTTCTGGGAAATTATTGGTTACGTCTGTCGCTCACCTAGACACATTAGGCTGCAGAGCAGTTGACCTTGTCCTTCAACACAATTTATAATCGCCTGTCAAGGTTATATATTTTCATCTGATGCGATTAATAGTTGCATAGTTTCATGACTGCAAAGATGCATTAATTGATACATGTGTAGTGCTGCCTCTTGTATTTGTGTCTTTCGAGTTTCGGCTCTTAAGCACTCACATGTTACCGGTTATTAACCTTTGCTTTGCACCGTAAACTACCCATGCCTGATACGATCACATGGATTCTCCTCCTCCCCTCCGATCAGACATTTTAAAGTTTTAACAGCAGCAGTTGCCATTTACGACCCTGATATAGCAAAAAATGGCTAACTAAAAGACTTACCATACTTTATTTCCTACAAAACTCAAATCTTTCCTAAATAAGAGGATTTGAAACGATGACTTTCTTACATTCCTGAAGACAATGACAAAACGTCGACACCGTCTTTGAATCAAGGGGAGACATTTTTAATCTCTGTAAACTAACCATGAAATTTTAAAATTGATCTATCATTCTAAAGTAAAGATCGGTATTTGTTATTTGTATGGTACTTGTCATGGTCAATAATTTTCTCACACATCTTATCAACATTAAAAAACAAGAAAACTTACTTTTCACTGTTGTCACAAACGTTTTTCAAAGCAAACAATTTATCAACTCGATTTCTGCATATATAAGACTTCTATAACCTCTTACTATTCGATTAGTACTCATCATCGTTTTGATCTCTTCGTGTTTAGGTGAATACCTTCTACTTCCGTTCCTCGCCAAATTCCAATCACCTTTTGGCAAAGCAGCATTTCGCGTTTTAGATGAAAATTGGGTTTTCTTGAATTTTTTCTCTAAACAATAGCCTTTGCATACCTTTGGGTCTTGAAAGGTTCCTGTGTTTAATGGCTCACCAACTAAATGTGCCTTTCGTCAAATGACATAAACATCTGAGTTGATAGAATGACTATCGTAATGAGGGAAGCATGGCCTAGCGGTGAAAGCAGATGATCCGGAAGATGCATCCCAGTTTTCATATATTAACCCTGCTCTGTTTCACCGTATCAAAGCGTAAAATTAGGGAATGATTGTGATGCGTGGATAAGATTCGTAAAAATCTTTTGCGGCTGATGTACGTCTATACTACCAGGGGAGTAATTCATTAGCAGCAACCCAGAGCTGCGGGATAATAGTCATCTATTAAAGCTTTCTCGGACATTTCTGGCATCAAAGAGCACTGTATAAGTAGACTGTACTTTACTTTATTGTTGTAAATCTGAACTCGTTGGCGATTAATATTTTGATCTTAAAATCACAGTAAACCTGTAGCCATACAATGTCTTTGTTAAATAATTGAATTTGGGTTCTGTTTTTGTAATAAGATCTGTTGAGAGGAATCTTAAGTATTCAAAAAGACACTATTATATACGTTGTTACTTAATTACTTTGGCCAAGCTGCGCCTTATGTAAAATTATTTCATTTCCTGCATCCATTCATTTCCTCCATTACAGATTTTCTCTTAAGGCTGTCCCTACCCTGGTCAATGTTCACATAGCCGAATTAACTCCCGCAGATGCTCTTCCTCTCGCAGATGCTCTTCCTCTCTTACAATGGCTCCAATAAGTCTCAGCCTTCATGTCATTTTATATACACTGCTAGAGCCAACTCTTTACAATTTTCCACCTCTCTCTCTATTATATTCCAGGCCAATCATCCTGGAAATTGTTGATTGTTTTCAATTGTAAACTTCTGTGGGATTTTAGATTTGTTGTAATATCTTAATTGAAATATCAACAATTTTGTTCTTATTTTATTCAAATCCCGCATTTTTGCTTTCTTTTCTACCTCTGGCAGCATTATCCAACCTTGCATTATTCTCTTTCTCTCTTTAATGAGCCAGTGAAGGCTAATCGACTGATGTAGACACTTTTTTCTGGTCTGTAAAGTGATATTCGAAAGGTGATTTTTAAAGTGTTTTGTTATATTCTTTTTGACCCTGTCTTCTTTGAATTCTTAAATGTTTCTAAGGACAGCGATTGTATCGTCTCTGTATAGACCTATGTAACACATCTCCGTGATCTATGGGTAGATCAGAGTACCTTTTCTGTTTACTTCACTTTTCGTTGCTTCAAGGCAAGTGAGAGCATTTGTTGTTCTTACTACCAATGGTACGTAAACATAGGAATAAGTTGCAAGTATGCTCTTATGGCTATCAACTGACTATAAATTATTGCAAAAGTTTAGAATTACGCAAGGATGGAAGCGGTTTTGCCACTCACATATTCTGAACAAGTCACATCAGAAGTGTGCTGTGTCTGTATTTCGTGCTAAGAAGTTAATATATCCTCTAGAGTTTTAAGATTAAACTGCAAACAATTACAATAGTTTAATTCCTAACAAAATTTGGTCAAAATTAGAGAGATTAAACCTTACAAAGAAACGTATTAGAAAGTAATGGTAAATTGTAGCTTGCTAGTTGAGATTACGTGTAATATTACACTCTGTAAACCTAAAGGTATATTGAAAATTGAAATTTACTGATATCATGTTGATAGAAAAAAATTCAAGTGATATGGGCAGATTGTGATTAGCGAATTAAGCTTGAAGGTGTGAATGAATTTGAAGTTAGAGGTGAGCTAGATTCTTATTTACAAAACATATGGTAGCTGATTAAAAACGTTATTAATCTGCATATTGCAACATTGATATTTATAAAGTATTCTTCTTAATCATTATCTTCGATAAGAAATTCCAATGTAGATTCATATTTGCGTTTAATTCTTACAAATTTTGTTACCAAATATACATATAGATGTTAAAAGAAGTAATTTAGGTAATTTTCGATGACTTGAAGCAAGATTCTTGATCCCTCTTCATTGCATTTATCGTCCACCGCACACTTTTAGGACTGGAGCTCTTAGTTTGCTTTTTTGTACTCGTCTAAATCAGCAGCAGTGGATACCATGCATCGAAATTCTAGGAAAAACAACAAAACAAACCATTGATGCTAAATAATAATGTTAAGACATTTAATATCAATTTACCCCTTGCTTCATCGTGTGTGCCTTAAATATTTAAAGCAATATCATTTATGAAGATTTTTTATTTACTTTTTAACGTATATGGGGTAGGTACGGGGAACCGTTATACAGATTGGATAGTTATGTCCAACTAAAAAATAAACAATTATGTATCGGACTCACTTTGCTAAAGGTATTTGTTACATAAATACATACATACATACATACATACATACATAAATTCATACATACATACATACATACATACATACATACATACATACAAACATACATAAGTTAACAACTCAATAGTCCTTACGGGACTCTAGGCCACTAACTAACATGCAAATCAGTTTCACAAACGCACATTTTCTTTTTTAGTGTATTCCCGAAAAGATGCCTCTAACAATTGCCCCTTATTTTCTTCTTGTTCTATCACAGACGTAATAACAAAATCCTCAAAAAGTTGGTTAGCGGTACAAAATTTGAATATTGCGTTGATTAACGGATCCATTTTCCTAAAACTTCTACAATAATCTTATAGGAAACGAGCAAACCAAAACACGTTGCAGAAAATAACAGTCACGAGCTAAGCTTCCTCACTTCCCTCCATACAGTTGCTGTGATCGGTGTATATCGCAAACGTTTTGTAAAATGAATCCGTTAGTCAACGCAATATTTTAATTAATGCGATTCAGAGCATTTTAAAAATCTTGCTTGTTCCTTCACAGGTATTGGAGAAATGCCCTTCGTATGGATACGGATCATCTTTGCTGCATCAGTGGCAACTATGGTGGTAAGAGCAACTAAAGATTTCTGGAAGGGCCAATGTGGTTCAATAAAACAGCAAATGGCAGCGAATCAAGCAGTGAGCGATAAAGCTAGTGTTGGATCCTGTACCACTGAATGTTTTGAAAAAACGACCGATACTTATTACACCGTCACACCTAGTGAGTGCTTTGATGATTTGTTGGTGCCATTCCTAACCAAGGTGTTGAAAATTCAAATTCCTACCGCTGACCAAATACAGACCTGCCTTGAAGCAAATGACCGTTCCACGTGTGAATACACATTGCTGTACTACTTTGCCAAGTGGTATAAGAACAACTACAGTGCTGATCATGAGAAAAAGTACGCCTTAATATTGTATCATTCATGGGCACACATTCCTGATATATATAAAGGTATTCACTCAGTCGACTGGTGGATTACAGTCAATGACCATCTGTCTGCCGTATTGCACCGGCTAACGTACCAAAACGTACAAGCTGCTATCAAAGTCAGTTCAGTATCTGATCCATTACAATTTCCCGTCATTCATCGAGAATTGAGACGATATTGCTACAAACCCACCAGCAAATATGTTTGGACAACCAAAATTTATTGTTGGCTGAGAGCGATAATGAGTATTACAAATAAAATTCATACAGTAGTAGAAAAGAAGCAGGCGTACAGAGAGAACTTCCAGAAGTATGTCAAGGCGTTGATATCTAATATCGTTACACTCATGACCATTAAAGGTTCGCTTCATCAAGGAGCCCAAAACAAAATGATGGTTATATTGGATCAACAGCTTGATGAATTAATAAGCCTGATACGAGCTGGAAATACTCAAAAGCTGCAATTGTTCGTAGGATGTATGCCTGATCCATACCTTCTTGCATTGGCTTGTAAAAGTGATTATAGAAATTTAGGGCGCAGGTGCTGCATTTTAGAGAAAGTAGTAGAACAGCTCATGACATACAGTAATATGGTGGAAAAACGGAAAAATAGCAGCAAAAGGAAAGCAGTAACGATAAACTTATCGCTCAATTTACGTACTGTTATTTCAGAACGTCGGGGAGAACAAATTTTAAATGTGCTTATTGACTGGAGATACCAAGATCTATTGAATCAAGAAAATACTGCCAGTTTGATCGAAGGAAAGTTTGGGCAACTAACAAATTATTTCTCTAAACTTCAGAGCTTTAATATGCAAAAGGCAAGTGCTGATGTTGGATATGTCAAAGGTAGAATACAATACTATAAGGGGAAAACAAGTGAAGCTATCACCGACGTCTCGAAGCAAGTTGGAGGAATTCTGAAAGCTGCCTTAATTACTCAAGGTTTAGAAGTCGCTGAAAAGGTCATCAAGCTTACTTTTGCTATTGTTGAAGCATGCAACCCTTTTAAAGCTGTCTTTAATGGAGGAACAGCGACAGACATCATGAATGCATTAAGCGAACTTACCAAAGCTATTGCTAACCTTGTTCATGCAATTGCATTGAAAAATTCTTGGAAAGATGTCATCAACTCGGTAAGGCGAATTAATGAAGGGTTTCAGAATAATGCTGAGTTCCTTTCTGCTGTTGGAAGAATTGTTGCAAAGGTTAAATTGAATGATTTTCCAGATGACGATGAATTCGAGCAATGTAAATCTATTTTCCTTCAAAAGTACACTGATTATAGTCCTAAAGTGACGAAAGAAATGTTGGCAGTTCTGGCAACAAAGATTGAGGCAACTGTAACATCAGGTTGTGCATTAATAGATGCTGCCACTGGTACTGCTTCCAATGCATATGTTGCGTATGTGAAGCATAATCGATACTGTGAAAAAGCTAAAGTAAGCATAAATAGTCTCAAAACAATATTTGAGGAAATACACAAGTTTCAATTTGAGTTTATTAACAACTTGGCTAGCTATCTAAGGTCAGCAACTGGCTATCAAGCTTCTAAGAAAATGGTTACGCTTTCAGGAAAGCCCATGACACCAACTAGTAATACAGATGAGAAAAGACGTGAACTACGAGCAAACATTATTATGGCACATATCACATACGAAATGCAGAAGGAAAGCGCCATACAGAATCTGTGTGACTTTTTGGAATACAAGGAAGGAGGTGAAACTCTTGCAATATGCAAAACATCCAATATTGACGTTCCAACATTGTTGTCCTACATTCCTAAGAGATGCAGATCGGTCAACGCCTATGTATCGATTCCAACCACAACTTCCTTCACTGTACCCCCAGGTCACATCAATCTCAAAAATTTGTATGCAGGAGAGGAAACATCGTTTGATATTCCTGATTACAACTGGATGAAGAAAAATAATTGGATTGATCAGAGCGATGACTTTGATGCAGTTTTTATTCGAAGTTTTGAAGTGTTCTTGCCAACTATCAATCGTGGAACAAAAAAAACAAAAGTGAAAGTGAAGTCAATGGATGGGAACCGATTCCCGAGTAAAGACACAAGATACAGCCTTATTCCTTCCAGCTCTTTTAATACTCGGTACATAAGTGGAAGCGGCTTTTATCATTGTAGTGGCAGAAAGATTGAAAATCCATACACTATTTGTGAAGATCGTAAGCTACCCAAATTATGTGTATTAAGTGGAGTACCCACTTATAACGATGCAACTAGTATGTGCAGTACTTGCCAACGGTGCACGTTTTCTATGACACAGAACATTACACTGTATTTTCACAAATAAAATTGACTGCAAAGTTCCTGCCATTATTATAATCGATCTATTTTATAGTATACGAAACATACAGTAAACTTGAATTATGGTCTAAGCTCTCAACAAACAGCAGCGAAACTCGCGTTATTACAAGTGTTTTTGCTTCGTGTTCTTTCTGCCAAACAAGTCCCATCGTGCTGATTAATAGTCACATCAATAGGAAACGCAATAACGCTCATTGCAAATTTCGTTTTTCGATCAAGATTATTTCCTCCAAGTGAATAAGCAAGAACCAAACCTCCGTGTTACGACATCCGTTGACGTCAAATTTCTACAGATGCAGTTAATAGCCAAAGCGAAATGGTAACACCTGATCCAAATAAAGGGAGACCTGAAGAGCAGATACAATACTACTTTCGTGACCACTGATACATTTCTGAGTGGGGAGGGGGAGGAGACATATTTCGGAGGACGGAGAGGGAACATAGTACTATGGCAGTCTCTGGATCCCCGGATGAGCAGTGGGCGCGACATTACGACTACCTTAAATGAACAGAAAAATTACTAAACGAACTAACTGACAAGTAAAGGCCCGCTGGAGCTCCAAAAGACCAACTCTTGCATAACCTGACTTACAAAAGAAAGTTTAAAGGGATAGCAATGAGGAATAACTACGAAATGAGTAGCTCTTGTTCGTTTAACAGCGCAACAAGAAAGTTTTTACCAAATGTATCCCTAATAACTTTGATGCAGGAAGAACAGTGGGGTTGGCAACAATTTTGTGAGATCCGACAGTTCACCTTCGGTCATCAAGTTATAATAATAAACACAGTAACCAAAACGTAGCTAATTTAATATAGTTAAAACATAGCTCATAATAACGACATGAATTGCTTTTATGAATAAAAAGGGCTGGAAGACGGGAAGACACGTGCGTTATGTTTTTAAATTTCGGAGACTTTACGACAAATAAACAAAATTGGTAAAAATAAATTGAACTGAGAGGATGCCTTGTTCAAAATCTGAAAGAGAAAACAAATGTTGACAACCGCGGCCTGCAGTAATTTTTGCAACGGCAAAAGAAAGCATGGCTAACCGCGTATCGCTGACTTGTGACAGCCTGAGGGTGCTCTATCTCTAATGCAGTTAGCCAGGAAACAATGCGAAAAGAGAAAAGCAAATTATACGGAAGCGCTGAGGCACTATGTTCCGACCATCCTTCACAGGCCCCGTTACCAGTAAGTCTAGGCAGGACGAGAACTCTTATAAGCAAGACGTAACTGTAAGTCAGATCTGTAAGTTTAGCGCGAAAGTCGAATCTATAACACCGTCGAAGTCATGCTTAAACAAAGCGAAAATCTAAATTTACCGCTTTCCTCTACCTAGATCTAGTTTTTCAAAGAATAACCCACAATTAAGTAATAGAACGATCACCCTGGAAAGCAAAATATCTAGCTCTTCTCCAAATGGGCAGTCGCAAAAAATAGGGAACAGCTTTCTCTTCAGTGCCAATATCAAAAACCCTCACTAAAATATGAGATGCCTTGTCTACCTCGGTTCCTCTCGAGCATATAACTAACATCCTAATGTCTACAGTCTGAAGCTTTTCTTGGTAAATGATTTACCCTTTTATGATGGCTTAAATGCACAAGTACCAGAACAAAATTATAAAGGGTTTGAAACAGCATTTTGGGTAGGTTAAATCAAATTGGTTAACGTTCGCAAAATACATTTTGTGGACCTCTTCCTTGATAATTGACAAGCGCGTTTCTATGGTGTGAGAAAGCCAACCTCATAGAAAAGGATATTTATATCCAGAGTGCTTTGATATGTATTAGCTAACGTAGTGTTTGCTTGTGTCATACAATATCTGCAGTGACTCACAACAGACACCTCTAGTATAACCTTGAATGCACCTGCCAGTTCTGTCACACCCTTTGATCAACATGGTAGCTATCAAACTTTGAAGCAAAACCTCTTGTTTTTCTACCCCGGCTATGCATACATTACTCATGTTTACTTTTCCATTTGATTTATTGATATGTCATGAGCGTCGGGGTTTTTACCTAATCCATGGCTGTGCTCAGCAGGCAATCTTTGAAGGCACTTGTTGTTGCCAGCCAATCTTGGGTACTTACTTTGTTTGGTAAAGAGCAATAATTGAACCTACGCCATGTTACTCTGCCCCTTGAATCTTTCAGGAGACTTTTAGCTGACTTTGTTGTAAGTTCGTAAAACAGTATCTCCATGTAAGATGGTACACGACCTGTCAGCATAACGCATGTAATGCTCCTTTAAAACAATTGGTCTAAAATGCCTTCGAAACCACACCTACGCTCCAGTTACGAACCCTTCCAAACCATTGCAAAGTCAATATTGCTCACTTGAAACGAGGTTCA
>JAAAKM020006971.1:112663923-112683729 GCA_010016025.2 Alatinidae sp. Z8VKAUB7J3
AAACCACACCTACGCTCCAGTTACGAACCCTTCCAAACCATTGCAAAGTCAATATTGCTCACTTGAAACGAGGTTCAAAAGCTGCGGGAAGTCTGGTGACACTATCCGTTGACCACGCTCACCATGAAAAGGAGGCCCGGATGACCTTTCCGCGACTGTAAAAACTTCCCCCTGAAGACTCCAACATTGTTTAAGATTGTTACCAGATGGCACAACTGTAATCCCCGATATTTACAATCGTAAAAACCCTGTCTTACAAATCAAAATAACCAAGTGCCACAAAGTGGGACGATATTAAGTTATTCATGCATGGCAAGACAGCTGATAACATGTTCGAAAGTTACCACAGCAAAGCAAAACACGAGAACATGGATTAGCTCGTTTTGAGAATGGGCTTGCCAAATCTCACGGCAAGATGCTGGCTTTGAGCAAAAAAACATGCGAGCGGGTCGTTAACTACAAGGCTTGAAAATAGATTAAGAATTCTAATTCCGCAGTTTTACGCTATTTCCAAAGCTTTGCTTATTAAAGATGGAAAGGAGTGATGCGATTAGTAGACCCAATTATTGCTTTGCTGTCGTTCAGCCAACTGTTTTAGCTCTGATGCACAGAGCTTGATGAAAGTTTCTTGGGGCCATTCTCAAATGTTATTGGATAAGGCTGAAATTATCTTAATCTCTTTTTGTGAACACGTCGTAACTACCCATGTACAGCGTTGCATACTTCGAGGCAATGACAATCTACGAATCTACTGAAAATCGATGGAAATACGCGTGCTTATGAAACACGACGGAAGTCGTTGCAAACACTCCGGTACAAAGTTCTCTTGTCTCTCTTTTTTTCGTAGTCTACTGTAAAGTACATTCTAAGAAATTGACAGAAACGAGTTGTTCTTACGACAAAGTATTAATTTTTTAAAAGAACAAACACTAGTGAAATAGAAAATATGTCACCACCGGGGATCGATGATACAAAGTATTAAGCAAATAAATGTGTATCACTCAAAAATTAATATCACTATATTTATATACAATATCAGTAAGATCCACGCTTTCGCGGAGTGCACCCCTACAAACTCAGCTAGGTGACGATCCCCGATGTTAATATATTCTATTTCTTAAGTCGCCACATTAGCACCCAATCATCCACTGGCACGTAGCTGTTGGGACTCACGGGGGAAGTGACTCTTATATGTGCTCTCCGATTCAAAGCTGCCCCATCCTCCATACCATGTGATCGCTCTCACCCACCAATAAAAGTTAAGGTATTAATACCCCCCTTCCCACTTATGTATTCGCTCCTATGCAACGGGTTATAATTTGTTGTTTGTCAGTCAAAAAAGCGGCCCTTTAGTTTTAAATCACCAAAGATATAGAATGGTTGATCCTCCTAGTGCGTTATTGGCCTTTAAGGGAAAATACTATTTGGCAATACCAACATGGTCTCCCACTTCCATGCTAGTAAGGGAACACAACATGAGGTACCTTCTGCGATAATTGCGGGAAAATTGTTTGAAAATTAGCGAGATCGACACTCACCTGTATAAAGGTACGTCTTAAACAATCAGCATCTGTTAAATATGAAGTCGTCTGCAGTGGATAGAAAATAAACACATTGTTAGGAACATTAAAATTTATCAAGGCACGAATAATGATAATAAAAGGCGGCATATACTCAGGTTCGATCATAAAAATTCCATATGGATACAATCATGCAGATGAGTATACAGAAACTAATACCTTGAGAGATGCAAGGTCTCCAACGTTGTGGTGCATTTGTTAAGCAAGTGTCATATCATATGTAAGTGTTGGTACGTGTAGGCGGCGGATCACCTGCTGATACCTAAAATTCCTTCCAATGCAAAAGTATGAAAAGGCGACATTTGACAGCAAATACCGTATTTTTCAGAAGGCACGGGCCGTCAAATATATATATCTACTGAACTCAAAGGAAAAGCTGTGTGCTTAGTTTGTGTTGTACAGCCCACACGTGTATCAAGGGGGCACCGTAATTCCTGCGGAGTGTTAAATAAGCACCTGAGCAATATGATAAAAGACACGGCACACCACATTCTAAAGCTGACCCACCTCGACTATTTAACATACTCAAAAACAAGACAATCCAGTTTCAGATTGTAATGTTGAATACAAATTCTCTAATTAGGTCTAAAGCTACCTAACTAACAGATAGTGCTTGAAACCAAGCATTTCTCTTAATAACTTACGTAATTTATACACTTTCGGATATTCTCAAGATTAATAGGCATATATCTTTTACTGTTGTGTCCTTAAAATAAGTGGGAACCCCTTCACCCAAGGGGCGTTTAAGCGCTACAAATGGGAACAAATACCGAACTATAAAGAGGACAGAACAGCACCTTACTACAATTTAAATAATTTAAGAGTTTATCACTAAACTAATCCCCTGATCTTCTCACCGTTATTTTACCATGAATGGCAGTGATGGTAAACGACTACGGCTACTGTCTCTATCATGGCCACATGACAATGCCAATTTAAGACCTTGCTACTATATAGTACAGTAAAAGCAATACTGTGGGCTCCTTGTAATGTCGCATCGCTATAAATCCCCATCCGTCTCACTCGATAGCTCTGTCATTCCCAAACCTCTGTGGTTTTACCCCTTCGGATGGATCCTCATGATAAGGGAAAACTAATTTTCATACGGCTTACAAAAATTCATACATGCATAAAGACCTAAAATATGGCGGGGGGGGGGGGGGTAACGCCAGTTTGGGAACGCCAGTTGGCTAAAGTCTGTCTTTGAGAGATACGGATATAACAACAACGATATTCGATACAGAAAAGAGAAAAATACTGACTTTCACAATTTAAGTACTTATTGACGATTTCTTGAAAATTTGAATCCCTACAACACTACAATACAATGTTTGCGTGCTTATTTTGAGTTGAGCATAGTATTCTGAAAGATTAAACATTGTTCGACAACACCAACAGTTGGATACATACCCAACCCAACCCCAACCTCCATGTCTGTTAAATTAATCCAAATCATATACACGACGTCGCCTTCTTCTAACGTCTGAGAGTGTGCTTTAAGCTTACATGCTCAATAATAGCTTTTCAGCTGCGTTTTGACGAACATATCCCAGTACAAACTACCCCCTTCTCCCCCGTGTTTACCTAAATTTGATGTTATTGACAGTTAATTCTTCTACAGGAACTAGTTCCCTTCAAAAGTATCAAGTAATCAAATAATGTTTAACCTACTGTGTGCTTAATTATCGGCATTTTGATAACGAGCCCAAGCTCTAATGTCCACGTGCCCATCAGTCAGGCCTGGGACGATCAGGATCATCATGGTTGCGATCTTATCCATACAAATTTTGGTACTGACGCAGAATACACCTGACCAATAAAACAGACGATTGACGTCAGAGGTAAACAACCAACCAAGGACCACGATTAGGTTTCTGTCCTGTTCCGAGCTGATTAATGGCGTCCCACTGTTGCGAGAAGGGCGGCTCCCCCTCCACACCCCCACTTTGGAATGTCTTTTTTATTTTCCTAGCTGTTGTATCCAATGTCTTGCTGAAAACGCGCGTATATTTGGGCGGGTACTACTAAACTGGCTTTCAAAAATGCGATTGAGCCAAATTGTGTGGAAAGCGTTGCAAGTAGTCTTCTTGAGGTTGCCTGATCGTTGATGTAGTGTATTATCAATAACTTCTAGCTATGGACGGATAGTATAATCTCGATTTGAATAATAATGATAACCTGAGAGTGTTGTAATCGCAGAATAAAATGCGTCTTGGTTGAGCAACTCCGTACCTGTATTTAGGCTGGAGCAAACAAATTTATATGGCAACACTGACAAGTTCCACTTTCTCAAGAAATACGCTCCATTGACTACAAAATTTCTGGCAGACTGGGTGGTATTGAGTCTGTATGGATGGCACAACAACTTGAGGGTTTTGGTCATTACAAGTGTGGACATTACTTTTACCTGTTTTTTCTATTAACCCTCCTTTTACTAGAAATTAATCACAGCCACACTGCGCTGGTAAGGTAAAACAAACATAAATTCCGCTGAAACTCGGGGCTTACTCCATCGTTTGAAAAGAACAGGCAGTGAAAACTAGGTAAGGACGTCGCTCGCTTGAGCGCGAGCAAGGCGGGGGCTATGAAGTCCCCCGTGGGCGACTGTACGCTGGAGACTTCTGCGAAATCGATATAGGTAAGCTTTTTGTGCTTTATTTGGGGAAATTCATATTGTGAAGTCCTTTCATAAAGATAATTCTTACGAGAGTATCATGAAATATAGATGACAAATATAGAGGACGATAATGGTGATGATAATGATGATGACGCTGAGGATAATGATGATGATGATGATGATGATGATGATGATGATGATGATGATGGTGATGATGATGATGGTGATGTAATGATGATTTTGATGATGATGGTGTAATGATGATGATTATGATGTATTGATGACGATTATGATGTAATGATGACGATGATGATAATCGTGATTATAATAATGGTAATGATGATTATCACGATCATGATCGCTATAATCACCATTATCTTCATGGCGTTGTTGTTAATGCTGTTTTTACTATTGTGTGTCAAATTTTACAACTCAGTTCTGATCTTGGTAGGGAACAACGGAATGGCAGCGACTTTGTCATCCTTTGGGGTATGTACGTTACATTTTGTTACAATTTTTACTGTCACTTTAGTTGCAACATGTAAGACTTATTGTTTCAATGTAAAACTATGTATGGCTATGTTGTTTGTTTTGCGTGCTTTATTTACTTATACAAGTCGAAGAAATTATCATGACGTCAATTGATTTTTGCTGATAAATCTCCCGAGGAGAATGGAGAGAAACCTGAAGCCTGGAGGTTCTCACTAACGACAATGTTTTCTGGATGAAAGAGTGGGTAACTAGAAGTTTGACTGTGAAGACCTCTTGTATTTTGTCATGTCTTTAGAAACTTGTTTCTTAATTACGTGGTACCCATGTTCTATTTGAGCTACGAATTCAGATATTACTCTGTCAGAAAAATGAATGGTCCGAAAAATTGTCAGTATGCGGATTGCGGGCCTTGCACCACGAACTTTTGATGCACACCGCAGAATGATGGCACTCAAACTGCATTACATTTCGTTCCAGGGTCAAGCAGTCAAACCAAAGGAATTTAAGTCAGCTGTTGCCAAAGGTATCTCACAGTACTGTGGTAAGCAGAAAGGCTCTCATGGAACTGGATGTGTGATTGATGACAGCAGTCAAGGCAGAAGACGAAAAAGGTATCATTCAGCTCCCCTTGCCACTTTCAATAAGTACAAGGAGGGCAATTGGTGTTAAATGACATACCCTGAAATTGTCGCCTAAAAAACCTTCCTAAAACCAGTGCTGCACCCATTTTCTCATACGACGGTCACTATTGGCCAAAACCTTAACCAACGACCATAGTTAACAAGCATTAGCTATAACCGCTTTCCCAAATGACTACAGACTTATCAGGATTTAGAACCTAGATCTTAAGCTTGCAACCCTCATGCATCAGCCGTTACAATACAAGCATCAACCGCCGAGGAAATATCTAGATCCCATGGTTTTAAACATGTTCTTCGTCGCACAAAAGCGGCGACGACAGCAGCCCACCAAACCTAATTAAATTGTCTAGCGTCAAATCGGCATTTAAATTCATATGCGACATCATCTGCATGTTGGGTGGGCTTTTGTTCTTGACTTCTTGTCTTAAGATAGGCCTGGATCTAAACAGCATCATGTATATGTTAGCATTATAGCAAGAACCGATTGTCTTCTTTGGTGCAATGCCATATATGACAGAGGCAATACGTCTATTCGATTTAAGCTTGTTGGTGATGCACCTGTTAGCAGTGTGGTTTTAAATACAGGACAGCATTTGAGACTCGGGGATGGGGGTGGTTAAACCTGGAGCCACTAAGTCATGGTTGCGGCATTGGAAAGAGGGAATAAGTATTAGGGAACTAGGCTTTCATCTATTTAATTTGAAGATTTTGGTCTGTAGCACTGATTCCCATACGGCAGTGTACCGCATGTACGAAATGATCGACTAGGAAAAGAACACAACGTTTCTTTAAACGCATCAGTGCTGCGTTTTATTCACTAAAGGTACTGTAAATGTATTATACTCCAAGGTCTTATCTAGTAGGAGAATATGACGTATTCCATACTAAGATTCTGTCACATATTGCTTCTCTGTGATCTAAACACGCGACGACTTAACATTTATCAGACCCCCTACTTAAATTTTTGGGCGGTTCATCAGACTAGTGGAGTTTATATTGATTTTTAGGCCCATTTAATAGGCTTAGCTGGTTTGCTTGTGGAACAAGTATCTTGCCGCAACGTTTTAAATGAACTTTCTGGGTTTCTATTAAATATTCGGCAAAAAATTGAAATTGAAATCAACTTCATTACAGCATTTTCTTGTCAAAAATTTCCTGTCCACCCAGGAAGGTGTTTAATACGTTACGCTAATATACTTAATGACAAAGATTTGCGTACTGTAAATATTTGTATATTTTTTGTCTTTCTTTTCGTCTTCGTTTTTTGGTACAGTTATTAATTTCTTTGGCTTGGATTTCCATTACCAATTTAATCAAAATTGGGCAAAGAGTCGTAGCCCTATGATAGCCGAAGAAAATACTACGTTTTATCAATGTTGAAGTAGAAGTGTTAGAGTTTTTATGCAAGGGGGAGTTTAATAGACGGAGCGTTTTTAACTTTCAACCATGTAGGAGCGGTGTTCAAAGACTGGGGCGTCAATTTAAAGCATCACGCTATGCAAAATCCCATGCTGCTAGGACATGGATATTGATGGAAATGGTCATAACTGGAGGCCGCCGTGGTGTGAAGCGAACAAGTGTTTACCTTAAGACTTATTGTTCATTTTCTTTGCCTTTCGTTTTCAAGGGCTTCCCAAATTGTCGTTACTGCGGTTGCTGCTGAGGATGTAGTCATAGCAGAAGGTTACCCGAAGCGACTGAACGACGGTACTTACCAATTCTCGTATACTGTTTTACTGCCAAAGAGTGTTACTGGAGATGGGCCAAGAAAACCGATCCCACGTGACATTACGGAAAAGGCGTTCGTAGATTCGAAAGCGATCCTCGAGAAAGAGCTGAATGTTTCTGTTGTGTCATTCGGTCACGTTAAACAGAAGCCACCGGAAGTTACAGAAAGAAAAGGAGGGTTATCTACTGGAGCTATTACTGCTCTTGCATGTGTACCATTTGTTGCTATCATTATTGTCATGTTGTACCTGTACTGGCGATTTAAAAGAAGGAACAGGCTACCAAGGTAAGATATGTTTTCATTTAGTAATATGAAAGGGAATAATATTCTTCCCTGGAACGTTGTGTATGGAAGATAAAAACAACTTACTTACAAAAACACTGTTAAGATATTAATGCCATATACGAAAAACTATGATATCTTTCCCTGTCCTACTTACCAAACCTACAGCAAAGGAAGGAATGTATGTAAAATTGGAGATAGCTGACTTTTTGGTAGGTTAGTGGCAATCCTTTTGGCATTATCTTTTACTCAGACTTGTGTAGAACCACGGGAGCTTTTAGATACAGATCAATTCGCAATCAGTATTAATTTTGCTTCTATGTGCTCATTTATTTCCTACGTCTCCTAAAAGACCTTTTATGTACTCCCAAAGTATTCTTTATACGAGCCAAGCTGATAATTGTGAAATAATATACGTCTTTTGTGTTTACACCTGAATTTACTTTCGACTCTAGAATTATTTTTTGCACGAACGAAGCTTACAGGACTGAAATGAAATGCGTCTGTTGTGTTTACACTTGAATCCGTATCCTACTCTCGAATAATTCTTTGCATTAACCAAGTTTATAAGGATGATATCAAATTCGTCTTTTGTGTTTATACCAGAATTCGTTTCCTACTCTCGAATTGTTCTTTGCACGAACCAAGCTTATGAGAGTGAAATGAAACGCGTCTTTGTTGTTTACAGCTACAAATTATCGGTATAATGATAGTTGCGTGTTCCTTAACAATTTTATTTTAAAATAATTTAACGAAATTCTTCGATAAAGATGTAAGTTTACATCCATATTTGTTTTCTTTGTTGATAAAAACTTCAGTATTAAATCTCAGTTATCGTTATTCGGTATTTGATGTTGTCAAGCCCAAACAGAGGTGACAGAAAGGTACCGGAAGCATCATAACCCACAACTTATACGAAACATAAGGCAAGTTTGTGTAGTGAGAATTGCTAAGACTTGTGACAGGATCGTGGTACCAATGTGCGAGACATTATTTGTAGCACTCCCCTTTCACTTAGCTCAGTGAAGACATTTCTGTTCTAATTTACCCTAAGGAATGTATTTCACAACAACACGAATGAGCAGAGGAGAAGAAATTCATTCAACAATGAAGTTATTGATGGCGCAGGACATACAAATCCGGCATTTGATGGAGACGCCTTGAATCGCCCAGCTTTGATAGGAAATCCAGTGTATGGTGTGCACAGAAATACGGACCCTATTGAGTTTTCATCGCCGCTTTACGCGGAAGTAAACGATGATTCTCGTTGTTGAAATCATAATCAATAAATCTTTAATGAATGAACGTCTCTGCTGCTACGTAGATTGGGTAGCATTTAACTAGAGGGCAAATTGACCCTAATAATCTGCAATGGCAAAAATTTCCAAGTGTCGATTTTATAATCAAAACATGTGGTAACTGGATGATATCAGCGCACAGTTCCATCACCTGAATAACGAAGTGAAGTAAGTGGCTATTCACATAGTACGTACGCACCTAGGTGGGGGAGGGGGGAAGAGGTTTGCTAAAAAGTGCAGGTTAGCATTCGAGGAGGCAGTATCACGTCATCCCTATGTACACCGGTTGTTTTTAAAACAGAGCCTCTATAAGTACTGCAGCTGTATTTACGCGCCGTCGTATGTATTTCAAGCCCGTAGCCGTGGCTTCAATTGGGGTAGCATACCCCCTCTGATAAAGTTTGCCCTCTTTATGTTAATATATTGCTAAAGAACGTTTCCGATTTTGTATTTATTGCCCTTCAATACCTCAACGATACATGGTAGACCAATCTTTTCTAAAATAATGTACTCTTATATTATAGTAGGTGGCCCACAATATTAGTTGATAGTCAGTTACACGTTTCGATTTCCACCAGCTAATTAATCCCTCCTTAGAGCTCATACCCCCCTGCCTGATAGGCTTGGCCGACGTCATTGCACTTGCTACATACTACAAGTATATGCTCTGCAATATGGAGTCAAGTCTCAGTGATATAGTAGTCTCACGTTCCTTTAACGACAAATATATTGTTCACATATCAATGAGACCGAAATGATTGAAGTGTTGGCTCGTGAGCGAAATGCGCAGCAATTTAAAGATCACGTCAATGGGTCGAGCCCCAACTCCTCCTACCAGACAATATGCAAAGTAAAGCACACCCCGCGACCTAGTAAATTACCAGACGCAAGCAAGTTGTTAAGGCTACGTTACGGGCCCTTAGCCAGCAACGACTGTCAGGGGGACGATGAGCTATCAGGTTTAGCAATGAATTAGTTGACGGAAATTGTAAACTTTAATTAATCGGGAAGTATTATTGTTTTGGGTTCCGTTTTATAATGTAAGAAAGTATTGGGATGGAAGGATTCGTTTACAACAACTGATATAATGATGGCACTAACTCATAATAGAAATTACATGGCAAAACTATTTGGCAATTTTTTATCAGGGGGTAGGCTTCTATCAGGAACACATCCCCAAAATACTCCCGCTGGCTGCGGAGCTACTTAGTTTAAGCAAAGAAGAAACAAACATAGTTCAAACGATAACCCGTGACTATTTAACATGTTACGATAAATTTCTTCAGCTTGACGGGGGAGGAATGGTAACTTAGAAAGTAGGGACAGGAAAGGTTGATATGAATTAAGCGTATGCTTTGTATAAGGAGGAGAAGGTCGTACCTTGGCGTATTTTTGGTTACGTACCATGTCAATGGCTCCAAATAGTGTAGATCCCTTCAGAGCTGGAACATGAAATATTGCAATTTGTCTGGTCTTCCAAACAAACAAGAATGAGAACGGTAGTAGACCAAGAGACAGAACGTTCATTCTAAGACTTCCTCCACACACCAACAATTCTGAACACACACACTTTTTACACATACGCACAATTTTTTACGCGATAGGTTTTTTTTAACATGAAACTTGCATTCAGAAACCGTTTTCATTGTGATTACTGTCAAAGAGCAGGTTACATGAATATCTGAACACGTACTGGCAGCTGAGAGAGCTAATTCTCGACGCTAATTATAAATCTAGGAACATCCATTTTGGATTTGAGTTAATAAATGCTTGCGTGATTATAAAAAGGAATCGAATGAGTTTGATTGAGTCAGCAGTGCATGTAAGTGTGGTTTATATGTAGTAGGAAAAATTTGGAATCGTTCGTTTTACAAAAGAAAATAGTAAATGGATATTTGGTCAACACTTGCTTTGATGCGTAACGCATATGTGTCACCGAGAGCCCTTTACGTACTCTGGAGTGCCGAATAAACGGGGGGGGGTCATCATTACGATCTAAAGTTGATAAACGGGGGGTCCAAATAAAAGGCGGCCTGAACTCCAATCTCGATTCCGTGGAAGTTTTAAATGAGGATGACACACGTGAGGACAAAAATCGTACTAATTGACTAATTAGCAACTGTTTCAGGGTCAAATGTTGCATGGGACCCATTGTCCAATCACATGGAGACGGGAGGCTTGCCTCCAAAGTTGCATAGAGCCCTTTGTAAAGGCTAGGATACCAGAGATAAAAATGTTAACTCAACGACGAGGAGAAAGTTGCTAAAAAGATTCTGATAGGTAAGTACAAGATTGTTTACCAAAAGAGGAGGAAATGACGAAGATGGAGGTCTGCTGGTTTCAATATTTACGAAATATGGTCTAATGTGGATGGAAGAGACGTAACGAGGAGACAGGATAGTATCAGCTTATGTACATACATAAATGAGAAGATGCCGGGATTGTAAACACCGCATATCTGCGACATTTGTTTGTTCACAACATAACAGCTTCAGTTGTTATTTTTCAAACCCGTACGAAGTCGTTGTCACGATCTCTGGATCAAGATACTACTGGCGTTACAGGTGGCAATAGAGAAAGTCAATGACACAGCAAACGGGTCAATTTGTCAAGATAGTATTAAGTATGACAAGTAACGCCCCCCCCCCACCCCCCAATGAAATGAAGGTAAAGGAGAATAGAGTACTCAGCTATGACGTCACAATTTAATGAATATAAAGGTTTGACATTAATTTGTACTCGTTGACTTCTTCTTGTTAATACAGATAATCTGATGCAATTGGCTACCGGAAGCCCCAAAGCTTCCCCTGCCAATCTATCAATCAAAGACCACCGGTGGGCATTGAATCATGGAAAGAATCTGTTATCGATGAGAGCAGATACTACATCCTCTCTGGTGCAACCACTACGACTCAATAAATACCACATGATAACTACTATTTTTGAAAATTTTGTTAAAGAAATTTTGAATGAAAAACAGGATAAGGTTTTTGTATCTGTAGTATTTTTTTCGGTTAAAACTTAAAAAGAGAGGTCCTTCTTTTAGGCTATTTTATCACTTTCATAAAGTCTGTTGCGAATCCCCAAATACTTACATGCAGGTCTTAAATGTGTTTGGTGTTATACTATGTCCCGTGACACAATTAATTTTCTCGGTCTGTCCTATGACTTGAGGACCCAATAACATGGAACAAGAGACGCAGGCAAACCATCTTAAGCGTTGCTGCGCACGAGTACTTCTTTGACGGATTAAAATTTGACGGAGTTCCCACCTTCCTTTTCCCATCGCGGATCACGACGTTTCCCAAATCCAAACAGCCATTTTTCGCAGTTGATATGAGATTTGAATGTTTTATTTTACACACACGCAGTTGGGCCATCGTTAACACTTAAATGTGGTTATAATTGAAAAAAAGTCCTTTTGTGACGTCATCATTTTAGCACTCTGTACTCAGTCACTCGGCAAGCCAATCTGAGTCTGCGCATTAGTACCTAATCAAAAATGAAACGTTATAGCACGTAAGCGTTTACCTTTTCTTTCCTCCTCTTATAATTTGTTGGAAATCGCAGCTTCGGCAGCCTTAATTCATCTGGTTTTGCTGATACTAATGCTGCAAAACATACATCTGTTATCACGGTCTGTCTACCTTCTCTAGGAGAAATCCTTTCCAGTTTGATCAGCTAAATAATATAAGGAAAGTTGTCAGTTAATTCTAGATGCACTACGATCTTTAATGATCTATAATCAAGTGAATTTCACACACAGAGATGTAAGGCCCTATAAAAACGGACTCGATTCTCAACTAGACTTCACTCGACTTTAGTTGATTAAAAAGTCGAGCCCGTTTGGAAACCTTGTATAGTGAAATCGAGCTTTGTGGAGCCTTGTATCGACAAGTATAGTGAGGTTTGAACCTTTAAATTTGTCGCGCAAGTCTACCTTACAAATCTATTGCTCTATATTTTGTACTTCCCTGTCGATCCCATTAGGGGACACTCGCTTTATCGAAGGCATCTCTATACACCCTAATAATTCTATGAACACCTCAGAGCACTCAGAATAATACACGCCACAAAAGCTGAGTAATCCTATAAGACATTTTCCTCGCCAGATAAGAAAAAGAACGTGAAGTCTTGGAAAGGAGTTTAAAGTATGGTAAAAAGTCGTGTAAAAAGCCAGTCCAGGCGCTGTTTTTAAGTCCAAAAATCTGTCAGACGCAGATTCGATACTTCAAAAGCGATTTTGAAACACAGGGTGGCAGAAAACTGAAAAACTTCGAGGGAGTGCGGAAAATAACGGCAAAATTTCCTGTGAGGTAATGAATTTCCATTGTTGCATAATCAAGTGTATTGTACCTACAATGACATAAAAATTCAGGGAGTTCCTACTGGTTCCGCTCCTCAATATTAGTAGTACGAATATTGATTTAGAACACCAATAAGGTCAGTTCATTAATCTCAAACAGCGTGCTTCTATACAAGAAGGACCAATCTCATAAAACAGCGCCTGAAACACTTTTAAAAATTAATCAAATCAAACAGCAACAAAGCAACAAACTAGAGGTTTAATTTGACTCTCTTATAGGGCAGCACTTGCTTGAGAACCCAGCCTGTGCCAAAATGTACATGGACGATTGCTTTCATATGATAGGAAAGGCCAGATCCGCATTTATTATGGACGCTGATTGGTCCAAAAACACAAGGCATCCAGGCAGTTCAAATTCTAATTGGCCCTTTTAAAAATACAGTTGGGTATACTCTTTCACATGTTTGATTTCGGTGATTCTGACGATAGTACTCTGGGGAGTGTTAGACAAAAAAAGGGTTTTTAACCACACGATGTTTTCGCTAATTTTACGCATTCGAGGGCAAAACGAATTCCAGGATATGTACTGGTCGGGACTTGCTGTTACAAACTGACTGAACAGACTTCAATTCAATGTGGAGGCAGACACCTGTCCCTACTACAAATTTGACTTAAGTGGAAACATCAAAATGGAACTGTATTACTCTACTGACTGTGTTAATTTTCCGTACGACTTCTTTGAATCTACTGTAAAAGGCTAAACTTGACCCCAATAAATCTTTAAAAAGGTAATGGAGCTGAAGAATTCTTGAAGCAGATAAATGTTGGTAATTATAAAGTTTCCTTCTTTGGACTTCCTTTTAACTAATGTCAGCAATTAATTGACTAGGCCTGAATAGTAGCTTTGTAATAAACAGCAATGCCCATCAAGATATGCAAATACAAAGCAAATTAGGATGATATTTTTATCGGTTTTATGCCTTGTATTCCCCCTGACAGGGGCTAGGACGGTGTCCATATACATGGGACTGTCGTTAGAGCTTAGAGCACTCTAAGACTGGATGCCCTTCCTGTCATCAGCAATGGGCCTTCGGGGAATCAAATCCGTACCCTCTGGCATAGCAAGCAAGTGAACTATCCAGTGGACCATGGCAGCTCTTAAATATTAAACATTAAACATGGGATCTCAAATTAACCAAGCTTTCGGTGCATTTATCACATTATCCTCCAGGTATAACAATCCAAGACAAAGCTGCCTAACTGAACCATCATCATCATCACCATCATCGTCATCATCATCATCACAATCATCATCATCATAATCATAATCATAATCACTATTATCATCATCATCCTTGTCATCATTAATATCATCATCATCATCATCATCAGCCATCATCACCATCATCCTTCATCATCGTCATCATCATCATCATCATCATCATCATCATCATCATCATCATTAATATCATCATCATCATCATCATCATCATCATCATCATCATCATCATCACTATCAAGCATTTATAGTCCATTGGACCCGTCCTAGGGTGTTAGGCCGTGTTCAGGCTTTACGTCTCCGTCCTCTGCCATGTCCATGGTGAGGTCCCAGAGGTGTAAGTCTTCTTGGATGGTATCTCTCCATGTGTTGGGTGCCCTCTTCTCTTGCTGCCTGTCACTTCCATCTGCTGACAGCAATTGATCCACGTGTACTTCGGTGCACATGTCCTGCCCACCACAGTCTGCAGTCTGTAATGTCTTATGAAAGGGTCTAGATGCTGTATACCCAGCCTTCCATGAAGGATGCGAATGTAAGAATGAACTAATGAGTTATTTGCTGGTGGCCTATTCACCTTCTTGTTAACAACATCATAAATTTGGCAGTAGTTAATTAAGTAGAAGAATTAGAGTTGCCTCGGAACCCACTCAACTAACTTCTTCTGGAATTCTTCTCTAACCTGAGATACCTACACCTGCACATCTTGTAGAAACACATAACTTTAATACTAAACGTGGTTCTGGAAATAAACTTGGCATGGCTAATAATGTAACTGATAACAAACCTTGAATCGCGAGATTCATCCATATATACCAAAGATACATCTTTGGTATTTACAGATAAACCTCCTATTTAACAGTTTTTGCAAATGTGTAGTGTCACTCATATATACACTTATTAAAACGCAACACTTGACCATGGACAAAAATTGCAATTATCAATCAAAACCTTACCCTTGTTCCAACTGGTGCAATCAAAAATCCACCCACTCGAACAAGCTCCAGTAGAAACTTGACTTTTGATTGAGGGCACGCTGCACCACAGTAAACTCTGCAAATAAAAATGGTTGAATTAGGTCAATTTTGAGTTAAGGATTATAAATCTATCTCTCTGATAAAACTGTTTGTAATCCTGTTCACTGAAATTTACCAAAGAAAATATATTTTGTTTTGAAAAGAACAGTAGAGAAATAAAAATTATGTCACCACCTGGGATCAAACCTGTGACCCATGGTTTTGTGGTGTGTGCTCTATCAACTGAGCTAGGTGACTTCCTATGTTAACACACTCTATTTCTCTAGTTGCCACATTAGCTCCCAATCATCCACCGGTGGGCATCAACACCCAGCTCAACGCATTGGGAGACCAGCCTCTCTGCACCATATGACCACGGAAGGAGTGCCATCCAGCCCGTCATACAGTCCAAAGCTCATCAAAAGTAGAAAGTATTATCCTTCCTTCTCAATAATAAAATATATTTTATACATTGTTAAGTATTTCTACTTCAGAACTAAGTATTTAAATTGTAAGTGATCAGTCACATCACTGTTACATGCCTGCACCTCATATCTTTACCAAAACAAGACCTTGAGGCCAAGCAGTGTACCTACCATATAACATTCCAGTCTAGGTAATGCTTAAAGAATTTATGCATGCAAAAACCCTTCCATGACTTTGCCCCCACCTCCAAATTATAATCAGTCAATACCAGTGGTTGAACTGTTGCATTGCACTCAAAAACTCACAAATATTGCCATCACTCAGAAAAGTATTTAAATAAATATTTCATACATATCAACTATATAAAATGCTAATTGCTGTAACAGCCAAAGGCAATTATTATGAAAAAGCATAGAATGGCAAAAATAAAGGCAGGTTCTACACATAGAAGTATACTTAATGTTGAGTATGTCCACCTGAAGTTAACAACATCATTGGCATATGTAATCATCAATGAAAACAGGGTTCCCAGCCTTACTTTGGGAGAAAATTCCCTGATTTCCATGGTGAAATTTAGAAAAATTCCCTGATAATTCTACACCAGAGTATTGCCACACATGCCTTGTGCAAATCAAACATTCGACCATATGAAGCAACACATATTGTATGAAGACCACTTCCCCTGAAGTTATACACCTCATAACATTCACAGTATTATTTCAATGACGTTCAAAACAAGTTTAAGGAAAGGGCACTTTTCTAAAAAATAGAAATACCTGCTTAACAATAAATCAATGACAAAAAGCTAACAGATGTTATATAGGAAAAAGCTATTGAAAAGTTTCATAACAGATATGTAGAAGTATAACTAAAGTATATTCATGAGGTTTTAAACCCTGATCAACTGAATTTATGTTAGAAAAAAATGAACTTCACAAACTGTTGAAATTCTAGAGTTATGTTCAGACTTCTGAAATGGCATTGAGTTTACTCATTTTAAATTTGCCTGACAAAAATAGAGCATAAGAGCCATGCTGTAAATGTGATTAAGAGAGAATAGCACAACTTTGCAAGAATTATTAACTAAAACACACAAACACATTAACTCAGGTATTCCCTGATTTCCCTAAATTTTTGAAAGATTCCCTAACAATTCCCTGATTTTACCAACAAAGAGTTCCACTTGAAATTCCCTGTTTATTCCCCAATTGCCTTGATTTCCAGGTTGGCTGTGAACCTCGCAAGAACAGATATGAATTATGAGCAGAAGAATTATTCTGCAAGAGACATCATCTATGTATATTGCATACTTAATACTATGAAATTTAAAATTGCCGTCTCCAGAAGTATTCTGTTTTATAACAATGCAATTAATACACAGAGAAAACTTGGCTATCGTTTGGAGATAAGTGAAGTACAACTTAAAAGAATGGCCATGTTGGAAAAGGAACTGCACTTGCTGGTAAAGGGAATCTAAGCAACAGATCCCTACAGAAATAAATCTTTATATCATTCTGGTTGTTGATGTTGTTGTTGCTGCTGCTGATGGTGATGATAATTATGACCATGATCATGATGATGATGATATGACATGGTAGTGACATAGACGATATCAGTGACAATGATCATCATCATTATCATAATAATGATAATGATGATGATAATGAAGATGATGATGATGATGATGATGACAATGATGGTAATGATGATGAATGATGATGATGATGATGATGATGATAATGATAATGATGATGATGGTGATGGTGATGACGATGGAGAGGATGATGTCTGGATAAATTGTATTATTTAAGAATAATAGAGCGGATCCTAAAGCTTCAATGAACGTTTACAAGGTACAGCCTCTGGGTTATAGTCAAGGGCAATTTTATTCCAATTGATTAAACTAACTTAGCTGAGATAGGACGAATTGACCTACTCAGCATTGGGTCCAACCTCAAATGTCAACACAATCCAGAAATTGAAGGTAGATGTATATGAGTACTTACGCACTTTTTAAAATATTAATTCCTCGCATCAACAAATATGGAGTCGCCGTTCAATCAATTTGTTTAAACAGGTTGAAAGTGGGCAAATGTTAAATATTGTTGTAAATATTTAACCAAAATAGACAAAGCCTCTGTGATAAGAAGCAAAGCTCAGCACAAATAAAAGCTTCAGCTTCAGATGAATGATAGAGACAGGTGAAAGGAAGGTAAATGTTATCAGTAAAGAAACGATGGGAGGTCACATAATCTAATGTTAACATAGATTTTTAAGAGTAAAGTAAATTGCAAGTACGGGAGGTTCCTTCTTTTCTAGGGCGCACGTGATTAATGGATAACCAGAACGAAAAATGGAGAGCAGTTGGACGTATATCAAGTGAGACGCTACGCATAAAAGAAACAGATTCTCCGTAAACTGTATATTGTATTTTAAATAACATTATCAGCCCTACCCTGCGATGAATTAATACAGAACTTACAAAGAAATGTTTAAACCTACGTCACACAAGGAATGTATGATTATAAGTGACAGGTGACACGTAGATTTATGATATAAAATCGTTCATTGTTTTGGAGCTAGCAATTGTTAATTTTATCTTGAAGTCTCCTTCTTCTGATTTCTCGTTGCATATAATTAGTTTCCCTGAGAGTGCTACGGTTTTAAGCCTCTATTTTATGTGTCAAGCGCCTCTTTACTTTCCTGTACTTGACCTTTCTTTTCGTGGAAAACCCTTATAGACCGCACTTCATATCCATTTATATTTAAATCATTTCCTCCCAGATATCTACTATTTTGATATGTTGTCTCGTTGACAAGTGATTGCTCAACGAATCAGAATGTTTGCACACTTTGCCTTCGCTTAAAAATAGCCTTTTCAGAAAATAATTTCAAGGATTTTCTAAGATAAGTCCAGTAACTCTTGATTACCTTTTTATGGTAAAAAACTCAGTATGTAGAAAATTAACTTCGAATTAAAATTTTCAGTATTGGAAAGAAAACTAAAAAAATAGAAAAAATGTCACCACGGGGATCGAACTCGTAACCCACGCTTTTGCGGCGTGCGCTCTACCAACTGAGCTAGGTGACCTCCGATGTTAACATACACTATCTCTCTAGGCGCCTCATTAGCTCCCAATCATACACCGGTGGACATAACCAGCTCAATGCAATTGGAGGCCAGCCCCTCCACATTATGTGACTTGACCAAGGAAGGGCTGCCATCCGGTCCGTTATGCGGCAGAAGCCCATTGAAAGTTAGAAAGTATCACCGAGTAACAAGTATTATAAAAAAAATCGCAACCCTGTTCCTTAACATGGCTTGATGAATTTTCTGAATTTTTGTAGCAGTCCTGAACGTCTCCATATTTTTGAAAGGAATGAAAACTGAGACAGCACCAACCCCTGATGGAAGGTAATGGTGGGAAATTGTTACAAATGGAAACTATGCAACGAAAGGAATACTGAATTTTATCTTAATCAAATAATTAAATAGCACATATACAGACTTATCTATCTCACCACGTTGACATTTTAGATTGTCTGTGCAAGAAATAGTGAGAAATAATAAAGTACAAGAGCTTAAAAGATTTAGTGGACTCCAAAATATCGTTTAAAATTATTTTACAAATACGAAACTAAGGTTTCCGCTTCCTTCAGACGGTCATCTGTATAAATCTCTAACTGGTTATAAGTATTACAGCAATTAGTGCCATCATACAATACTACAAGGTGAGACACTATTGAACTGGAATGTTTTACCATGTTAGAACAAAGTTACTATGATTATAATAACATAGTAGCCCAGGAAATTTACGAAAGGATTTTACTAAAACTAAGTATTAAGACTCTTTTACTGCATAATAGTAACGTTTTAGGTTATATACCTATTGCTCATTCTGTATATGCTAAGGAAAGCTATGGCTAGGTAAAATCTGTGTTGCCCTTGTTGCAATATAATAAATATGGATGGGTCATATGTGTTGATTTGAAAATGGTGAATTTTTACTTGGCCAGCTAGCAGGTATACAAAATGCCCCTGCTTTCCCTGTTACTTGGATGGCCTGGCACGAGATAAGCATTGGGCCAGGAAGAACTGATGAATCAGAGAACATCTCCAGGTAGAGGAACAAAAAATTGCAA
>JAAAKM020006971.1:112683829-112718606 GCA_010016025.2 Alatinidae sp. Z8VKAUB7J3
TAAATTTCTGAGTGGATGTGGTATGTTATAAACAGACACTGACAAATTGAAAGTCTTTGTGGAGAGTTTGATGTACCTTATTAATTCCTTTCTGAGGTTTATTTGGATTTGAATTGCAGTTAATGTAATGTTAAAAAGGTCTAAGTCACAGTAACATGTCAATTAATTTCCCCATGGAATTAGGCATTTTACCCATTTGGACGATAACAGGCATATAACTGTAGCGACAAAACCTGCTGTGACAGGGGGAAATTGGAGGCAACATCTACCTGAAAACGCAAGAAATACAGAAGGTACCAAGTTTATGTACACTGATGTTATACTTGTATGTTCTTTGTTAAAAAATGGCCAAACTATTTCGGAAAAGATTACTCTCCGTTAAGTAAGTATAAGACATTATTAGTCCATTGATGGAATTAGCAATATCTGTGAATGTAATTTATTTCAATTGCATTAGGAAATGTAATGCCAAGAAGGGTGTGATTTGTTAACAGTATTTTTACCCCACTTTGCAACGACTGGTCACTCCACTGAGTTAGTTGTGCTCAATTGAAAACATATAGCATGCAGCATGCATGGGAGAAGGGGGGGGGGTCCATATGTTTCACTCTCTCTTTCACTATTTCAGTTACTACCACATAGTACTATATGTTACGTTTTCACAACCGTAAAGCCTCTTTAAAAGTAGTTACTATTGCCTATGAGTTTTTATGACAGTATAATAGAGCAACCAAAGAGCCGATGAGCACCCCCAATTAATAAAGGGGTCATCAAGGAAGATCATGCGGCTCAAACACACCCCTAATTCTTATTTCACGAAAGAAGTGTAGGTGGCTTTTGCTGATAACGGGTGTCCTAGGACCTGAAGCATACGACAGCGTGGTAGATACCGTAAATGTCGCTTTTGATATATTTTTTGGAAGTGTCTCAACAAGACAAAAAACTATCTTTAACTGATACGAGACCTCAGATTTTAGTTTTTGCTTTTGCCGCCACCCTTTTTGATATTGTGGCGCGACCATAACTATTGCAATGCCAGTTGCCCCATGAGTACCTGGGTTAAGTTGAAACAAATTTTTCCACTTAATCACAAAGATGAGATGGTCTGATTGAATAATGCAGGAACGATAAACACAAGAACATTTGCATTGTTTGTTCTTGAAGAGTGGGATAGTATCAGTAGGGAGCTCACCCATTGTCAGCTTCTTTGTTTGCTTTTCAGGTGTTCATGAATAATGTCTAGACACCACGTTCCTACCTGTAGTTCACCGAATAACTGCTGCAAACAGCCATGGGAAAATAACAATAAAAGAGCTTAAATGATTTTGTTCAACTTGAGGGAATATTCATCGAGATTGCCGCAACTAATCTCTTACTTTAGGGTATCAGCAAATATATAGATGAGAATAAAATTGAGAAAAAACATTTTATGGCAACATTGACATGTTTCCTAACTTAGTGGTATTAAAGAATAATCCAATACTGCTATTACAGAACAGCTGTGCCATCCACAGTTTTCTTAAACAGATGCTATCAACTTATTAATCAACGTTATTTTATCGACTGAAAAGACGTAATTTTACAATTCTGAGAACAAATAAAAGACAGCTAGGTTTAGTTACCTTAGTATAAAATATATCAAAGGTAAAGAATATCGAGACGTAGTAAAATAAAATGCGTATGATAAAACACAGAGAGTGCTGAATACGTTATGCAACGCCCTTATTGCCGATATTGTTGTTATAGTAATACAAAGCAAAGATATGTTTGAATATAGAACGCAGTCTTACTTTAACAAAGGCTTCCTGAACACGTCGTGTCTTGGTATGGGAAAGTTCTCTTGTTAAATAACAAAAACCTTGCACCGGTGTAGATGTAGAAACATTATTTGTCCTTAAATTTAACATAAATTCAAATTTTAACTTCAATTACTAATTGCCATAAGTATATATTTTCAAACATTATCACGAGTTGATAGTATACATTATGATTATATGTTACTTTGAATAATGCAGCTATATGCTTCGCGTGGACTATTATGCGCCAGTGACAAGAACTATATTGCTTTTCATCTTAAGTCCTGATGAGTTTCCCCTCCCATTCCCCTTATTGTAACACTTGTCGAACTGTCCATGTAAAAATTTGTCAAGAAAAATTTTGGCAATTCATTCCCTTGAAATCCCTAAAATGTCCTATTGTTTTAACGGACCTCCAGCACGCTTAAGTGATTTGTCCATACTCAGGGACAATAATGTAAGTTAGGTATTTACGTAAGTGTTAGCCACGTAGTCTACTAAAGGGAGCCTAAGCAAGCAATACCCCTAATTGCTATAAATATAATGTTATAAAAAGTGGTCAACTTTGTCGGGAAACCAAATAAACAAAATGTTAAAAAATAATTTGCCATAAAATTCATAACAAGAAAACAAATAATTATAACACTAAAGAATGAACGTGGGTGTATTAAGGGATTGCCCATGAAAATAATATAGGATATTATTGGAAATGTACTTGGTACGATTTATACAAACATTTGTCATGGGAATTTAGTTTTGGACTACTTAATATTGAAGTAGTAATCACTAGTAACTAAATCTATCACATAGTTCCTATTATGCAATCTTCAGTGCATGCGCAAATAAGCATTAGTGAGATCATCTTCTATTGGGCAATTATAATATACAAGCTCTCTGCCTACCCAGATTTTCATTAGTAGGAATAAAATGTGAAAGAAATAACAAAATAGAATTTAGGAGAAAGGGAATTAAGCAGATCATATCATTTTATAATGTACTGACACTGAGTTTAATGTCAGGGCTGAAGTAACTCAAATCCGTAAAATTTAGAGAGATTAGAATCACTTCCAAATGTATACCAAAGATTTCCGCTTCGCAGAAGAAAATTTCAATAAAAATACACAGTCATGGAGGTCGTTCTTACAAAAACAGCATTTACAGAATGAAAGAAGTAAAATCAGTCTGTCATCGTCCCATTCAGATTTTGAAGCAGAAAACTTGGTATTATTGTCATACTGAAATGCGAGTCTCTGATGGTCAGTACCAGCATTACTTACCTATGTGAAAGAAGTTGCATAGAGCCTTTTGAGACAGAACAGCACATATTGCACAAAAAAAATTTACGGAAAAGAAAATCCCATAAACTAGTGGTATTTGTAAAAGAAAATCCCAGCCGAGGGCTATGATAATACTTCTATGATTAAAAATAATAACAGAACCGCACTGTCTCATTTGAACATGCACACTACCACCAATTATATTTTTTTATAGGTTACAAGTCCCGCTCTTCCTCGAAGGGCAGTACGTATCTATTTACAAGTACCTGAGTAGATTAGACACAGACATAGTAACTCTTTCAGGAGCTCTTCAATTGACGGCCATCTAGCTAACGCGATATGAGACTGCACTGTCTTCGGGGGTTAAAAACCAAAGAGAAGACATAGAGTGGTGCACTGTGAACGACACCAAAGTTCACATCCACCTCTTGAAAGTAAAACCTAAACAAGTGTATCATAATTCAAAGATATTGAAAAAGCACAAGATAACTAACTTACATTCTAGTGCTATCAGATACCCTGCCTCGCTGATCTTACTTTCAATAACAATTGACAGTTTCTCCAAGATAACGCCTTGATAACTCAACTAGGCTCCAGGGATAACAAATGGTCGTCATATTGTGGCAAGACACCAAAACCGACTATTGACATATTGCAAACCCTTGTCCGCATCAGCAGCAGGAACAAAGCACCGAAAACATGGACTCTTCCTTATGTTCACGGTTCATGTATGTGGTACTGGTAAAGGAAGCCGCTGCTGATTTGGAAATAAAACACCTCAAAATACTTTGTGAGCTCTATTCTGTGAATGACTGCAGAATTTAAACAAAGTTAGGAGACATAGAGAAGAGAAGTATTCATTTACTCATAAGCAATACCCCATTTCCATGAAGTGACAACTTCATTCAGCTTCAATTCTGGCCTCCAAGTGCAACAGCCCACATAAACCCCCTGAATGAATCATCAGACATTTTAAAGCCATGTGCTTGCAAACAAGAGCAGATATCTACTTGGTATTCCAAGAAGACAAGAAAAACGGCGAGTTAGGCTTTAGGCTGTGAATATTGTTTAATAACTTTTGAATAGCTTCTTCTAAGTTGCTGAAACTTTCTGACTTTTCCTAACTTTTATCTAGACCAGCCTCTCTGCGCCATGTGACTGGACCAAGGAAGAACTGCCATCCGGCCCGTCATCAATCCAAAGCCCATTAAAGTTAGAAAGTATCATCGAGAAGAGGGGATTTGAAATGTTAGTTTTGAAAAGAACACTAGAGAAATAGAAAGTTCATGTATAGAGTCTTAATTTGTAGTTTGTGTAGTAATAAATTCTAAAGCTCATAAAATACTCTCATTGTCGAACCACACTCTCTTGAACAGGGTCATGGTCAGTGAGATTCTAGCACTGCGTACATTGTCACCAATGGAATCTGAACAGTGAATCCATGGTCGCAGTCACCACTTTAATACAACTATGACTAAGTTTAATTCACCAATTACCAAAAGCCAATTACAACGTACATGAGCTATAGGCAGACCAAAATGGTGTACATCAAATACCCAGCTTACCTGATTTCCAATACGCTGCACCTCGCTGAAGTCATTTGAATTTGTGTTGATCATGATAGAATCTGTGTCTCCGTAGATAACATCCAACCCAAGGGTCTCCGCTAGATTTTTTGTTTTCATTAAAATCTACAATGAATAGTTGTGAAATTAGAATATGGATGCATTTGCCATAACTAGTTAGGGGCAACTTCTAAAATCGAAGTAAAAAATACTAGGCAAGAAAAATCAAAAGATAGCCATAGATAAAAAGTGAGATATTATGAACAGTGACCCCAAATAATTCTGCATAGCTTTCTGTTCGAAAGAAAACGTGCAATTCTGAGTACGCGCTGGAAAATGCTTTAAACCATAGAAGTAGTAGTAAATGTTCTTCTAATATCAAATTATAAAAGGGTTATAACTAACAAATAAAGAACTGGAAAAATCCGACTCGCCAATAAAACATCAATAACAAACCGTATTATTACATGTAAGAATAGTGGATCTTGCGACTCTTTTAGTAACATTATGCGACCAAATATTTTCACATGCTGCGCCCAAAACCAACATCAAAGTTTCGTTCTTCAAGGTTCCAAGGAAAAGGTGATTTCATATATCAATGAGAAAGCAATAACAGCATCAAAGTCTGCACAAATGAACCGGTACTAGTGAATTAAACCTTTTATAATCTTGGGAGACCAAGATCATCACGGGATCATCACGAGATCATCACGAGATCATCACGAGATCATCACGAGATCATCACGAGATCATCACGAAACCATCACGAAACCATCGCGAGACCAAATATTTTCAGTTTTCTACCACAGAAAAATATGCTGCGGCCAAAACCAACATCAAAGTTTAGTTCTGAAGAGTTCCAACAAACAAATTGACTTTCACGTATCGCTGAGAGAGTAATAACAGCATCAAAGTCTGCACAAATCACCCGTACTTGTAAATTAAACCTTTTTTAATCTTGGGAATCGCAGCGTATTAGGAAGTAAGAATCTGAATTAAAAATCTAATTTCTCCCAGATCAAGTGCGATTTCTATACTGCGATATTCTTAAACAAATTGGTTTCAGTCGTGGTTCAAATACAACGTTTTTTTTCTTGAACATGTCATATACAAATATAGTAAGCAGGAGCTGTAGAAAGTCTCACTTCGTGTTGATGGTAACATTACAAAGCAAAGATGTAATGACGTTTCAAACAAGTAATGCAAGTGTTGTAAATAAAAGTCACTTACTTCACGTCCTTTGCTGGTTACAAGTGCTGCTAATGGCTTTGCAAAAAATCTGGAATGACTGAATCCTAGGCATCCATACATACTAGACGGAAAAATGGTCAGAAAACGTAATTTTCTTGGAACAGAAGGTCGTTTCCATAGCAAAAAACGCATCTACTTACACACAAGAAGCCCTTTTCGGGGTATGCGCCATATTCAATGGGCATGGTAGGGTACAGATTTGCTGCAGTGTTTGCAATAGTTACAATAAACCATTTCTTTACGATTTCCTTTTTTCACACGCTCCCTTATATCCAACACATCGCCAGATGAAATCAGTAAACTGGTTCTGTTAAGACACAAACTCGTTAGCGAAAATTACAGGGTTTTATGGGTTTTATCAAATATGTAGAAACTCTAAGATTTCACGCAACAATATGGAGAAAAATTTCCATTTGGTGGCCTTAAGAAAACCCTTGTAAAACGCTCTTTTACAACTTGGGACACTGTCAATGCAAGGTTCTAAACATAGGGACCGTCTACTAGTGCAAGTATACGAGTACAAGTACGCTAAAAACAGGGGTAAGCATATCAGGATAGTAACACATTTTCTGGGATTAAAGATGTTTGGAATGCAGTAGATAGTGGGACATTTAACACTGTCACAATTTGGGGGCTTATTTCCGTAAACTTTACCATAAGACATGTAGGATTGGTCGGAGCAAACCCACGGCATATTAACTACATCTGCCACACCTATTTCACTGAATGCATCCAGTGGAATTAATGAAGGCTGCGGCCGTAAATACCCTGAAGATACAGGTAGCCATCCCTATCCTTCCGCGATGATCCCCTACCCCACCCCCTTCGAAGAAGGTCTACTGTAAAAGTTCGATCTTGCCAAGCAAGTTTCATATAAACCAAATAAACATACCTGTTAGCTGTCAGTTTCAAAGCTTTCTGACGGATGTCGTACTAAATATGAGAAAATCACAGAGAACCAATACAGTGTTCGTACTGTTCATCAAATACTGTCACATTTATAAAGAAGTAGCAAGTGCAAGCTCTTAGATGTGTTAAATGGAGGGGTAGAACTGCAACGATTAAAAGAAACTTTGGAATGTATCAAATAAAGATACAGTAGGCCACTGTAAACTATTATCGACTGTGTAACTACCAAATAGGAATTGTCAACAATTTTGTAAAATAAATACGCGACAAAGGTAGCAAGTGAGCCTCCCAAATTGTTGTTCAGAAAGTGCTGCGTTCTAACACCAACGTGGAATTCTTGTGCAAAAATTCTTCTTTGAACAGTAAATACAAAGCATAGTATTCATCGGCGGTTTATCTGCTACGCATGCGCAACAGCCCTCTTGCGATACTGCTTGTACGCATGCGCAACAGCCCTCTTGCGATACTGCTTGTACGCATGCCTTAAACTTTTTCTATAGACAAACTCACTGAACCACCAGACCACCGTGATATAATAACAAAAGATTTGTAATGTGAACTACAATTTAGACACGATACATATAAGTCACAAAAAAGCATGAACGCCAAGAAAAACCACAGACTAACAACAAAATTGATGTGCTGCTTATCAAAAAAATGTGAATTGAGACATACCTCCTATGCAAGTGTAATTGCAAAATGATCTAAAATGTTGACATTGTTTCTTCTTTACCTGCATGTATTGATCCGAGTTTTTCTTTGCGCTGTTCATCATTCCCTTAACCTGCCTTCTCCTTTCAACGAGTTTCTTTATTTCCGCTGGCAGAACACCAAAGTCTAAATTGGAATCAGGGATTGGTGGAATGAACTCTTCGTCCTAGAGAGAAAAGTTGACATCATTCGTACTGTTCCCTGAAAATCGAACTTTGCTTCACTCACCAACCAGTGTAATCAATGTCAGGCAGCCTCTTTTTAACTTCTGGTACCGTGGACTCTAGGTCACGAAAGATACCACTTATTACCAAAACGGTCTTATCTTCAGTATAGTCGGGCTTCCCTTGTACAATATTACAGGAATAATATTCATTTCTGCTACTACTCTGACCTTTGCAAGACATCCAATGCTAATTATGCAAAAAAGTGTCAAAGGCTGCTAATTTGCTTCCTACGTTATCAGTGGCTTCTTCGATCTTCTCGACAGTGTAAGTGAAACATTTGCAAGCATAAAGACGTTGTAGGACTAGAGGAATTGTTCCCAGCAACAGAGGAAAAGAATTCTATTCGGGCTTCCCTTGTACCAAATTATCAAGATAATAATCCTTTGCTGCGACGGCGACCATTGCAAGACCAGATTCGATCCTAACTATGCAAAACGTGTTCCAAGACTGGAAAGTTACTTCATGTGTCGCCAGCGGCTTCGTTAATCTTCTGGACAGAAAAGTACAGCAGCGCCGTTAATTACGACGTTCTTACATGGTAGGAATTGTTTCCAGCTTTAGAAAAAAATGAATTTTCACTCCTAATGGAGATTTTTTTGTTTAAGCAGAAACGCCAGACTACCTACCTCCTTCCCTGTTGTGTTTGATCCTCTATCGATGGTCGTAAAGCAGATGTTGAATTCTTGAATAATTGACGGATACAAACTGTTGAAGTCCAAAAGTAGGATGAACTTGTCATAGAAACCTGAAAAAGTCACAAAAGGTTACAAATAGCTGATATTAAATTAAGAATGGAAACAACCAATTATTTAATGTTTAAGTGCTCTTGCTTAAACTTTTTTTCACTGCAAAATCATCTGTATAAAATGAAGATTTGAAAAGAACACTAGAGAAATAGAAAATATGTCACCAACGGGGATCGAGCCCTTGACCCAACCAAAATGAAGAGTCTGCCACATTTTAATTCCCCGTCGACTTCATTCAAATAGAAGTATTTATACTTAAACAAATTTTTATATTTAAGTAAACTTTTCTTTTTATCCTTTATGATATAATTCTAATTGTAGGTTCTCCTCTAATTGTACACTCTTTCACAAAGTTCATTTCGGTCATATTGACGATTGCACTCTGAGGAGTGTCAGACGAAAACATAATGTTTTCGCTGTTTCATCCAATAATCTTGATTTGTAGAACAAACAAACTATTTGATCACTGTATCTATCAGTCCTTCAGTTGGGCAATTATAACTCAGTTATTAAAGATACTAATAACGCGTGAGGCTACCTTTCTTCGGTTCAAGTACAAGACCTCCGGAGTACGCTGGTTTCTTTCGGCCAGTTCTGCCTTTTCCTCTGCCTTCGTCCTTTTCTTCCTCCGTGGTTGACTACGAATTAAGTTTAGATAATACAAGAAAAAACATTTATACTAACGTAAATAACTTCGTGAAATCTTAATAGCCATAGATTGATATCTGTTCCAAATATAAAGCATACTATATCATTATTAAGCACTTGATGGCCTACAGCACAGGGTATGATATGAGGTGCAACGCAGATGCAGTTCTGCTTTGTTCCACAAATTATTACTTCTGCAATCTCTTAATTAACTCGACAAGTCATTGTTTCAAGCTACTACAATACAACCTCTTGCGACTTAAAATTGATTACTAAATAAGGAACTAACTTACCTCTTGCTTTTTTGCAAATACTTTGTCTGGGCAAATAAAGTTTCTAGGAAGCAAAAGCATTATGTTAATATCAAAACTCAATAATCCACCATACCAACTTCAAAAGATCACATCCGTCAATGGAAACAACCAATAAACCACCGCTTTGAAACTTACTCGACTCACATACATTGGCAGAGCATCATTCGTTTATAGGGGCAGGGTTGATCGTGATCTGGCATGAACGGCTAATTGTAACTGTTCAACAGAGCAAAATAACGGAACTGTAAAACTGAGTCTAGGTCCGCTGTTGTTTCCGCTGCAACAAAAACTCAATAACTATATTGCCTTTCCTTGCCTTGTCTTGCCTTGCCATTCGGTTTTAAGTTTTGGTATCCACAAGTTGTCCTGCAAGTTCGACTGCTTTTCTCCACATTGTTTTTCGTTGCAACACTTTCCTCCACTCTTCTCTGTTGGCAGGGTCCAGTCTTGTCAGACCCCATTTTCTTCTGTCCTAATCAATTGACTGCTTCCAAGTCTTTTTTGGTCTGAACAAAGTAGTGCCATGAACATGGAATGATGTGACATGATTTATCCAGTTCTGACTGAGACCTGAGACGACCAGCCCTAATTATTGTCTCAATCGGTCTGAGACAGAGTTTTTTAAGGAGTGTCTCCCTTGGGACACGATCACTCAGATGCACCCCACACATCCACCGCAACATTGTAAAAGATAATTACGCCACGTGTGTCTCAACCTTTCCCTTCATGTACATTGTCCTCCATTATCACACCATGTATAACGTACAATATTTATTACATTACAAACCATCACAGAAAATCACAGCATGTTACGACATATCACTAGTCACAGCTCTAAATATTACCTTTCTGTGAATGCATGCAACAAAAGGAACTCGTTTCTCTCCGACCGTCCACCTTGTAAAGTTCTGGACTGTAAGATAAAAAACAAAAGTACACTATTGGTCAATCAATCAGTAACGTACATTTCTTTATCAATCTCACAAAAAGTCGCTTGATATTTCATTTCGCAGTATCTCAATTGCATACTTCTCGTCAGACAACGCGTAAGTTTGCTGCATGATGAAAAAAAAGCTGCATTACAGCCAACAAAAATTTACAGTAGCATTCCGCAAAGAAGAATTAAATGCCGACCTCACTTCAAGACATAAACTTATTCTTTCCGGCATTTTCTATTTGAAAACATAATACTGCATTTTGATTTCAGCTTCTTACACAGTTAAGCCTCTTCTCTGATCATAGATGTCACTCAGAAAATCACGGTTTTGCCAAGCCTTCCATATTCAAATTGTCGTACACAAATATCGCAAGCGTGAATCTTGATGTAGGCAAGTCGTTGATAATTTGTACCCAATGTATTTTGCTCAAGTTTTGACAAATCACAACGATAAGCAAAAATGCATTTCAAGTATACTTGTTATAGGTTATGCAGTGAGTGTCTGACTTGGTATTTTTTGTAATAGGTGAAATTATGAAATAAATGTTGAAGTTTAAAAAAATTACTGTTTCTGTTGTATTGCTAAATATACTAAGTCAACACTCTGGTATATCAAATCCTTGCTGTCCCATGTACCATGCCAGGAGAAAGCAGCGGGAAATATTATTGTATCATGAGATTACCAACAAAGGTATCCAGTTTAAAAATTATTATGCTTCGTTTGTTTCTGATTCTAGATAATAAAGTCATTTTCTACTTCAATGGGAAGAGTGTAGGAACAAGAAGAAAAATTAGAATCTCAAGCAGAGATCCAGACAGGAGAATTGATATTCGTTTTGGCAGTTTCGATCAAACAACATCAACTACTGACATAATACAAGTTGATGATTTTGTGGCTTGGGATAGAGTGCTGACACCTGATGAAATCCTGTATCTGCACGGCATTGGATAGTTCTTTGACATCCGTACCTTTTGCAGCTGACTGATATCATTCTATGCCGGAGTATAACAACGAAAAGAATTGTTCCTTCAAAACTGAAGTCTCTTTGAGGAGGACACCAATTCGTCCTGGATAGTACTCTTGGGTGCTTAATAGACGTTCCCCCTCCCCCTGCGTATTAATTTTCCACAAATTTTCCACCCAGGACATTCTTATTCCAAGCCCCCCGCCTATTAATGTTTTCGTAATATCCCACCCATGACAATTTTTTGAAGAGGTACTTTGGCGGGCAAGTAGAAAATGTCTTTATCAAAATATAAAAATCACACATTAAAAGATGAAGGTGGCCTTTTATAAGGCTCCAAGAAGTGTGAAGACGCACATTACAGATGTTAGCAATAACACTGTCATTGAGTAGGAGGCCATAGGGAGCATTTTTTAAATCTTGGAAGGCATCTAGGAGGCTGCCATGGCTTCGAATAAGTGACTATTTTTGTATTATATTACCCTATATTTAGGAAGTTGAAGTTGATTTTAAACAGTGATCCTAGACTTCATTTTTTACACTTTCCACCGGTCTCCCGTCCTTCACATTTTTGGTCATTTCCTAATACCCCCGGCTATTCCAGCTCCCCATTTATTAAGTTTTTTGGATTTTCCATACCCCCCGTTTATTCCAACCCCCTTCTATTAGGCACCCAAGAGTACATAAACAAAATCGTGTAACTGAGAGATTTAATTTGTACTTTAATGGCCTTAAGATAATATCGTAATTCGGTCAGTGTAATTTGCAACCCAAGATACAGACATTTTCACAGCTTTTTAAATGCTTGCACAGCTCCTAAATTATTTCTAATAGTTTTGAATCACCATCAAAACGCATTTTTCTTCTACTTTAGAGCTTTATCCAAATTCTTTTAACATACCATGAATTAGTTGTATCGATACGTAATAAGTTATTTTTAACGGTGAATTAACTTTTAGATATTTATTGGATAGTTTTGTAAAGAACACGAGAGAAAAAGAAAACATGTCACCAACGGAAACGAATCGTCATGTTTATTAATTTATCCAGTTTCAAACTTCAAAGTTTCTTAAGAAGTACTTCCTTGAAACTCATGTTCACGTCGACAAGGGTGTTCATTTAGCACACAGATGTTGTACGTTATTTGCACTTGTGTTTCTTTATAACATGTTGAGTTGATTGATAAGTTTTAAAGACATCCTATGATTGCATTATCTCGTCAGTTGATGCTAGAATGAGCTGTATACTCTTGGGTGCCTAATAGGCGAGGGGGTTGGAATAAATGGGGGGGGGGTGGAAAATGACCAAAACGAGTAAAAATGAAGTCAAGAATAAATCTGTAGAATCAACTGCAACTTCCTAAACGTAAGGTAGTTCAACACAAACAATAGTCAGTTATTGGAATTCATGGTAGTGTCCTACTTGTCTTCAAAGATTTCAAAAATGTTGCCCTCGTCCTCCTGCTCAATGACAGTATTATTGCTAACATGTGTAATGTGCGTCTTCACATTTTTTCGAGCCTCGTAAGAGGCCACCTTCATGTTTTAAATGTGTGTTTATCATCTTTAATAGACATTTTCTACTTGCTCACCAAAGTACCTCCTCACCAAAATGTCATGGGTGGGAGATTACGTAAAAATTAATAGTTGGGAGGGTTGGAATAACAATGTCCGAGGTGGGGTTTTTGTAAAATTAATTAGCGGGGGGACGCCTATTAGGTTCCCAAAAGTAGACATGGTTTTACAGAGATGAAAATCAGTACATTCTCGGTAAAATGCACTTTTCAGAAGTAAAATATAAAGATCACAGGGCTATTGATATAGTGCTTCGCTAACAAAAAAGTGTAAGCCTCGAAGTTAGTTTCACCTCTTATAACATCTGCTCCCTTCGTATTCCAGAATGCTTACACGTTCTTTTTAATTATAAACAACTCAGTTGCTTAGGTGTGAGGCCTTGATTTGGTCTAAAATCTAAGCAACTAGCTAAGCAACTTGAGGCCTCGAATTCAGGAGGGACAATTTTTAAAACACCTGAAAACAAATCAAGAAACTTTTTCTTTAAGAATTGATTACAACCTGTTCATATATACCAAATATCACACTGTTGATAATGTGTCAAGCAAAGAGATCAAAGATCCAACCATCTTTTAATATTTCATCATTTACAACACAACGAAATTCGACGGTAACCTGCAGTGATACTTAAGCAACTACTTAAGCAACTCCAGGCAAGATTTTGGAAAATTGCTAAGCAACTCGAGGCCTGACACCGAAAATGGAGTTGCTTATAAAAAGAACGTGTAAATGTTCTATATATCTCTATATTTAGTCTTATTATAACAATCCACAAGTCCACGAATGGTTGATCGGCATAAAATACACGGATTTCTACACCGCATCATAGCAGTGCGACTTCATGGATTTAGCTTGATGAATCCACATGAAAACACCTGACTCTAATGGGGCTTCTCGCCACTTGCAGCCAAATCGTGTCATTGTAATCACTCCTGCTCCTACACGTGTATTGGTGGAAGTTACATTTGTAGATTTGTTTTCTAATGTGTCTGCCATTATACTCACTCCTATAATCTACTCCTACACGTGTACCGGTAAAATCTACCTTTGTAGATTTGTTTTTTACTGTGTCTCTAAATGTCGGCCATTTTAATCACTCCTGCTCCTACACGTATGTTGGTAGAAGCTACATTTGTAGATCTTATTCCAATGCGTCTTCGTGTCTGTCATTTTGATCACTGCTTCTTCCACACGTGTACTTATACAAGCTACATTTGTAGATTGGCTTCTTAATGCGTCTCTACGTGTCGGCCATTTTGATCACTCCTGCTCCTGCACGTGTATTGATGGAAGCTACATTTGTAGATTTGTTTTTACTGTGTCTCTAAGTGTCTGCCGTTATAATTACTCCTACTCCTACATGTGTATTGGTAAGAGTTACATTTGTAGATTTTTTTAATGCGTCTCTGCGTCTGTCATTTTGATCACTGCTTCTTCCACACGTGTAATTATAGAAGCTACATTTGTAGATTGGCTTCTTAATGCATCTCTACGTGTCTGCCATTTTGCTCACTCCTGCTTCTACATGTGTTTTGGTAGAAATTACATTTGCAGAATTCTCTTCTTTTGCATCTCTACGTGTCTTCCATTTTGATCACTCCTTCTTCTACACGTGTCTTGGTAAAAGCTACATTTGTATATTTGTTTTCTACTGCGTTTCTACGTGTCTGTCATTATAATCACTCCTGATCCTACACGTGTATTGGTAGAAGTTACATTTGTAGATTTGTTTTCTAATGAGTCTCTACGTCTCTTTAAAGCCTCCAGCAGTTATGCACGTATAAAGACACACTTATCACTTATCAATATCTGTGATTAATCATGTATTTTTCATGGCGCATTGGCACAGGTTTCATACTCAGCGCTTCCAACACTACGAGTCATAAGCCGCGTTCACACCAAAGCTTAAAACGGTTTCGACAACCGTTGTAAATTTTATAACGGTTCACACCGGCAAGAACCGTATCGAAAACGGTTCTACAACCGATGTAGTTTATATCAGTTATGGATGTGGTCTCGAAACCGTTTTAAGGAAAGCCAAGGTGTGGAATTGTCAAAATGGGTTAATTATGGGGGCGGGTCAGAGGACAACAGGATTTTCCTACCAAAATCATACTGGTGATGTTGGCTTTTTATTTATGGATGACGTAAGTTAAGCTCAGCTTGGACACGAAAACAAAAGTTGACTTCAGGGACTTTCACAAACTGTGCAGGATTCGTCGAGTTGTCCTGAAGTTCCTATTTAGTCCTTAGAGTTAATTGTAGCCTTATAGATACAAACTAAACGATGATGTAGTTTCGGTAAACCCTTTCCCTACTCTATGACCACAATTATGAAGAGCGATTTTCCATCGCAGCTATCATCCGCCATTATTAACCGATATTAGGAGGCATCCAGTATGAACTGATCTCGGAACGGTTGCAGTTAAATCGGTTTCAAAACCGTTATAAGTACAACCGTTTCGACAACCGATGTTGTTGTGAACACGGCTATAAAAGATTTTCCCAGTTATCGTTGATTCTGGCGTTGGTGTCATATTTCTAAGGCTTTTAACTAGTATGAGTATGTGTCCATTCAAATTAGCTTCTTGAGTGCATGCTTATGGGCGCAAGTCACATTTCTAAGACTTTTCATCACTATGAGTCCTTATGCGTGTTTTCAAATAACTTCCTTTAGCGCATGCGTATTGATACACATCACATTTGAAAGGTTTTTCACCAGTATGAGTCCTCAAGTGTGACTTCAAACTAGAAATGTGATTGGATGTGTATTGGCAGAGGTCACATTTGTAAAGCTTTTCACCACTAGGAATCCTCATGTGTCTTTTCAAATTAGCTCCTTTAGTGCATGCATATTGGCACAAGTCACATTTGTAAGGCTTTTCACCACTATGAGTCCTCATGTGTCTTTTCAAATCAGTTCCTGTACTGCATGCGTATTGGCACAAATTACATTCGAAAGGTTTTTCACCAGTATGAGTCCTCAAGTGTGATTTCAAATTAGACACCTGATTTCATGTGTATTGGCAGAGGTCACATTTGTAAGGCTTTTCACCACTATGAGTCCTTATGTGTGTTTTCAAATAACTTCCTGTACTGCATGCATATTGGCACACATCACATTTGAAAGGTTTTTCACCACTACGAGTCCTCAAGTGTGATTTCAAACTAGAAATGTGATTGGATGTGTATTGGCAGAGGTCATATTGGTAAGGCTTTTCATCAGTATGAATCCTCATGTGTTTTTTCAAATCACCTCCTGAAGTGCATGCGTATTGGCACAAGTCACACTTGTAAGGCCTTTCGCCACTATGAATCTTCCCGTGTGCGTTTAAGTGACCAATGGAAGAGCACGCATATTGACATACAGTACACTTGTAGGGCTTCTCTCCACTTTGACGCATCATGTGTTGCTTTAAACTCCACTTTTTACCACAGGTGTACCGGCACAAGTCACATTTGTAAGGCTTTTCACCACTATGAGTCCTCATGTGTTTTTTTAAATCACCTCCCGCAGTGCATGCGTACTGGCACAAGTCACACTTGTAAGGCTTTTTACCACTATGAATCATCGTATGTGTTTTCAAACTAGTTTTAGTAGTGCATGCGTATTGGCACAAGTCGCATTTGTAGGGCTTAGCAGCACTGTGAGTCTCCATGTGTCCTTTAAAATTGCTTTTACTAGAAAATTCTTTATAACATTGTGTACATTGATTTAGTTTACTCGACACTGTTTGGACCCATGTCTCTGTGATGTCATTCTCTTGGCTAGAACCACTCCTCCGTTTCCCATTCGTACTTGGTAAGTTATTTCTCGGTGATGAAATGTTAGGCCACAATCCAGTACCTAAATGATTTAGAATAAGGCTATCAGACTACAAATCTTTTGAGTCTATATGTGGGCATTTGCACACGTTATATACATGTGTGTATGTGCATGTATTTATGTGTGTACATGTGTGTGTATGCATGTACATGTGCATGTGTGTGCATGAGAATATGTATATGTGTGTACATGTGTATGCATGTGCATGTGTGTGCATGTGCATGTGTGTGCATGTGCATGTGTGTGCATGTGCATGTGTGTGCATGTGCATGTGTGAGAAGGTGCATGTGTGTGCATGTTCATGTGTGTGCATATGCATGTGTGTATGTGTGCATGTGTATGTGTGTGTGCATGTGAATGTATGTGTGCATGCGTATGTGTGTGTGCGTGCGTATGTGTGTGTATGTGTGTACATGTGTGTGTATGCGTGTGCATGTGTGCATATGTGCGTGTATGCGTGTGAAAATGTGTGTGCATACGTGTGTACATGCGTGTGCATGACTTAGAGGAATATGTACACATCAGTATGTTTTTACAATTCCCTCGTTTGTTGGGGTTTGCATGGAAAACATGAATAGAAAATCTAGAACTTTCCAAAATTATTTCCTCTGTTTTCGAAATTACTTGCTCTATTTATCTCATGACTTCCCCAAGACGCTGAAGAAACCATTATCGGAAATCATTAAATTTATGGCTTTTCAAATACTTTTAAAAGATTTGTCAATATTGGCTCCATGTTTTGGTTCTGTCAAAGAGATCTGATTATCATGTTACAAAGTGGTTTTCCCTGAGATATAAAACGTTTGCATTTAACCGTCTTGGGAGCGTTTTAATGCTACGATTTGAAGACTGCATTAACAATCGCACTAAAAAATGTTTTATCGATATATCTCTACGCGTCTTTTTATATCATAAAGAAGGTATTCACGGTTTTTAGAATATTGAAAAGGGCGTGTAACTGCTAACCATTGTAGCATTGTGGTTTACCTGCATACTCTTGCCATTAAAAAATTGATGATACAGGTCTTACTTTCTTAACATGAACTCAAAGAATCATCGAGAAGAATGTTTCATTTATCGTTTGTAAAACTGCTAAAGGTACGCAACAGCCTCAAAGTCTGAGAACCTAGACTGGCTATGCTAATAATCAATTTCGGATTGATGACAGGCTAGATCTCCGTTTTATTTCAGTGTCTGGTAATCATTCCCCATGTAACCAAAAACACTGTCCATCAGAATAATATAATTTTAAGCAAACAAATGTCTGTTAACTGTTAACTGTTAAAAATTCAATTTTTATATATGGACAATATATGGGGAGATTTCGTTGGATTATTTAATATTGGCTTACAGTACGTAAATCAAGGCAATCATTTTGCTGACTGACTTTGTATTCATCAGAAAATCCAGTCCGTTCATAATTTGCCAGGTTTAGTGTTCTTAGGATGCTGTTCTTTTGCAATCAGTAAAACGTATTGCAAACTAATATTAGTTGTTTTGGGTGCGATTATCATTTAATTCCTAGATCTTGTGTTACATTTCAGTTTGCTGAAAATGCATATATCATAAGTTCCTATTTCATTTTCAAGTTTGTAGATTTCAAAGTCTGGGCCATACTAGAAAAATTAATGCTTTCGAAGCAGTATTATTGTGAGATACTTTGGAAGTGTGTTGTTCTGTCGCTGGCCTTTGCTTGTAACTACAAACAAAAGGGTTTTTATAAATATAGGCATATTTTGTATCAACCAAAGGATCTACTAATTTACTCCCTCAAGTACTGAGTAGGCGTATGACTTTGTTTCTGGTTCTGTCTAGTTCTCGTCGTTGCGTTTAAAATTCCAAGACTGCAATGCTCTTGCAGTTAATCAGATAAAGTCAAATGCTTGAGAAACTTAATTTCTGTTAAAGGTTCTATTTCTTCCCTTTAAGATTTACTAAAATAAAGTATTTCATTCTGTTCAGCATTTAGTTCTCTGTATTAGTTGTCGTGATATTATGCACAGCTATTGTTTCGCCAGAAATTGCCAAACTTAGGGCACTCGCTGGACTTCTCTTAGTGAGCTGTGGATAAGTCGAAGACATGTAAACTAATAGTAGACATTCATCATATACTTCTTGATTCTAGTGTGATTCTTGAATGATTCAACATCGAGGCGTACTTTTCTTGATAATGTGATATGATTATGTTGAGGCTGCTATTCGCTATGTTCATGTTTCGAACGTCTCTCCACAAACTAATTTTACAATGTGATTGCACGTACACTATTGCTTAGAGGCTTGCTTAATCGCTTGTAATTGTGTGATCGCTACGTCGTTGCTTATATTTCGAAAGGTTGACTTCAGGTCAGTATTACCTAATTACATGATAGTTTTCCCACTCTTGAATGAGGGGCCTAAAAATAAATATTAATCAAAACAGTTATCTAGTAAGATAAGGATTCTCTTAAGTAATTTTTAACATTTGTCGCTCTAGCTGCGCCTTCAAGTCTTTGACAAGTTGTGCTACGCCATTACGCACCTAAAGCTGACAAAAAATATACAAAAATGAAGAGGAGGTGGGGTTTAAATGGACAAATTCAAGTTTAAAGAAGATAAGACCCGTGTGTGTACTGCAATGACATGTTTCAGGACACTGAACGTTTCATAAATGATATTAAGGATATAAATCATAAGGCTTCACTATTGAATTATTTTTAAGTAAAATTATCAAATTAAATTAGAGAAAAAGGGAGAGACAGACAATTATGGAGAATAGAGAAGGCAAGGAACATAATGAAAGAAAAATGTTCAAGACAAGAAATAAAAGCTGCTAATTGCTAACAAACAAAATAAGAGATAAAGAGAAAAATTGATTTGAAAAAATTACAATAAATATATATAACGAAAAAAAGTAAGAATAATAGAGAACAGGGAAAGCGAGGTTAAATATTAAATATTAAATATTTGAAGTAAAAGAACACACAGAAAAGGAGGAAGCAGTTACATTTTATAAAGGTAGGAAAAATTATATTCTGAAAATGAAATGTTGTGATTAAGCAATACGAGAAGAGAAAGGCCATAGTATTAAGATAAAAAATGAAATGAAAAGTGACTTAAATATACGTGAAACCTGTATGTGATAGAGCATTTCTTGAACTGATATAAGTGGCTGGTGTTTTATATATAAATAGATGATTTTAATATCCCCGGGAATACTTTTAGAATAGAGTAAAACAACACGGATATCATATTTTGAGCATATCAGATACTGACTTCGCTTTCTAGTATGTCATGTACATTTCACATAACTTTCTTATACAATACATATTTTGCTGTTTCATTAATCAAAATATCTCTGTCCAACAGTTGCTGTCATTATTTCATTAAGGTTGTGGTGAACCTCTGAACTCATTTGCAAATTAAGAAGAATCTTCCAACGATGTTGCGGGCCAGCTATGATAGCATGAACATTTTTCAACTTGACAGTTATGCGGAGAATCTTTCTCCTTTCCCAGTTGGAATATACTTTGAGCAGCCAGTCGTCATTCAATGATGCCCTTTCCAACTCCATAATCATGTACCTCCTTAATTGATGCTTGAAATACATGATTATCAATCCGTCATCAATCACAAGCTCGTTCCTATTTGTACTTGTTGGCTGATTTGGTTCCTTTAGATCAATCACGTACTCTTCAGGTGGATCCCTCTTGCTAAGATTTACCGGGAACTTGAAAAGTAGTTTTTCAGCCTCTTGCCTGCCGTAAACGCTGCCTGAACTATCAAAAACTACCTCTTGCATTATGGTACGATACTCCTCAAATATATCAAACTCATCCCTCTCCTCTCTCGATAGCATGCATATAAATTGAAACACTCCTGGCGATCCCACAACAATACTAGCACTCTCTGCTAAATGCACATTCCAACCTCCAGATGAGGTTGGTCTTTTAAGCCTTAGTGACCATCTTCCATCCCCCTCTGCATGCCCATGTCGGTGAGCCTTGAGAGTGTAGACCTTATTTCGAAGGGCATTAAGTAACCCTTCTGATAAAATTAGCTTATTAAACGAATGAGCAAATCTAAATGTATAAGACATTGTTCTGTTCGGATAATCACCCCTTGGTAGCAACAGCTCTACGTAGGCGTCTTGGGCAAGTGTTCCAGCTAGGTTTTTATTAAATCTGTAAGGGTATGGAAGATAGGGAAGTAAAACAGCTGTGTCACTGCCAAACGCCGTCATATCTCGGACAGATTTCGTACTCCCGTTGCCGACAGTCACCCGGAAGTCTTCAAGTCCTGGCTTACACCGCTTCAGCATGACTTCTGCTACACTGCTTCCTCCCAAAAGAATAAGTATGATGTTAGTTTTAGTGCAAAAGACGACATTCTTCCATTCAAGTCCATCCTTACGTATAATTAAGTGTCCTGGAGTGTCTGACTCATCCTCGATAAAGATCAGTCTACTCTCTTCATTTGAAATATGAAACTCGTAAACATTATCACCAGCTGACTGCTTAATATGATACTCCACATCATCTTCAAACTTGACCACGTCGTTCAAAGGAGAGCCAATAAAGCTTTCCACAGAATCAACTCCTCCAAACTTAACTTCACTTACTGTACCTTCATCTCCCCGTATCCTATAGCTTAGCCAATTGTCTATCATATCAAAGGTGATTCCTACAACCATCTTCTTCTGAGACAAATCGTCGTTTGATAGGAACCATTCTAACTTCTCCTCTCTAGTATCCATCCCTGCAAATGAGATCGTATCATAGCCATCGCCCATCCTAGCAATCAAGCACTTTCCGTACAACCTTTTCTGCTGTTCGGCAGCGCATATAACACCTGTAATTTGAACAAGATCCTCTCCTCCTCCAGTGTCAACTTCTACCATTCTCCCAGAAGACATCCACAGTGTTCGAAAGTCCCCAATATTGACATTATCGTCAGCCTCATTTTCTTCTTCCCCAGGTCTAAAAGTTGTAACCTTAGCTCCATTCAACCAAAACCACATGTTACTCTCTTTATTTGTAACCATATCAGTGTTCAGTCGAACACTTAACCCACCTTCTTCATTAAGAATGTCCTTTCCATAATAACTGTGGCCAATCTCCTCTCTCCCCTCTGGTTTAAATGCCCAGTTTTGATAAAATTTCTGATCGAAGACGCGCATCTCTCCCACTACCAAATCATCCCCGTCCTGTAGAACAAGCTCTGGTCTAAATTCTAACTGATTTTGCTCAAGGTTGTTAAATCCCTTAATAGTGTCCCACTGATCACTAATACTTGCTTTGACTAGCATGGCTTGGTTTATTTCATATAGCGTGTTGAATCCTGCAGTAACGCCATTGGCAGTTGCCTTCTGTAACATCTTCTTATGCGCACCAGCCAACATATCTTTTGATGACTCAGTTAAGCTCTTTACAAGTTCTAAGTGGTACGTGATCTTTTGTGTTGGGTTGTATGAATTTATGAGATCAATTATGAGTGAAGCAAGAGTTAACACACACCCTATTATAGCCCCAATCGGTCCAGCTGCTACCGCTAGGAAACTTCCAGTTGTTGCCAGACTACTAACAACAAATGCACCAATCCCAACGATACTGCTCACTATTCCTAGACTACCACTAGCAATTCCAAGTTGGTCCCCTGATTGGATAGCTTGGTGCAATTGCCATCCCGTGAAAGCAATATTGGCGGCGTCAAAAATTGGACCTAGTAAGAAGTCGGCCCATTTGGCCACTTTTGCCCATGTCTTCGCATTTTGGAGCGAGGTAACTAAATCATTGTGAGCCTGTGTCGTGTCTAAAAAGGATGTTACTTCATCAGCAAAGTCGATCTTCATACGCGATTTCATAGTCTCCAGCTGATCTATTATATCACTGCTCTGATCTAGCAGCCCTGGAGCTGCAACGTTGTTAGCTTGCATTAAAATAGAATCACCAAGCATTTGGTTGTAGCTTTTAAATCCTCGGACAGTCCTGGAAAATCTTGTGCCGTATTTATTGACCATTTTGTCGATGAGCGTAGACATAATTGGTAATCCAAATGTCTGTGTAGTTTCCATTGTAAGGGACGCAATAGTGACCCTTAATGTTTCCATGGCCGCCTCTTTCTCACCACGATCAAGCTGACAAAGGCTAGAAATTACCCCGGAACGAAATGCAAAAAGACCCGTGCCAACTGCATATCCTCCGAATTGTGGGCCTACCTGTGCAACATTGATTGAACCAGAATCAATACTCATGGTTTTTCTTCCAATTGATCTTAATGCCCCTGATATTCTTAGGGTCGCTGTAGTGAAATGAGGAGTCCAGGCAGCAAGAACGCATGCCAGCAATAGCAAAGGCAGATGGCAGCCTTTCATAACTCCGATTTTCTAGGGGTGAAAGAAAGGTTTAATTAAGTGAATATCAAACTTTAGAAGCAGAGTAACTGAATCAAAAGATAATGTAAAAAACGTGAGAACCATAATGTAGAATTTTAAAATCTATTAGAGTGGTTATCCAGTAGCTGAATATCCCCACAAATATTTGAAGAGAAACGAATGTACTATCCCAAGGTCTGGTCTTGTCTCAGCTCAAAAGAATCTCTTATGATTAAACGGTTGCTTTGGAAGGTACGCACCGCACGGAGACTTTCTATTATAGACCATCAAATGCTTTTAAAACTAGATTTAACTTACTCATGTTACTTTTGTATAGTTGCGGGTTATTGTCAGACTAAAGTTGGAGGATACTGTTTTTAAGTTCATCTACAAGGAGTAGCTCCGACGACTATCAAAGTATGACACCTTTATGAAACTATTTTGGACTGTGATGTAATTAGCTCATGTATTTTCCTGTAGGAAATTTCACTAAACAATCGTGCATGGAGCATGCGGGCAGGGAGAAAGCAAACTATTTGAAGGTGGGTGATACGTTGTATGTTACTTTGCTGAAGAAGGGCTTAAGTTTGTTAAAAGAGTAAACATGTGTTGCCTCCTGCCCTAAGATCGATAACCGAAAGATTTCTATTTCTGCTTTGTTCAGACGGCATGGTAAAATTTTCGTGAGTTTTCTTATGAAGCCCTGTGCATGTTGCGCAATTCTGTACTCTTACATCTGCTTAGTACGACCTATACATTGGCTCGCACAGCGACACGATAATTTGTAAAGTAATAGACACTTTTCTGTGACAAGTAGCACGTCATTCGGGGCTTCAGGCAGGAGCTTTTAGGTGGATAATCAATACGCGGTTCCACTGTGGGGAAATTTTTCGCCACAGCTGTTGTTATCCTTCTTTTTCAAATCAGAAGAAAACATTTCCTGTCTAAGGCTGTCACAAAAAGAGTGGTCACTTCATTAGTCCGTATTATGGGTCAGCATAGTACCTGGCAATTTATTAGAAACGATAATATTGATGATGTTTCTGGATAGCCCTTTTTAAGGCCGGGGGAAACTAGAAAAACATCTGAGCAAACATCAAAAGAGTTTTTGATGAAGAGTGAATGTAAACATGACTGATAATTGGAAGACGAAGCGCTAGAATTTCTAGTGTTGGTAAATGCTAAAATTATAGTTATTATGATAACAAGTAGCACCTTACTATAATCAGAGACCTGCTTTACTATAAGAGTGCTCATAATTTAAAAAGATATTTTAAAACTACTGTGGTAAATTCAAAACTCTTTTCCATCAAAAGTGAAGATCGCAACTATATGATTTACCGCAGTCTCTCAATCAAAGACCCCTGAGTAGAGGGCCAGACTTTGAAACTACCCTAAAAAAACAGAAAAACTATCAACAGAAAAAGCTGGGGCGTCCAAGGGCAACGCCCTTCAATTTTGGCTACCGGATAGAAAAGAAAGCCATGAGGCCGACTCTCGCGGATTATGGAGAGCGTCTGTCATCAATAACAACAGATACTACATCCATTCCTTGCCAAAAGGCCGCGATTTACCGTATAACGTACCAGTAAGCAGATGCCCTGAATACGTGCACCACTTCAAAATTTCACACGAACAACCTCTCGATTAAGCACACTAAACACATTTTCTTTGATTTCAAGTATCGAAGCAATACAGAGTTCCATTGAGAGTTTATTTTTTTTGGTTTGATTGGCATCGTTTTGTATTTGTAACGTCTTTTTCATTTTCAATCAGAATATTTTCCAAAATTTGTACTAGCCTCCCTCCTTCTAATGAACGTTGCCCCAGGGCAAGTACTTTCGCACAAGTTGAAAAATTTTACGAATGGTATCGTGAGATCAAGTAAGTAATTATGGTATTGGGACAAACGACGTGTGCGCATTTTTAGACTTGGTTCCAGTTTACAAAGCCTGCATGCAGTCAAAACAACTTAAAGTAGTAATTACTGACTCGGTAGTTATTGTCTCCGTGCAGGCTACAGTGTACGAAGATTCGTGAATGAAATCACCATAATTCAGTAAAGAATCAAAAGTTCTATTAATGAACTTTGTCTTTATCTAAAGCATCAAGACATCACTGTGGCAAGACACTATTGTGGAATCTCCTTATACTTCAGTGGAAAGGAGGCTTTTTAACTAAGGAGGTAGCAGTTAGAAACTAATACTTGATACAATTTCCACATTTTCATTTGTTTAAAATTGTTTCTGAGTGGCAAATAGGCTTTTCATGGTAATGAAGGTAGCAAATATCATCTTATACCTTATACAGTCTCCACACTCATTAGCTAAAAATTTTCTGCCGGTACTTAATAACTAAAATCATGAGCTTTGTGTGCTGTATATATTGATAATATATATATTTAACCATAAAAACCAGCGATTGATTTTCCTATTCCCGGTCCAGATGATACCCAAAGAAGAAAATGATATCATATTAGCATTTTTGACAAGTAACATGAAAAAATTAGCTCTGTTGACAATTAAGGATGGAAATAAGTAACAACATATATGTAATTTTTCCGATAAGAGATTCCGAGTACTATACCCCCGGAAGTCGTTGTAGGTCGACGCAGGCGATTGTTAAGCATAAGAAAAATTAAGGGGGGCATGCAATAATTTCTAATTTCTATTTTCCTACTGGTTGTCATGGCAATGGCAATCATCCTGCCCTACAATGTTTCTTTGATTTTCAGAACGAGCTGTTAAACTTTGAATCGATTCATTTCAATCCTCTTTGTTGTTACGTGTATCGCCAATACATGATGTTGCACGTAATATTGAGCTTCAATTTCCAGTAGAAAAAGAGAAACGGGGAAATATTGACAAAAAACGCCAAAACAAACATTGCAGCTCCTTCTAATCTCAATAGATTATATAGTCATGCCTTATACTCTATCCGTTTTGACAAAGAGCTAGGATTATGAAGGAAGCAAAACGCAATTAATGTTAGAGCCTTAATTACAACTGAGTTTCATTCAAAGTTTTCGATCATGATAGGAAATGGCGTCCATTTCGTTTCCTCGCTGTCTTGTTATTTGAAAAAGACGATTAAAAACTGGCAAAAATAGCTTTGCTATGGTCAGGTTCTTATTCGAAGCATTGTTCTTGCTTGCGGTGATATAGTTCTATATATTCAATAACGCCACCGGTCAAATCTTGGTAACACTTTGATAGCCTCCGTTTGTGAAACTCGTTCGTGTTTACAACACGACGCATTTGCAAAGCTCACTTGTATTCTCAACAGATCCAAATAAATTATTTCAATGTCATGTTGAAACTCGGTGAAATAACATCACAACAGCTATGAATAGCAGATGAGCTTCACACACGTTTGCTTTCTGCTCAGTCTTCCTCAAATCAATTTTAGAGAATACAAGAAATTTCGCCTAACATCAACTGATGAAAACAGGTATTAGCGTGTACCTGAGATCGTTTGTTCATGAACGTTGTGGATTGCAAATGTTTTGTCTTTGAAATATATTGCACTCAGGATTCAGTTCAAGGAATTATTTGCAACTGGAATGTTTAGAGACCTGACGCTAAAAGTATCATATAATATTTTGCTATTAACTGCAATGTGCCGGTATTCACTTTCAAATGGAAGCAAGGAGAATGTGATCCAATAAACCATTTGCAGACTGGTAAGAAGACAGTGCATTTGAGACAAAGAATGGCCAGACGGTTTTTCCGATACTGGATCAGGCCAAAAGCCATATCGAATATTTTCATCTTTAATTCTTTGATCTATAACAAACGATAATTTGACACCAATTGCGAGGAAACTCAGGAAAAGTTGCGTAAGATGTGATCCTCAAAGGGATGGAGAAGAGCAAAGTTTTGGATATGAAATTGTTTATTGGTCTCGATGGTTGTTACCGGAGTCTGTGATCATTTTCGACGTACCAAATAATATCTGCATGATTAAGGTTCTTAAAAGCACAATATTGAGGAATTACAAGAGATGAGAGTAATTTCTTGAAGGTGGGTATATATCTCATTGTTCCTAATATATTTTTTAATGGATAAACAAAGGTTATCGTTTGACCTTGCTTAACATAAGGATGCAATCTGGCGTTATCACGCACTTAAAGTCAGAGAAGGAGTGCTTAACTCTACTTTCAGAGACGTTAAATAGTATATAATCCAGGTTACTTGACGTTCAAAGTCATGGCTCATATCGAGGAGAACTTACCCCATGGCACTCTCCATAGTAACCGGATCTATTACAGGGAGGTGATACTCAAAAAGGAGGGTAATAAACGTTGGACTGAATACTATGCCGTCCTTGCCGAGCGGCAACTCATCTTCAATAAAAAAGACGCTCGTACTGGTTTAATAATTCCACAAAATCGTACTGTGTTGGAGATAACATCCAAAACAAGTTGTGCATACCATGAAAAGACTTGTTATAGATTTCCATTTTACATCAGAAATGAAAAAGGAACTTACTACTTTAAGTGCGAGACTAATCTGCAGAGGTATCGTTGGATGTATGCAGTTCGTTTAGCTGCAGCTGGTAAGGCCCCGGAACCTCCTCCCAAGTACATTCCCACCAAGCACGGCAGATCTAGAACTTCCTCGCAAAAGCGTGAGCTCGGAAACGACAAGCAGGCTTCTGTAGTCGGAAAGCGAAATATGGGGTATGTAAAAGATGAGGGAAATCATGGAAATTCTATAGCTGGAAAGGAGACTAAAAATTCCCATGGAAAAGATGTTTTGATCGATAATGTACCAGTAGCTAGTTCAAACCACTTAGTCTCAACAGGTGTACCATTGCCTTTGCTTGCAAACAAGGAAACCACAAACCAGCTCCTTACTGAATCATCTGCATGGCGTAAAGAAAACATGCAGACTAATGGAGTTTCTCATCCACATTCTCTGAAAAACAAAGATGACGACCGGCTTAAACGCTTCATTAGTCTAAATGGGGAAGGAGAAGTAGAACACAATCCAAAAAATAATATCTCTCATCCTAAAAAGGAAAATACCGATCCTTATGTATTTAAGATATTGAAAGAAGGCAGAAAAAACTCAGCTTCTAGTAGTCATGCCGATCTGCAAATAGAAGATTTGGATGGTGACCATGGCATGGAGTGTTCGAACGTTCAACCTTCCGCAGTGGAAGATTTGAGATCCTCTAGACAATTGCAAAGTGAGATTTTCTCGTCATCTGGAACTGGAGAACCTTATATAGAACGATTTTCCACACAGGAACCATCTCCTCCTGAAAAAGGTACTGTTAGAACAGATTTGTTTGGTAACATGCGCCTTTTACCTGGCGACCTGGCACCGAGTGGATTCAAAAAAGACTCAAGACGTTCGTCAAGAATAAGTAGAGCTCAGGCACAATTACTGCAGATACAGGCACGCGTTAAACAAGGGGAGGCAATGAAATCTCAGAGTTGGACCTCTTTGAACTTCATTAGAAGTCCAATGAACACTACACAACGAAGAGAACGGTCGGCCCCAGCTCTCCCATTCTCCCGACATCGCGGCCTCGTTGATGAATTTTACAAGACCGAAGCTCAAATAACATAAAAAGGATTGCTATTACTTTTAATGGAAGTGTTGCATGATGCTCTGAGTGCACTGCTGATAATCTTAGTTAAAGATATTGCAGTCATTTACTATCACTAGACTGTGCCGACATGGTGAACCTAGGATTGAAAACTTTGTTATGATCCTGATGAAAGAAATATTGCCATCAAATGATGAAGTATGAAATACTGAGGAGGCAGAAGATAAGCAGCTGCAATATGTTTGTCAATTGACCCATGATGCTATCACGCTAGTTTTACTTCCAATGAGATTTCTCTGCTGTTGTGTCATCATTGACGGTATATGATGCTACCCCTCGGTGCCTAGACGAGTGAACAGAAATCGTGGTATCAGTGGGGTTATTCGTTCTAAACAATTACCTGTCCTTTACGATGGCTCCACAGGAAAAGCATTGAACAAGATGAGAGTACAGATTGTCAAAAACCATTTCATATGTAATAATCACTTAAGGACATCTTGTTTTGAGCAAAGTGAGAAAGATGACGTGTTTCGTGTGCCTACAAAGATTCTGCTCAATTGAGCTGCAATATGAAGAGTACAGAAATTGTCTGACAACGTTTTCGGCATTTATCTCAACCTGTGATCACAACAGGAACTGGGAGAGGTAAAGAACGCCGAATAACCACACATTGTATCAAAACATACCAAGTGGTCTTGATTCATGAAACAATGAAAAATCAATAATTTTAATCTTATAACCCAGAGTTAAGTTATAATCATTACAAGGCTTTTTGCTTATTTTTCTTTTGTTTCATATATGTTGCCTTAAATGAATTTTGATCCTCGCTTGAATTAAAATATGAAGGGTGACCGTTGTGTTAGAGGCCTTTGTATTCTAAGACTATTATCAGACGACCTTGATCAACAGTCATGCTCTGCGGGCGGGCATCAAGTACATTTGAATGTTTATAATTTAGGGCAGTGGATAACCTGAAAACGCAATTGTCCGAAAAGCTATAGTTGTGTTTTCAAATGACCCAGAATGTTTGTGCAGGTAATAACATGTCCGAAATTTTGCATTTTCATTTTTCGGATTTGTTAGGGTTCAGCATCAATCTAGTTAACCATACACGGAATAGAGGAAGGTGGCATTGTCCCCATCCGTTAGACTTTCCCCATTTTAAAATTAAAACTGATATTTTAGGGAAAATCTACTTGGCTTTGCATTCAGTTATTAATGTTTAAAAAATTTGGGTCACATGACCTCATTACGACGTCATTGTACACAGGATCCATGTCAAAAATTTTAAAACTCCTTTCTTATTTGCTTTAATGACTAATGTTTTATATATCATTAGGAACAGAATGTAAAGAGAAGTATGATGACGTAAATGTCACGCTATATAACAATTTTTACGAAATTCACGACTGTTTAAGAGATTGATATTAATTTTCAATGGCCTGTGCTTCCCTCGAATTAAGTAGCCTCTCGCTCAAATGAAGGGCTTCCAATCCCCTTAATTAACATTACAGTTTACGTCTTTTAGTATCACATATTATATATTGATTGAATAGTTTTCGTGTGACACCCTCTTAAACAATGGGGAAAATTTTCAGAAATTTCACTAAAACCTAATGCTGACTAGTGATTACGGAAAATTATCCATATGTAAAAAAGCTATAACATGTAGAACAATACATATTTACCATTTTAGCGCTTAAGTATAGTACTAAAAGTGTGATAAAATAGGTTTAAAAATGGCGCGACTGATAACAACTATGACTCACAGAAAATTTTGGTTGCTGAGGCCACTTTAACACTAATATCACAGAGGGAGTAAAATTTTTACTTTAGTTAATAGTTGTTAACTATCATAAATTTTAGAACAATATTCTCAGATGTGAGTTGAATATTTGGCTTTTAAAGGGGATATATTCTAAGGAATAAACAAAAAGGTTTTAGCAAGAGAAATGGAAAATGCAAAAACAAGTAAAGAGAGGATGAATAAGTATATTACTCTGAATTTTCTTCCGTGAGCTGTTGTTTTAATACTCAAAGAGAAAACTACCATGAGCAGATGCAGACCAAGTAAGTTATTATTATAGAGACTACCGGCAAAATATTTGAGAAATAAGAGTTACCCATGACCATATCTATTGCTAAGCCATCAATATAGGAAAGTACTCTAGGACAAATAGTACTACCTCTGGCGAGCCCATACTACTACTACTACTACTACTACTACTACTACTACTACTACTACTACTACTACTACTACTGCTGCTGCTGCTGCTACGACTACTTCTACTACTACTACTGCTACTTCTACTGCTGCTGAACTTTCTGGTAGTGATTGTGTTTTGGTGAGGTTTACTCAATGTCTCTTGTGACATTATGATGTAACTCTTGCGTTTTTGACACTGTTCTATATATTCCATTTTCCTAGAGTCGGAAAGGTCTTGAATTTGTCCTGGAGAAGATGTACATGCCAGAAAAAGTACCAGCAAGAATAACAAATATACCATTGCCACAGACAATGTGTGAAGGACGATGATAGTTCCTTTTGGAGCTTAATTTTATAATAAAAATTGTTTATGTCATTTCTCGGTTTTGTCTCAAGTTTGAATAAATGTCCATAGTGATATATGAAAGCGATGTTGTGTTTCATGTCAATGATTTTATTATGAATTTGATAAATGAAATGTTGGTAAAACTGTTCACTGTACAACTTGAGGGTATACTTGCAATGCATGGGTATAGACTAAAACGAGATTTCAACTCTGATCTCAAACACTATCCGAAGTCAGCTCATACTCTGTAGGTCAGAGAATAAACAGTGCCGTAAAAATGACTTCTAGCCTACTTCCAATATACCCTTCACGAGCACAAGATACTCGCTCTCTGCAACACAAGTCGATATAATTTTTCATGTAGATTACTTTCTGTTTATAACCAACTATTCTTCAGTTGGTCTTCATGTGGTATTCCACTTTACATTCTTTTTGGCACTCTTACTTTTATTTAAATATGGATCTGTTAGTGCGTTTCCCTTCTTATCACAATCGTTACTTTATTCTTTATTCCACTATTGTATCAGTCATTCCTCCACCTTCTCATCACATCATACTGAGGATCTCCATCCAACATGAGCTGCATCCCAACTTGTGCTGCATTCCAACTTGGTCTGCATCCCAACTGGGTCTGCATTCTAACTTGCGCTGCATCCCAGTTAGCTCTCCATTTAATTGGTACTGCATCCCAAATGGCTCTGCATTCAAACTGGCTCTGCATCCCCAATGGCTCTACATCCTCAATGGATCTGCATTCAACAGTCCCTGTGTCACAAGTTGTTGGGCATTGCAAGCTGTTCTGCATCACAAGTTGTTCTGTATCGCAAGTTGTTCTGTATCCCAACTGGCTTGGCATCCTAATTGGCTCAGCATCCTAACTGGCTCAGCATCCCAACTTGCACAACATCCCAACTGGTTCGGCATTCCGATTGGCTTGGCATCCCAATCGGCTTGGCATTCCAACTGGCTTGGCATCCCAACTGGCTCAGCATCCCAACTGGCTCGGCATCCCAACTGGCTCGGCATCCCAGCTGGCTCGGCATCCCAGCTGGCTCGGCATCCAAGGTGTTCTGCATGCAATAAGCTCCGCATACCAAGTGGTTCTGCTCTGCGCTCCCAGGTTATTCTTCTCCGCATCCCAACTGACATTGCACCCAACAGGCTGTGTACTGCCTTGGAATTCTGCTGAGTGTTCTGATACTGTTCCTTTGTTTTCCCAGCTGTTAAAAATTCTGCTTTTTAATTTCTGTACCAAGAAACAGAACAGTTGCAAACATTTCGGTGAACGGGATAAAAATGAGTGAATTAATAATTGAAGACGAGCAGCCTGGTAACGGCATTAAGTCACTGTCAGAAATTATAGATAAAACAGCCGATTTGTGTGACTACAAATTGGACTACAATCAATTCCGTTTGCAACAAGTGGCCTGCTAGAGTACACGAGGAAAATCTTTAGTGTACATCGGGTATTTGTAGTAGGCAGAAGTTGGCGTATGTTGTACTGTTTTAAAAGAACAAAAATAGCATCACCGTTTATGCTGATACAGGTATACATAGGTTACCGTGAAAATGAACTAAAATGTTCTTCGTGCCGCAACGTATGATAGTAGTGTAGCCGGACTTTATATTATATAACAGACAGATGTATCAAGTTTAGTATCAGTAGACCAAATTTTTAGCCTGGCTGTCAGAATTGTAATCAAAGGGCGGGGGTGTGTCAACTCCTTTGGGTACCCACTTTTCAAGTGTTATTTTTTAAGTATTTATAAAGTTGGGCGATACATAACGCCGGTCTGGATGTAGAGATTTGTATGTGGTTCACATCATTCCATTTTTGTGAAAAAGCTATGGCATTTACTATGTTGTTTGGTAATTGTTGGTAACACGTTGCTATGTAGAGAGTATCGTTTAGGTGTTAATTCATTATGTTAACCCAGAAGTATGCCATCTTTTCACCCCTGTTAATACGCCTGTAAAGTCATGGTATTAACACGTTTTGATGTATAATGAAAAGTGAAGTGTGGCAAGTTTTGTTGTAAACAAAGCATTAACTTGTTTCACAGGAAGGAAGTAGCTTGTCAAGAGGCTGCACTGAGAGATTACTATTGGACAAATCCGTACCTATTGTTCTCATTGACTACAGATGCTCCCCCAAATCTGCAAGAAGCTATCTGGCTTGCTACTCTTCGTTGTAGCCCAAATCGAGTGGCCTTCCCCATATATACTCTTAGTACCTTTAACAGAAAGCCCGTTCGATGCTTTTTCTGTTCCTTTTGGACAGTTTTCAGTATCGTTCCCACTAGTCAAGGGTCATTGATTTAGAGACTGTCATATTAGTGACTTTTGCATAAAGTAAAATATTGCGAAACTTGTGTAAAGACAGTAATCAAATAGTGTTTTAACATCGATCTAAATCACATGGGCAGCAGAGACTTTTCTGCTGAGGTGAAGCTGATATTGTTTTTGATGGCTCACTCCTTCCCTCTACCAAATGCAAAGATGAACATTCTAGGGTCCCTTCCCTTCCATACCTTTTTGATTACGTAATATCTGAGCGTTCTTCAAGTAGTTGTCAATAGGGTTTTTTTAATGAAACGCTAACTCTGCATTGTTATCAACTTCGAAGTATGTTGTTATTCTGGTACTACCCTCACCGATTATCGTCATCAGTCTAAAGATACCTTGTCTTGCTTCCATGATACCAAGAAAGAAAAAACCGAAAGATATTGTTCAGGTTGTTTATGAAAACGTTTGTTTCCTCATAATCTGCTTACAGCGCTGTTTACTTAGTAATGCAGTATTTGTAAGCAGAATTGATCTGCCCTTTAATTGATAATCTCTGCGTTGTTAAGTGATGTATAATTGAACCGTATGCGGTAATTTGACCACAAGAGTCGGTATAAGTAATGAAACTCAAAATTTTGTAGTGTTGTGGAATGACTTGCTACGACTTGTGTCAGGAGTATGCAGCGGTTCAAGTATTATGCGATGATACGCGAAACTGTCTGCGACAGCATGTGACGCTGCCAGTAGCTTCATACGACACCATATGCTGCTTCTCGGCCTTTTGTCAAGGAATGGATGTAGCATCTGTTCTCATTGATAATAGATACTTAACATAATCCGCGAGAGGTGGTCATACTGCCTCATTTCTTGCTTCTCTGCCCGGCGGCATAAATTGAGGGGCGTTGCCCTTGGACGCTCCAGCCGCCCTTTATTAGTTAGCCTGCTTGGTGTTTTTTCTGTTTATTTAGGGTAGTTTCAATGTCGGACCCACTGCTCATTAGGGATCTTTGATTGAGAGACTGTCAGGATTTTGCAGCGGTTCAAGTTTTATGCGACGGCACGCGTAGCTGCAGCCTCATATGACTCAGTTAGCAGCTTCATGCGGCACTATATACTGCTTCATGTGACACTCTTTGGATCCTCATGCTACGATTTCTGCTACGGCATGCAATGTTGTTTATTATGGATTACAACTCAGGGTACTACGGCATGCAAGAAAAACAAAAAGTTATTTGGAGAGCAGATAGGTCAAACTATTGAGATCTTGGACCAAAAACATGTCAAC
>JAAAKM020006971.1:112718706-112740479 GCA_010016025.2 Alatinidae sp. Z8VKAUB7J3
CATGCAAGAAAAACAAAAAGTTATTTGGAGAGCAGATAGGTCAAACTATTGAGATCTTGGACCAAAAACATGTCAACAGTGTCAATAAGATGCCGATGAAGTGTTGCACGTTAAAGCAATGCTGTCACCAATGGGCGTCTAAAAGGCAAGTGGCACGGGCGGTTGTTGCCTTTCAATTTGGGTTTTGTTATTGCAATTCATACTAAACGATACACCATCATGTGTGGCTATTATTTCAGATAAACATTTTAGATGCTTGTAATCAGTGCATCTCACAATGTTATCGCAACAGTTCTCTGTACTAAAACAAATAAAATCGAATTGAAGTTTAAAATTTATCTAGCATTAAAAACAAACCGTAGTCGCCTCATGTCTTGATTTAGCTGAATAGTATGTCTCTAATATTCTTCTTTTTCTTCCTCTTCTTCTTTCTCTTCCTCTTCTTCCTCTTCTTCTTCCTCTTCTTCCTCCTCTTCTTCCTCTCCTTCCTCTTCTTCTTCCTCTTCTAATCCTCTTCCTCCTCCTCCTCTTCTTCTTCCTCTTCTTTTTCCTCTTCTTCTTCATCTTCTTTTCCTCTTCTTCCACTCCTTCCTCTTCTGCTTCTTCTTCCTCTTCTTCCTCCTCCTCTTCTTCTTCCTCTTCTTCTTCATCTTCTCCTTTTCCTCTTCTTCTTCTTCCACTCCTTCCTCTTCTGCTTCTTCTTCCTCTTCTTCCTCTTCTTCCTCTTCTTCTTCTTCTTCTTCTTCTTCTTCTTCTTCTTCTTCTTCTTCTTCTTCTTCTGATGGGCGCCAGCCCGAGTGGATGTTGCCATTCCTTCCCTAGATCTTCGATCCAGCATCATTGTCTTCAGCTCATGGAAGTGATTAGGTTCAGCATCTTCCATGAAAATATCTATGAATGTGATTGTCTTCCCACCTCTGTTTAAATGTCCATATGTTGTTTTCAAGAGGACAAGTTTGGATGCTTCTTCCTTATTATGACCCACACAACAACCTGCTAGTTTCACTCTTTTCATCTTGATTGTATCAAACAGAGGTGGAAGTTCACCGTATAGCTCTCTGTTAGTTGTATGGCTTGTATGACTTCCGTGGTACTTTCATAGCCGCACGTAGCAGACGTGTGTAGCATCCATCAACTCTCTTTTTTTGAAGCTTCAGTGGGAGTCCATCCTGATTAAGTCGAGTCTGTGCAGAATATTTAACATTTTGTTTCAGTCATTACTCAAAATACAAAAACCAGGCAAACTTATAAGTGACAAAGTCGATTTTACTTGTCTATGTAACCATACGGGAAAGTGTATCAGGTGTAGAAGAAAAATAAATGAGCAGTCTGTGTAGTCATCACCACGGATGCTGCTATGAGACACTCCTAGCATCATAATAGTTCCTGCTATTGATGACAGCAATCCAAAGTTTCACCACAGTCTTTCAAAGAGTTTCATTGAAAAAGTTTCACCTTCTCTACGAAGTGACAAGATCACTTGACGTTATTTAGGTATAGAAGAGCATCAGTGACATGACTGACAAGTTTAGCGTGTCAATTAAACAGGCTTTTCCTATAATAAGGAGGGTCTAGAACAAACCATTCTATCCGTTTCATATGTTTTGTCGACTTGTTGCTCAGTTTTCAGGGAAAATTTGACTTAACCTAACTTAAACTTTGGCCTGTGGCGCCTCAAAGTAGCACATGCTGACCTACGGCATTCATTGTTTCGTTGGTATAATGACATTTATAGAATCCAAAGACAGTTTAAGGATGATCTTTAAGAAGTCAAAATATATCGATTAAGGTATCTATGTTGTCGTCAGTCGCGGCGTGGCAGGGGGGCAGGGGCCACGCCCCCTAGACCGCCGTATTTGTGGGATAAGGGGGGGCGCCAAAAACACGAAAACAAAAACACTCAGCAATTTATAACATAGGAAGGAACTCGTAATTCAATCAAATGGAAGCCCCAACTTTTGAAAATCACAAAATACTCGTCATAGTATGTCTCCTCTTGGCATTTTTAAACGAATCCAATTGTACAAATAAGGTCCATAGGGCGCCACACAAGATCTTGTCCCCGCTGCGGAACGCGCCCTACGCTTGTACTGGTTGTCGTGATAAATGAAACTGTTCCCAAGTAGACAATGTACTACACGAGAGTAGTGTGGATCCCCCAAAAGGATTTTTAAGTAAGATAGAAACGAGAACCTGTTGATAAAATGGAAGGAATGTAACACTTGAACACTTTCAAAGCAACAAAGTCCAAACTTTTAGCCACTTAAGAATTCTTTCTTTAGTTCTTTCATGCAGCAATTATTTGCAATGCAGAAATCTTGCGGACGCCTATGATTGTAGGCCTACTAACTCTTCTCGAGTATAGAATCCAAAGTCATAAGCTGCAAAAGCATATAATGTATTTTAAGTTTTCAAACTTAAATCTCGTTATCAAAACTGGGGGGTACAAAGGAGAATCGTTTAAAAACTCATTTCTAAGAAGGTGGCCGTTACCATTTCCTGTGACACTATGAATTAAGTGCAGGGTAGACATGCCGCCTTCTCTCTTTAAACACCTCCAATGAATATATTGGAAGCCCAGATTTTAAAAGGGTGCAAAAAATGCGGCACTGTTCGGTGAGTTTTGTTGCCTAAGTTTTTAAACCGGTCAATGGCATTTCACTAATGATTCCGTTATTAAATATTATCTACAAATTTTGTAGTACCAGGAATCTTTTTCGAATTTGGGGAAGTATTATGAGTGAGGGAAATGTGGAGAAGTCGTGCTACCCGCCTTGCTTTTTGTGTTAGAGGCCGTGTTTGTACCCAGATTTATTTAACTAGGTCTCTTGCAACATTTCTTCTTTGGCTACTCATGACTCCATTTTCATCTCATTTTCTTCCAGGATAAGGAATTACAGGAAACAGTTGACGAGAGTCAGCATTTGTATGATCTGTATTCACACTACTTCGACCTCACCCTTGTCAATGATGACTTCGACAACAGCTATAAGAAACTCAAGTCAGCAATCGAGTCATTGAGTACAGAGACGCAATGGGTACCAGTGAACTGGGTTTACTAGGAACTATGACGCATCAGTTAGTGATGCTTTGTATAATCAGTTGGGACAGCTTTTAATTTCCCGTAACATTGGGAACACAACTTTACTGTTTTCTGCTGGTTTAGACTAGTTTGTGAGCATTAGACAAATATTACGTCATTGCTTGCAGTTCGCATTATAACTACGTTGTATGTTACTGACGTAGTGTTTAAAAGGCAGAGTTTGTATCATAAAATGAAAAGGCGTACTTCATAGTGATAGAAATACGTACATAATATTCACTGCAGCACGGTGAATTGAGATATGGATCTCAATCGCTTCTGTGTTTGCCCCCGCCTAGAGGTGTAAAGTTGCCCTGGTAGCCACTGTCACATTCAGTTGTATTAGTGAGTATCGTAAGTCGAACCCCTTGTCTTTAATATATGGTTTCAGTTGGTGGTATAGTTGCCTTTTTTCTCTTAGATGTACATATGTTTTCCCCAAACTGTTCGTGGTCAAACAGTCGTAGGTCATTTGAAAAGATCTTTGCAAGAACATTGTAAGAACACTGCAACGTAAACAATTGATCAACCTGTTTCCCTTGGTAAAATCGACGGCTGTTGTTAGCTTAACTTTACCCGTACATATGTGTACATATTCTTAGTTCAACAATATGGATACTTCATCATTTAGAATAAAGAACATCCCTTAAGGCTGTGAGATGTTTTTATGGGATACGCCGGGCTGATCCCATTTGCATCGGGAGTTCAAAGATAATAAAGGATTTAAGTGGCGTTTGCACTTTTAGCAATACGCAGAGAAACCGAACTTGTATCTTTCACTAGTCACATGTGCAACGTAACGAGTGAGTTTCGGACCCATTACTCTTTGTTCATTATTCCAGCGGCGTTAACATTGTCACGGGATTCCCCAGTATAGAGGGTTTATCCTTAGTTATGTACAGATAATGACTTTGTTAAACTCAATTTTAACACATTTTTGATCTTGATCTTCATATGCATTTCTTGTGATCACATGCATAGAAAGAATGTAGAAAGAGTGCTCATCCAAGAGTTATTATATCATATTATGTGTATGAATGTTGCTGTACGTTTGTTATTGAGAGCTTTTCTTGTGTCTAGGTTTGATGAGTCTTGCACGATACTCTGTTATTAGAGATATGAGAACATGTCCATAAATGTAAGGTTACTGTCACGTTAGTAGGATTTAGCAAAAAGAGCAAGCTTAACTGTAACCCATCGTGTTGCTTACCAATAGATTGAAAATGCGCAACTTGAATAGATGAAGTGCATGTGGAGTTCGTACTGCTCATTTCTTGCCAGAAGCACAATTTTTATGCTTTTTTCTGAAACATTTGTCATGATGGTGTCAAGAAGGTGTTCAAAGAGGGAAACGTTCACCAGTTTATATAAATGTACTCGTTTAAAGGTTATCATGAAAACTTTTGCTATCGTCACAACACTTCACAACTTATTCATTCCTCTCCCCAATCAACTTTTCCTTTACGAGTTAATTCAAGGCACACCTTACTGTTTGCTGTTTAAGCTGAATATAGTTACACCGCTGGGAGGAATTCTGTTTGTGCAACATATGGGCCTATGAATTTTCTGAGCAGTGTGGATGGATTATTTAGTGTAAATGTTTGAATACGATTGAGTTCTGTCTAAAATGAACTGTTGAATTCCATCAGAGTATCAGAGTAAACACAAGCTGAAGTTACTGCCTTTAAATAAGTCTAAGTTTGTCGTAGCTTTAAAGTTTGCCATAGGATTATTCCATACGCTCTCTATTTTTCCTGTTTTAAGGGAAGAGATAAGTGCTTGCCTTGTTGATATCTAGATACGCCCTACTTACAGCATTGACCGATTGTTTTGTGGGATGAACTCTACACATATTATCATTTCTCGACTAAGCGAAAGCAGTAAAGTGAAATGCGTGTTTGCAAAGTTGCAAATTTTTCCTGTTTTAAGACAGTAACACTTAGCAAACTCAAGAAAGTCTGTGTCGGCCAAGAACTGTAGAAAGTACTTGTATTAAGTACCAGCTGTTGTAAAGACCCTAGTTACTTAATTTCATTATAATATTACCGAAATTAGAGAATTATCTACGTAGTGAGCTTATATGATACGCATTGTACGTGGTTTCAGCATACAATAACTTTGTAGAGTAACGTTATAACTCAGAGTCTATCATAGCAAACTTGTTTTATGATGATCAGCAGCTGATATATACTAACGCTACAATAAGTTAGGGACACGACTAGGAAATAGTATGCATGGATGGTTAGTTAGTATTCAGAAACGTATGAGGGGAGCTCATCGGCAGTAGAGCCTCTAACTTTCGAAATGATTCCGTCCATGCCTTTTCGCCAAATCCTTTCGTATGTAGCTACTCTGAAATCTGAGGCTTGCATTTCCGTCTTTGTTTAATGTTTGATTCAAGAGTTTCTTGCCTCCATTTTATTCTGCGAGGCTGTAAATGCTTGCTCAGCGTCACCACATTCCTAAGGTAACTCACACCCGGCAGACCTGACAATTATTAAAGAGTGCAAAACCTGTCATTGCTTCCTCTGAGTCTTTATTTGTCAAAACTGTGAAATTTAACTTAATTTGACGAAAAAAAGAGAGAATTTCTATTCATTACCCCTCATCCATGTAGCACCGCTGGCCAACTTGTGTAAATTTTTTCTTTGTAGAAAATTCCTCTGTAATTAGTCACCATTTTTATATGTTGTCGTAGAAATGAGTCTTGCCAAACACTCAAACACTGTTGATTTTTAAAGTTCTTGTGTTAACTAGATTCACGTATATTTTTATGGAAGAGTAAATATGCGATTAGTTGGCCTTTTTTCACGTGATGTCTTGGAATATGATATGAATTGTACATCCTCTAGATGTTTTGACTAACCCTCGAATGTATTTGGCCAGAGTGATTCAAATAGATTGATAGATTTTTGATGCATGTACTATTGTTTTGTGTTTCAAGTGTCAGCTATCTACGGGATATTTAGTACAATAGAATAGAATTTTGGTCATGCGCAGTCGTCTTTGCTCTTTCCACTACTAAACATATGATCTGCGCTGCTGCATATTAGTTCGTAAAGAAAACATCGCTTGATGTTTTTCGTTCGCTTGTATGGTGCATTTCGACAGGTTCTTTTAAATTCGATGAAATGCTGGATGTAAAATAGTTTATCTGGACAAGATCTTTTAAAGGATGGAAATAGCATTTTTGTTCCTCAGTGTCTAAAGATTAACGTTTCGTTTATTATAGATAATTAAGTTCGCAGGGTGTTTAACCCATGCCAGGGATCGGCAACGTACGACTATCAGAACAATTCGTTCTTTCCGAACGATTTTCAAAGGTCTGTGAATTGTAGAGAGTGCAGAGGTGTACAATGTAATTGTGCGCACTTGCAAATCTTTTAAGAGATCGTTTAAAAGACGTATCAGTTGGAACCAATAAATGCATTCAACTAAATGTTTTTATTTGCGTGGCACCTTAATTATTAAATCCTTGTAAAAGAGGCAAGCATCCACTTTTAAATACGCTTGAGTTGTATCGGATGATTTGATTCTTTTAAACGGGATTCACAAGCGCAAAGCTTAAGCACAATTGTGGCGAAACTGCAAGACTTGCTCTCCAAAACTTTCCAGGAGAGCTAAATATGTTGTTGCCGTTCTGACATAAAGTGAAAGGGAAGAAAGATCAAGACGCAAACTCAGGCATGCGCACATGATCTCACATTTACAAACTATGAGATAAATTATCAGGGAATGGTACTAACTAGTGTCTCTAATGCATTAATTTGTTGTATGGTATATTTTTAATCAAGCGCAGTGATACATATAATCTATGTGTAGATTTGAAGTGACATGAGATCAAAGATTATTAATTACCTTCAAAATTCTAGTTTGTGAAGTCATTACAAATTTTGTACAAATGTGGAAGTCGTATGGAAATCCGCGGAGGGTCCCTAACAAACATGAAACTGTGTTCGGACAATTCTATGTATTCAATTCTAGCGTTGTGATTAGCTAAATTAGCTGCAAATCTTAATGGGCTGTGGACAGACTAATCGGTCAGATGTCCCTCCTGTCTTGGTCACGTCATATGGCGGAGAGAGAATGGTGTCCCAAATTGAGTATAGCTGAATGTCGATGTCCACCATTGGAATGTAAACAGCTAGTACGGTCAACAGGGCAATGGAATATCTTATCACTAGGGTTCACTGTTTCGCAATAGGCACAGTGCACCCCTCGAATGTGATGACACGATTATGACATCCTTTATACTTTCTTTAGTGTCATTTCAAACCTGATAATTATTTCTAATTTAACGACTTTCAAATACGTTGTCTTTTGGTTGATTAGAATTTAACAGCTTAAAATTTCAGAAAAAGTAGTCTCTTCTTCGTTGTATTTTTTTATTTGCTCTTCATTCTTGAGGTAAAGAATGTACCACAAATAAACTTAAACTGTTGGAGAAGGTTTGAAATGAGTCCAAATGTTAGCGTACGTGCTTTTTTAACTGTAATTAGTGTGACTATATGGTTCTACGTATGAAAATAGTTTCTTTGTTGTCATTTGTTATCGGTGGTTTTCGGGGGTGTAGCTGGTTATAGGATTCTACTGTTACAATAAGATATAGCTGTTGCATATCATTAATTAATATGTTTGACAAGTTACTATGTCTTTAAAACAGATCAAAAGAAAACTGTCGTCATGGAAAAGGGCATATTGGCAGTGAGTGTCTTTTGCAGCAAGCTTGATTGGTAGCACTTTCAATGTCACCTAGCTACAAGTAACTGTAGCTTGAAGATCAGATAAGTTTTGATTCCAATCTAAGGAAACTAGCCATGAACTAGTTAAACTGATGACCACTGGTGACACGACACGAATCAAACATCATTCCAGGACATCATCCTTGTATATTTGTTTTTGAATGGAAATGAGCTAAAAGTGATGTGATTGGTCAAATGAGCTGCAGTTGTTTGTGTAGTTCCGACACCGCGTGTATGATTGGTTGATGGCAGTGGTTTGTTGCGCAAAGATTTGAAGCTAGCTAAATGCAGCTTGGTAACATGCTACATTGTAACGTCACGTGATCAATCTTAGCTTTAAAACTTAATGAAATCAGTAACAAGTACATATACATGACAAACATATCGACAAAATAAGTTATAGTCTACGCCACTTCTTTCTTTCATTGCATGTTAGCTCATCATTAACTATTTGAGAATTCTCAAACAAGTAAGGAAGAAACGGTCATCTAATTAAGTTATCTACATTTAACATTTCTGAATAACTGCCAATGATATTTCTAAGAGTGCAACTAAACTAATGGTCGTTGGAAATGTAAATCATTTGCCGTATCGCAGATACACAGCAGACATGGAACGATGAATCTACAAGTAATCATGCTATTTGCTTATATAATGCTCTGAAATTGTAAATGTAGGCCTATGCTTTTTCAGATTTTCAAAGCCTCTGTGTCTTGTAATTATGAAAGACAGAGGTTGTGGTTGGACGTATTAGGGACGTATCAGATTCTATCATCACTTTTGTTTACTTTCAATGTAGTTTGTAGTAATCCTCGCTTGATCTAAAACCTACTTTTATACTATGGTAACAACAAATCCTTAATTAAAAGATTCACAGAAGGTTGTGGAAGAGAGATCATAGGCTGCAACTTTCTTAATTGTTTTGTATAGATTCTATAGTGATTTTGACTGTATGTTGAACAGTTCAATGGAGTACCCATTACCAGAACTTCCACATTCACCATGTTATTATATTCGAGGATATTTGATGATTAAAAAGATGGTTTATGGTAGAAAATTTGAATATCGAATTGATTAACGGATTTAACAAGTGGAAAATGCAATATTCGATAGTAATTCTTCTACTTACTAGTACTGCCTTAAGATACTTTCTCTTCAAGTAGATATGGGCCAGAGTGTTTCCATTTCAGATCAATTCTGCTTTGGTACTAACTAACATTCCACGTACTTCGGTTAACTCCGAAATTTATTACTTAGTCCTTTACAAACAGCATATTCTTTTTACGCCATTCACCAAGGGTAACATAGCGGCAGCTTTAGTGGCTTCTTGGGTTTCAGCCCTCACAAAAATGACCCAAGCCTCCATTACTTCCCTCCCCTAATTAAATGACCCAAGCCTCCATGACCTCCCTCCCCTAATTAAATGACCCAAGCCTCCATTACCTCCCTCCCCTAATTAAATGACCCAAGCCTCCATGGCCACGGATCTCTGTGCTGGTACAAGGACAACAAATGTCCTGAAAACTTTGAATACGATCCTGAAGGTACATGCAAGATCCCAGGGTACCGGTGTTGTGCACCAATAGGACGAAACATGACAGCTATGGTTCACTAATCAAGTTTTTAATCTACGGAGATAATGGTAATTGAAAGTTCCTAATGGAGACCAGGTGCAAAGCTATGCATTAGATTTCTTGTGACGGTGATGCGATCAGAAGATCAACCGAACCTTATCAAGAGCTTATCAAACATGAGTTTTGGGGCTGTCATCTTTACTCTTACTTTTTCTTCATTTTCAGAACTTTTCTGTATCCTTTTTTTTTAACCTTTTCCTTAAAATTGTCTACTACTTCACAAAAACTCTTGAAAGCGGTTGTATTGTTAGTTAACTAAGCAGTAAGCTTACTATTAACCGAAAGCCTAGTGTAACCGTCGTGAGCCCCATTAAATAAGCTGAACGACGAAGGGTCGTGATAGGTTATGAAAATGCTTAAAAGGGCCGACCGTAGTGTTTGAGTAGGAACAAATCCAGAGCGTAGGAAATCAGAGATTGTCTAAGGAAACTGGCCAATAAGGAAACTGACAACGTTTTCTTAACTAATTAAAATTGGGAGGTCAGGCTTTAGGTTGGGTGATTTTTTGTAATATCAATATTAATTTCACCCATAAAAGATAGTGTGAAATAGATAGCAGGAGTGTTCAGTTCTAGTTGTTTTTTAAGAACCAACTCTATTTTTTTTCTGAGATGAGAAAGGGTTGTATATCTCATGGATCTGCCTTGATCACATTAAAGCATTCTGAGTTCCGATAATTGATAGCAATTTGCGTAAAACTAGTACGTTATTGATAAAATCATAAGCAATTATATCTTAAATAAATGCTATACTTCTACACCTGAATCTTAAACAACTAGTAATAAGTTGCTTTTAAGTTACGTACTACGATACTCGACCGTGAAGGGTACACTTAGAAGTCATGACCAAATACGATCAGAAATTTTATGATGATAAATACCAATAAATAGTCTTATGCATCTAATTTTAAAGTGCGAGTGCTAACATAATAGAAGAGAGGATATCACACATGCAAAGTAAGTGTTTGTTGTCAATATGTTGATCCCGTTGTGATAGGCTCCGACGTCAAAGTTATTTCTTTGAAATCACTTATTCAAAGTGTCAGTACACAGCAGTATCATCGAACAATGAGTGGGTTATATAGAGATTCTTTAAGTTTCTTCTTCTTCTAGGGACACATATTCAGTCAATTCCATCTTAGAATGATAGGGTACTTATATACATTTGTATTTGATACAGTTGTGTTTAAGGTAGCTCCTTTTTTTCACAAATCATGAAAGACAATTCTACTTTAAACAGATATGCATATATTGAGTAAATATGTAGTTTTGAGTATTAAAATTAGTGTTCTTCATGTGAAGTATTTTTCATTTCTTGCTGTATTTGCACTCAGAATAAATATTGATGGATGTGTGCTATTTCTTTGGGGAATGCAGTTGATAAGATTCCTTGATGTCAAGCTTTACGTTTTGAGATGTTTTGACAGTAAAAGGCATCCAGTAGCAATGTTCTTATTGAGTTTGATTTAAAGAAAAACTAAGCTTTACAATGTTAAAATAAAGCGTTTTACTATATGTCGTAACAAATCTTCTGGTTTTATCCAGAAAGATAAAATTTGCTTAAATATGCTATTTTGTAACTTTCGATGGACTTCGAACAAGCTGACTGGCTGAATCCTAGTCCTTGGTCACGTGGTCACATGGCACAGGGGATCTGATGTCCTAATGGTGTAAGGCTGTATTTCTATGTCCATTGTTAGATGATTGAGAGTTATGTAGTGACAAGAGAAATATAACGTGTTTACATGGGAATTCATGTAGCCCAGTTCTTAAATCACACGCAGTGAATGCTTGGGTCACGTGTTCGGACCCCGGTGGTGACATATTTTCTATTCTCTTGCGTCTTTTAAACTGTGATGGTCTTTAGTGGGTAGAAGAGTCTGTGCTTTCCCGCCCTACGTTCTTAACATCATGACAACGCTAAGAATTGACTCTGCTTACGATCAATGTAACAAATCTTGCTAAAAATGACCCTATTTCATCTTCAGATTCTAAAATTTTTACATTAAAACCAGAACAGTCACAGGCCTAAGGCTTAAAAATACTTGAAATTTAATTCAAAAGGTTTAAAGTAACTTAAAAATCGATTCATTATAGAATATTTGCAGTACCCTAGTTGGATTGTAAAAGATCCTACCAGAAGAACCTTATTTACAAAACAGAAGCCGTGACTCATTTTGCTGAAAAATAAGTAAAACAAATTTGATAGTAGCTGTAATTCACAGCGCTATTGTCGTTTGCTCACAATATTAATTTGATGAGGAATTAGCAACTATTAAAACTACCTTGCTAGAAAATGGGTAAACAGGGAGTATAGTTAATATGTTTGTTCATGATGTAGTTGCAAGATGTCCTTCCTACTCAAAGGCATGGACTTACGATGTTTCCAGTTTATGTGCGACGACCGTGGATAGGAAATGGTTAACTCAAAGACGAGGACAACTTTGAATAAGAAACCCTACATTCCACACAAAAATTGGTCACCTTAACTAGCCTGCCTTCCTAATAATGTTATATCAATCGCATATAATAATTAAAAAGTTAAATAACAACATTACATGCCGCAGATACGAGTATGCTGGGCCTTCGTCGCAGAGGTTACAGAAAATACCTTGTACGCAACTTGTTGTTGTTGCGCAACTTGTACCGGCCTTTAATTGCACACACAATACAGTTCAGAAAACAATTTTAAAGTCATTCCAGTCAGTAGTTACTGAATGACCCAACAATCTACCCCCACTAGCTTGAAATGTAGGCATGTAACAAAATTACACAGAGAATCTGTTTGGGGTGTTTGCAAAAGCGCGCTCTCCTTTCCACTTTGCCGCTTCGTAAGTTGCATTAATCAAAACAAATAAGCTGATGCTGCATCAATAAAAGGAATACGTTTACATCTTAGGCCTTGTTCAATATCATGAATAACACAAAATATTTCACTTTTTTACCTGTTATTGTCAGAGACGTATTTGAATCTTTTTTAATCCTGTAAATTCTTCGCAAAGAGTGTTCCTCATTTACTCCAGACGGTTGCTGAAGACCCTTTCGAAAACTTTCAGCTATCATAAATTTGCTCTTTAACGCTAATTACCCGACAAATTCCTATTGTTCTGCAAAACTACTAAATTTGAAAAAATATTGCACTAATTGTCACTGGGTCTACCTAATATACCAGTCCCATGATGTTACTGTTGTCGCGTGACAATAACGTAGAAGAAAGCAATGTTTTCCATTATTCTCATACATTGAAACTCTAGACTTTTCTAAAAGCTTCGGCATGTTCAGTGACTCACTCCTCCCCAAGCATTGATATTATCAGCAGAGCATTTGTTGCTAATTTCTTACATAATGCGTTGTAATACGACGATTTCCCGACAAATATACAAAAGAAAAAAGGGCAGTATTAGTATCTTCAATTTAGCTATTGTTTCAACTTTTCCGGATTTTACCTAAATGTGTTTTTTGTTTACCTGTTCACCAAGTATCATGGTATCCGAGTTGAAGTTGACAAACATAGAGTTATTTCTTTTGTAACTACAACTGATGCAGTTCAAATTTGGACTACTCTTGTTTTTGAGCGAAAGGATGATCAAAACAAAAACATAGTTTATATGGCGATGACAATAATATTTCACTCTACCTTGTCTAAAGTCAAAGCTACAGCATAGACAGATATGGATATGCTGTAAATCTTGAGCTATGTTTGTCACAAAAGAACATCATTTAGAACCCTTCATTGGGCCAGTGCATCCGAAAAAGATGTGGGATGACAAACGGTCATGAGCATAATCTGAAAAATTTGTCTCAGTTATCAATTGTTGTGGCAACTATCTCTGCCATGAACCTCTTCAATGATGATCCCACCTCGTAGCAGAGGCGAGGCTTTGTTCTGTCGTATTTGCGTCCTCGAGAAGTAAATCATTTCTTAATCAGCTGTTGATATAGACGGAAGGCGGAATGACATTATTACTAGCAAAACTTACACGCCCAAGATGACAGTTTCCTCTCTTAATTTTCATAGTTTGTTTTCATTATAATACTTATTAAATCCATAAATATGAGTTTGTATGCCTTTACGTTTCTTTTTAATGGCTTGAAATAGGCAAAAAAGGAAATCAGAATAAAATCGGATGATTAAAAACACGAATAAGACGTTAGTGAACGAGTACAACCGACCAGTTTTATTGCAGGTGGTTTGCAGAGCTACATTCTCTCAAGGGGAACTTGGAGCAGCAAACCTTTTCCCGAAAATGTTTATTTTGAAGCTGCTTTTTCCAACTGAATCTCTTAAAAGACATTCAAATTGGTTATCGCCGTCCGTTATTTTGACTTTCATAAAACAGTGTCCTCTAAAGGCCAACTAGTATTATCACATATTTCTACTTACATCAAAACTTGTAAACAATATTATCGCTATCATTGTTTTACTCATTTACTCTAGAAATTTTGCTGAAAAGCTTGAGCAAAAAGTTTCTATCATTAAGCGAGAAAATTTCGCGATGGAAATTTTAAAATGTTGCTAAAGTAACAGAAATACTCCGTCGCCGGCATATTTGCCATCTTCTTCTATAATGTATCAAGAAATTTCTTTATTCTATCTATCACTTAATATATCTTTCAGGACTTTGCTATACCTGAATTTGCTTCATCCCAACCAGGCCATGGCCATGAAGGGCTAGTGAGAGACTGAACCCTCATTACTTTTACTATCAGTCCTTCTAATACCGTGTCAAGATTCAAACATATTTAGGCTTTAAAACTGCTTTGTCGTTGGGTTTTCCTGCCGTGAAAACCACCATCTAAATATTTTTTGCGATGGGTGTGATTGTGAAATTGTTGGGCCTCTATACAAGTGTGGATAAGTTAGCAAGTTGCAATGTCAATCTCCAAAAATGTCAGAATAGCCTTGATGTCGGCTAGCCTCTTCAAATCTCTAACCCTGTCTATAGTCATTTCCTAGTCCTGGGGACCTGAGGACGATAGGCATCTTGTTCTGCAATGATCATGCCATATTGCCTCTCGTCTTTTCTTCGTGTGTTCTCCGAATGTAGTGCAAAATAGTATCGAATGCATAAAAAACACAAACTAATGATAGAGATTTGTCCCAAGCTAGAAGCCACTTCTTGGATTTTTTCATTTCATCAAGTCAGGTTATAAACCTTGCAATTTCATATTTTATCATTTTTATTGTATTCCTAAAAATATATGAGATGCTGGCTAACAATTTGACATAATGTAGATATTAATGACCGTTATCCGATAACATAGCCTAATTCCCCCAAAACTCTAATATCCAAAGCCTGTGATACCGTGCAAAGGGCGGTCCTTACCGCCTCCAGACTAAACCTTTTCACACCTTTTTAATTGGTGTCTATCATTGTTGCTAGGTAACCGCATTGAAAGGTTCGATAGGGTCAGTGAGCGACCTGCTTGTGGAAATTATCAACGTGCGATGGTTATCGCTTAGTATCAATCCTTCATAAGATAGGAAAACATAACTTTGCATGGAATCAAGAGAAATGTAACCAAAGCAGAAGACGATATCAGAAGGTAAGTAAGTGCTCTTGTTTAATTTTTGCGTACTTGTCAAAATAAAGAAGCGATGAAAACCTTTCTCTCGCAGACACGCCGACAAATTGCGACAGTACATTATAACTTATTGAGCTGAGGTTATCATGGCATAAATAGTGGTTGTAGTTTAGATTCTGTCAGAGTTATAAAACTATTAAAGACATTTATAGAAGCTTTATCAACAATAGGATGTCGGCATATCAATATCATTGCAAGGGAAGACTGATGTCATCCGCTCGGAATAAGAGCGTTTATTGGTAGCTAAGAAGATGGACAGACAAATCAGAGAATGGACCTTCGGAAACAGATAACATTTAGAAGTAAATATGTATCATCGTAGAAGGAATGTATCTTAATGTCTAAATTTCAAACATCTATACCCCTGCATGTTGCCAGGTTGATCGATTTTACATAATTGAGACAAACTGGTGTCCCCCAACACGTGCTCGAGCCAGAAGAATAATTCGCCTGTAGACAAGTTATCCTGGTAGATTAGGAAATGAATTATTTTATGCGTAAAAAGCCAGGAGTTCCATAGGCTAACCTTCAGCGGAAAGACGGGAATTGTGAGATAATAATCTACAATCTTAAACTGCCTCTCCTAGAAACGTTTTTGAAGTATAGATAAAAGCTGGTTAAGAATAAAAACGTGGGTGATCGACAATGAGATATGTGAGATTATGAGATTTCGTTTAAGGAATATGACATCAAATGTTTACTTCTTTAGGATTATATCTCTCATTATAATGTACTTATCACAATTCATTTTACTTCACACCTCGCTAGCTGTTATTGTAGTCCTTAGCCTACACAGGTTTTATTATTAATGAGTCCTCCTTTGGTTCCATAATTGTTTTAGGAAAGAGGGTAACGGAGTGGCTCTCGAGAAATTTGAACGCAACCGGCGTTTTCCATAACTACTCTCTTTGGCGCTTCTATCAAGCTGCCACCTCATCACATAAAAAACGAAGAAAGCATCTCACACAAATCATAAAATATCAAACAGATCAAGCTACCACCTCATCACATAAAAAACCAAGAAAGCATCTCACACAAATCATAAAATATCAAACAAACCAAGCTACCACCTCATCACATAAAAAACGAAGAAAGCATCTGGCACAAATCATAAAATATCAAACAAACCAAGCTACCACCTCACCCGAAGATAACAAGCTAGTTATACAACAACCTCATCTCAAAGATTCCATTAATAGTTTTCAAACTTTTCACTTTCAGATTTAAAGTCAAGTAGTACCAAATCGTCATCATTCCATCAAATCATATTTCTCGCCTTGAGGTTTGAAATCCATCGACGACCGTTACTATCAATGCAAAGACACTTTGCTGTTCTTGAAAGCAATTATCCACATCAATGAGCAGTAAAACACTATAACGTCTGCTATAGACAACCCAGGCGGAAAACACTAATTTAGATTAAACACTTTAATTAAACACTATAATGTGAAGTATTTCACGACGTCCTGACTCGCTCTCACTAAATATATATCGGATAGATATTCCTGCCCTTGTAAACAAGTCTCCAGTATAAAGTAAACATGGTGTGAGAACAGTAAATAAAAAACGCTTACTTTCGTACATAATACTCCCATTCATACGCTCATCCTCCAGAGGTATTGAAGCATTAAGCAATGGTACGGTTAAACAACTAAATGTACCGAGTGGATAGCTTGGTCCTTTAAACCAGGTATTCGTAGAGCTTCTTCTGCCAACCGTAAAGATCAGTTCCACTTACAGGTTTACAATGGGTACGAATGTGAGACAATGTTTAGCGCATATTAAGTTTTATTATTAGGTCAAAAACAAATTAAACGACGACTTGCAAAAGACAATGGCATCCCAGAACCAGAGAGAGAAAATAAAAAATAGCTATTTGTCACAAAGAGTTGCTTTGCTCCTAGTATCCCATTAATTTTCAATGGTAGCAATTCCGAATGAAATGAAATATACTCTTTTGGAATGAAAGCTGTCGTAATGTGCATGCATCTTTCAGCGAGGGAGTTCATTGGGATGAAAACGGTCTTGATGTGCGTGCATCTTGCAACGAGGGAGTTGATGTCCGTGCATCTTGCAACGAGGGAGTTCATTGCGTTCACAGAAAACTCATTGGGATGAAAACGGTCTTGATGAGCGTGCGTTTTGCAACGAGGGAGTCCATTGCATGCACAAAGACTCCCAAAGGAGTCCATGACGCAAGAAAGGCTGTGAAAATGACGGATTGAAGAGATATTATCAATGTTTTTCATACTATCTTGTAGGAGGAGAGGTGGCACAGTTGGTTAAGTCGCTGCACTCTAAGTCAGTGACATCTGAACTCAAGGGTTCGAATCGACTGGTTGTCTCGGCCGGGCTTTCGGTACTCCGCCCGTTCCACATAAAGCCTGATTTTCCTTTCAGGCTTTGGAGCGCGGTTCCCGGTGGTCACGCATTATGCCAGAGGAAATGACGAAAAAATACGAGCAAATTCACACGATGTAGCATCTCGTCTTGGAGTAAATTGCAACAATACTTTTTTGTGAATCTGTAAAATTGCCAGCCCATTGCAGCAGTATATATTCTGTTTCAAGGATTCCTGAACCACAGTTCCAACACAACAATTTTGAATAAACGATAACATAAGGTGAACGGCAAGACGGGCAGGAAATCCTTACAGTCTGGGGTTTGGGGATCGTTACCCGGGATTCGTAAGTTAAGCCCTGTACAAACGGGGTCGACTTTCAACTAGACTTCCCACGACTGTTGTCCAATCAAAAGTCGACGCTTATATACCTTGTATAGAGAGGTCGCGGGTCGCTGAACCTTGTATAACAAAATCTAATGAAGTTTGGACATGTTCAAATTTGTCGATCATGGATATCTCAAAATATCCAGATAATTCTATCAACACCACCTACGCATGGCGAGTCATTCGATTCAAAAATGCATTTTTCTTGCCTGATAAAAAAAGAACTTGAAGCCCTGGGAAAGAGTGGAAGTTTAGAGGAAAATCGAGCCCGTTTGTACACCCAATGCTTGACATGGGTAGACTTGGTTATAAAATGTTGTAAAAATTCATGTAAAGTCTAGTTGAAGGTCGAGCTCGTTTGTACCGGGCTTTTAAGATACATTCAATCTACGTCTAAAAATATTTCATATCCTGCAGGACTATCTGTAAACAAATTTGCATAAGACGACGACCCATGGAGCATCTGCCCATAATCACAACTTATCGCAGTCTCCCTATCAAAGACCCCAGATGAGCAGTGGGACCGACATTAAAACTTCCCTAAATAAACAGATAAACAACCAAAGAGGCTAACTGATAAATAATTGGCAGCTGGGCAACGCCCTTCAATTTAGGCCACCAAGCAGAGAGGCAAGCCATGAGACAGGCTCAACCGCCCAGTAGAACTTATCGCTGGCGCCCACGCTCAAAATTCTTCTAATGGAGATCAGCTTCAAGATCCCTCAAACCTTACAGACATTGTAGCAAAATATATGAAAAAGACTTAGGGTGTAACATGGCATCATATGGCAAACATATACATAATTATTTACAAACAACTTAGAATACAAGTCAGTGGTCGCTGGATCACTGGATCACTTGCTTTTCCATAGCCAGAAAAAGGTGAATTTCTACACATGGGCAGGGATATGTTGCAGTCTCCCAATCAACGACTTCTGATAAGCAGTGGGCCCAATTTTGAAACTACCCTCAATAAACATTAAAGCCACCAAACAGGCTAACTAAGAAATAAAGGGAAGCTGGGGCGTCCAAGGACAAAGCCGCTCAATTTAGGCTACCTGGCACAGAAGCAAGCCATGAGAACGGATCATGGAAAGAGTCTGGCATCAATAACAATAGATACTACATCCATTCCTCGGCAAAATACCCAGAAACGAAATCGGCTCCAATGTAGTTGCCAACGAGTCTGCACTTGAAAGTTGCTTGTAAACTATCCGGCAAACAAAATCTTGTGCAAGCATAACAAAAGTTTATATTACGCTCACCTTTAACGCAAGTCTTTCTCTTCTTCACCTTCTCTATTCTTGGCCTTGAATCTCTCTTTTTGGTCTTGAATAAAGGCAATCGTTATCAACGATCAAGAAGAACTGACAGAGTCAACAACTCAAAAGGTACGTTGGAACTGCGTCAGTTTCAAGTTTACTTCTCTTGAATTTTGTTTCCATAGCCGAGTCTAGAGCCTGTCACTCGTGCACATTCCTCTCCATCCAGAGCTGTTCCTTTCATTCTACGTTATGTCCTTCCTTGAAAGATGTCCTACTGTGTCAACATTCTCGTTCTACCTCTTAAACTTCTGCTATCCATTTTTCCATCCTCAAAGATTCACAACAGTCCTTCTAAACTGGTCATGCGGGCTAGTACTATCCACAAAATAAACGTACAATGATGCGTCCAAAATGGTAAAACGTGCTATCGTCATCTCCACTATAGCCAAGGTGATGGTTACAAGATACGAGAGATACACTCAGCAGCACATAACAATGACAAAACACCCAAATATTTAAAGTGTTAGCACAAAATACTTCAAGATTTCAATGCAGTACACGTTTCCCCACTCTACAAATTTTATAAATATTTTATAGTGTAAGCCTCCGTCGATTCAGTGTTTAAATAACATACTAAAAATATCACCTACATTCTTACATCAGAATATAAATGCTCGCTGAGTAGCGGAAAAATAGAAATTGCAACATGTCCTTCTTCTTATGTCAAGGCCGGTGCATAATTGTCGAGTTGAAACTGACTGGGCTGTGTTATAAGGTATAAGGGAGACGAGGGATTGCAAGTGATCTAGTTTGATGGCAACATCCATATATTAAGGTATCGGTGGATGGGTTAAGGCCAATGTGGATGTTTTGCTAGAAGATGGTAGGGTAAATGAACTAGCTAGATGCAGAATGTTGTGACGGATAGATATATGTGGAATACCTACGTGAAGGCAGAAATGGGGCCTGGGGTTGGAGGAGAGCAAGGGAGACGAGAAGGACGAAGAAGACGACAAACACGCGGAAGACCACGAAGACGGGGAGGGGGGCGAAGGGCGAGAAGGGCGAGAAGGGCGAGAAGGACGAGAAAAACAAGAAGAACGAGAGGGAAAGGAGGGACAAGAACACGTGGAAAACCAGAAGGGCGAGAAAACAAAAAGATCGAGGTGAAAAAGGGGAAGAAGAAGGACGTGGAAAACAAGGTGGGCGAGGAAACAAAAAGAATGAGAAGACTAAGAAGGAGGAGAAGGGCGAGGAAAGAAACAGAACGAGAAGGCAAAGGGGGAGGGAGAGGGGAAGGACAGGGGGAAAGGGAAGGACGAAGAGAGCAAGAATGACCAGTGGGATAAGGAGGACCAGGAGGACGATGGGGAGCTATTTTAAACTGACTGCGCAGCTTTCACCAAATTCTTCAGCTTCTTTGTCACTAATTCCCTCGTCAAAAATATCAGTCCACAATCTGGAGCTACAATTAACCGTTCACGTGGTATGTATTTTAAAACTTCTTGAATGTGCTTCTGAATCTCCTCGACAGTCTCTACTCGACTACTTACCACGTCAACAACTCCAAGGATAATCTGAATGAGGAAATAAAAAGAAATGGGAATAAGTTACATGTGCTGTAATAAAGGTGCTTGACATTGTTACGTACTTGAGTGGTCGAAAGTCACATCAGAAGGAGGGGAAAATGATCTATCATGAGGGAGGGGGAAAGTATTTAGCTCACGGAAATTAAAAATTTTAGTAAACTATGAGTACGAAAACTTGACATCATCGAGAGATCAGTGCCACCATGAAAACAAAATTTTTTTTTTTCGCGCTGAAGTAGAAAGCATACTACTCTACAGATTCGAAAATTGGACCCTGACGAGGGCATTAGAAAACAAAGTTTACAGCTGTTACACACCTACACTCCGATACATCAATACATCCACTGGAAAGAACACAACGCCAATAGAGTATTATGCGGAAGTCTCACAAAATCACAGACCTCCATGCTAATAGAGTACGCAGACTACACCTCGCAGGTCACTGCTTCAGAAGCCCAGAACGTGGTGCGCTCACTGTATAGTGGAAATCACGCCATGGTCTTCGAAATGTAGGCCGACCTGCACTAGAATATGCAACCCTTCTCCAGAAAGACACAGGTCTCCTAAAATACGAGCTACAGAGAATAATAGGCAACAGAGACTCGTGACAAGAGTTGATTATGAATTCGGGTGCGCCTGATTGATGAATATGATGATGATGATGATGATTATGATAATGATGATACTGATGATGATTATGATGATGACGATGATGATACTGGCAACAAAGGTGATAATGATGATAATGATGATGCAAATAATGATGAAGATGGTGGTATGATGACCATGGTCATGATCTTGATGATTATGCTAATGATGATGATGATGACAAATGATGGTAGTGGTGGTAGCTGTATTTATGACAACAATGGTGATGATGATGATAATAAAAGGGCATTAAAGATGATAATCATGGTGGCAATGATTCAGATGAAGAGAATGGTGACTAATGATGATGCTAACAAAGTGGATGAAAAGGAGAAGAAAAATTTACAAGAAAAGAAACAGAAAAGAAAATGAAAGAAAAATACAGTGGAAAGGAAGAAGAAGTAAAAAGAGGAAGATGGCAATGATGATGATACTGGCAACAAAGGTGATAATGATGATAATGATGATGCAAATAATGATGAAGATGGTGGTATGATGAC
>JAAAKM020006971.1:112740579-112757325 GCA_010016025.2 Alatinidae sp. Z8VKAUB7J3
GAAAAGAAACAGAAAAGAAAATGAAAGAAAAATACAGTGGAAAGGAAGAAGAAGTAAAAAGAGGAAGATGGCAATGACTGACACTAAAGGCTCATCTCTTATCAATGGGTAAGTGTTATAAAGATCTCAAGGAATACCACACAAGCATTACAACTTTAAATTACCTTTTTCTTTTTAAACATGTTAAATAATTGTGGGCCATTTCTACGATGAGCATCTTCTATGGAAAGTGTGTCAAATCCAGCATCATCTAATTTTTCAGCAATTTGTATATATGCATCTAAGTCAGCTTTCTTATAGTCCGTCTGGTCCTGAGAGGCAAGTAGAAAGAGGGAGAATAATAGTATGTCTTCCAGAAACTTAGGTTCGGGGTCAAAAAACTCACCCAAAATATAAGCCATAACTTTTGGCATTTTTATGTCTTCTTGTTGGGGAGTTGAATTTGGACTGCAAGCGTCAATGTGTCTTTTGGTATACTGGAATGCTGTTACATTTCCATTTTTGTATGTCTGTATGTTGCTCTTCTCCCCCCAAACTAATGGCACAATTTCACCCCCCCCCCCCCCCCCCAATGATCCCCCAATGAGCCTTAGGACCTTAGTTCCTCTTTTCATTTTTGAGCAAAATCTTTTGTTAACATCTCTATAAAGGGAACATTATGGAAACAAGGTCCTCTGAACCTTTTTAATGCTATCCCTGCCAACTTTATCAATAGGGGTTTATTGAGCAAAATTTCTTTGTTTTTTGTTAAGCAGTGGGCCTGACATTGAAACTACCCTAAATAAACAGAAAAACCACCAAACAGGCTAACTAATAAATAAAGGGCAGCTGTGGCATCCAAGGGCAATGTCCCTCAATTTTGGCTACCAGACAGAGAAGAAAGCCACGAGGCAGACTCAACGCCCCTGGAGGACCGCCTCTCGACGATTATGGAGAGCATCTGCCATCAATTAGAACAGATACCACATCCATTCCTTGCCGAAAGGCCAGGACATAGTTCGCACCCCCCAGGCAGATGGGGGTCAAGCACTGTCAAAAAAATTTGGCTAGGTGGGGTTGATATTTGCAGGTGGGGGTTGTAAACCAGTCTAAATTAAATTTTGTACACCGTGGTATCCACTTCAAATTAAAAGTTGTATTAGCAACAGTTCACCTAACTTAAGAAAAGTTTTTCTCTCAAGAAGGTGGGCATTTTTGGTGTTTTTCTTACAGGAAGTGGCATTGTGAAACCTTTTAAGTGATGAAATGAAGTGGCATTATGTAACTTTTGAAGTGATGAAATGTTTCAATGAAAGAACTCTAAATTAGTGTTCCGTTTCTATTTACATTACTGGTGGGAAGAGGCTATTTGAACTTTTGGACATTTATGCCAAAAAATTTCTTCCAGGTGGGGATTGGCCTTTAGAGCTCTAGGTGGTGGTTGTCTTTGTAGGTGGGAGTTGATTTTTGTAGGTGGGGGTCCAGACCCCCTTACAAACTATGTATCAAATGCAGAAATACAGCTATGTGCTAAAATGTGCAAAAACTTATATTACCACAAAAAAAACATGTCTTCTGGATGAATGAATCGGGAATCCAAAACAGTTTGCATAAGTTAATACCAGAAAATGATTGGAAATATAGGAAAAATGGCCCAGTGAGAGGATTGATGGAAACTTCTTGCTCAGATGCAGAACCCCTTTGTGGCTACAACCTGCATAGAACGATATGGCATTTGACATTGTGAGCAACTATATCAGATGGACAGGGACTGCTGAAACACCTCCATCTGAGGTGCTACAGTACACATTAGCCCTGGGTCTACATCAAGCAGCTTCATGGTAAAACAAGCATTCTGTAGCTGGCAGGAATTCTTCAATGTTGAGGCACAATTTGCCAGTGTAAGATTTTCAATGTAACTATTGCATTTCGTCCAGTATGCATGAAAAGCAATCTCTAGGTAGCAAGCACTTCCTAGTCAGAGCCAGATAGCACATGCTTTTTCTAGAAAGCACACACAGAACCTATGCATGAAAAGGTTCTCCATAACCAAGATGCTGTTTGCTGTCTGCAATCGTCTAGACACTACATTTGATCAAATATCAAGGGTCTCATCTGTTAAAATTTGTAATCGAAAAGTCATAAGAATTAGTCGTAAAACACTTTGGTTTAAGCAATTAGAAATGGATACCAGAATGGAATTGCTCTTTTTAAGAAAAATTGAAATAGCTAAGACTGTTATGTTATCCAATGAAAATGTGAAACTAAGTAGACAAGCCAGGTCACAAGCATGGAGTAAATGAGAGAGAATTTACTAATCGAAATTGGCACTGAGTTTACAGAAATTCAATTCAAAAAGAAATGGAGCAACATCAGTTGGAGTGAAAGACAAGCTACAAGACAGCAAGAAGACTGGAGGAGGGCCACCCCTTAAACTGTCAGATAATGACCTCCTCTGAGTCTGTGCATAATCCTTAAAATATTTGGCCTTTCGAATTTGAACAACTGCTGTATCTCTAAACAGTTTAAACCTCAAGTGGATTAATGTGATCTCAAAAAACTCTCGCCCTTCTTACACCTCCACGGTGGCCTCTACAGTGCATATAGATATTCATCAAATCCATACCAAAACTGTTTTAATTTTTTATGAGAGATGAATGTAAGCAAAACTTCATGGACTGCCTAGGTAGCTCCCTTGCTGTATGTCAAAAATCCAAGGAACCACTAGTGTGCTAAAATGCTTCCTAGCCAAGAAAGATATCCCTGCATAACAATTTGTGGTGCCAGAGCTTGCTTGCTAGCAAATGCTTAGAAAAGCAAGAGAGTTCTTGGGTAGTTTCTTTTCATGCATATCAACCTTCAAGTTTTAATAACACATGTACAGGGTGCCTTTGGAAGGAAATACTGTGCCACAAAAGTGCAAACCTGGACAAAAGGTGCTTTGTTTCAATTTGGTAAAAGGGCTAAGAAGCTGGTTATATGTTATTTTCCCTGGCTCTTAAACCTTGAATCCCAACCTACGTTTCACAGAAACCCCATAAAGCTCAATAAAATAAGTAATTCCCTAAGCCTAAACAAAGATGTTTGTTATGGTCTGTAAAAAAGGCTTATTGAGAAAATATAATGCAATGCTAGTATCAACTGAAGTCAAAAAAGCATTATTCCAAATTTAACTCATTTAAATTTATTAAGTCATAAATTACTTATGATTTATATAAAATTAAACAGAAAAATAAACAACCATGGCTGGGTCAGACCTAAGCAACTGAAAGAGTTCGTCTGAGGAAAGTATTTTACTTAGTTCTCAACTTTGAATGAAAAGGAAGAATGGTGAACGCTAATAGAAAATACAGAGGTCTACTTAAACTAATTGCAATTTAATGCAACTCGCATTCTGTGCCATATGCACTTTTGCTCAGCAAAAACAGGGTCACCATCTTTAGGCCTATGGAATAAACATTTCATATCTAGACGATTTCATGATGTTATACAACAGTGGTTAAGCAACAACGATGATTGCTATAAATGAATTCAAAATGAATGTTTGTAAGATTCTTCCTCTATCATATCTGCCTGAAGTGACAACTCTACATTGGTCTTCATGTTGGAGTGAAATAACTCCGATAAACCAAATCTGTTAGGCAGTGGGTGCCATAAATAGATCTCCGAAATCTTTCATTTACCTGCACTTATGGTGGTGAGACCAAATCTTTTCTTAGGCAGGCATGGTAGCATCTCTTGATGGCCAAACCAAGATCGCTTACAAGTGCAAGGTGTTAATGCACTTAAAGGTTACCATTGGAAACAACAAAAAAACTGATCCCAGTGATAAAATGTGTATTTCCAGAGAGGTCATTAGATGCAAATCTTGGACTACGACTTTTCATCTTCATTGAACGTTAACGCCGTTAAATCACTTAACAAAACTGATGTTTTCCCAACGTATATTAATCAATGAAATCCTCTCTATTTGTGAGAAGACCATTTGGAGTCAAAAGTTGCAATTGCAATTATCTTCGCCACGTCGATAGTTTCTTGTCTGCAAGCAAGGCTGATCTTTATGCTGTGAATTGACGATGTGATGCAAGATCACAATGGGCATCATAAAGAATTTTTTTTAAAAATGTCATGTAGGTGCATCAACACATTGATTTGTACGAGTACGACTATCTAAGAATGTTCACGAAAACTTTGTGTCGGCCCAAATACAGCAGATCTGAGGCATCGATTAAGTGGTACCGCCTCACTACGTTTGAGCTCGAATAAATTGGGTAAGATCACGGAAACTAACAAATTTCACATCCTTATGGAAATTTAGAGCGAGGAAATACGAAATGTTGACTGCCGGTACAACTGAAACTGCAATCGTACAACATCGTTGACACTGATCTGCTTCATTCACTTTCCTCAAACTGTAGGCTTAAATGATAACTGGGGAACCATTTCCATCCACGAAGTTAAATTTTTAAAAAGTCTTATAGTCTACACCTACTCCTTTGTCTAAGAAAGAGAAAAGTTTGGTCAACCACACAGTACAGTGACACGATGTGGTGCAGGCTTGAAGCAAAACAACTGACTGCGAAGTTACGAATGCAAAACAAACGGAAGTCACTCCGCTCTAACATCAAAACATTACAGGCTAGAAAATCTAGAAGGAAAGGCTAAGTTCTTCCAGATGACAGAAAGGCACTCCCTCCTAAAGCCTTGTAAGTCTTCTGCAAATCCGTAGGCCTTCTCCATCGGCTGCAAAAAGCTCAATTGACCTGTTGTCGTATTATCCCTCCCCATTTTAGCAGATCTCGTTTATTGATGAATGGAATCTCTCTCTCTCCATCCATTTCACTTCAGAAATTCGATCAGTTTAAATAAAACAACACTAAATCAGTAGCTTGGCAAGCTAACTCTCACCTTCTGTATCCTCCATGGCTATTTCGCTTCCCCTAGAAAATTTTCTCTCCTTGTCTTGGTCGATGAGCGATCTTGTTGCGATGCCAGGAGTTGTCAGGATGTTGGGAGTGGATGTTTAGAAAAGTCAAGCTGAGCTGCTCTCCCTTAATTGACAAATAATTTCGCTTGCATAAAATAAGATTTACAGGTGGAAGACAAAAACATGGTGATTATTATTTAAATTATGACAAATACTCCCACCACACCCGAGTGATTCTTTTCTTTGAGGTCAAGGGCAGAGGAAGCGGACACTTCACGTCATTCAACTTCCATTTCTTCAGACACACGAACTCCATGGTCATGAACAACATCGGCCATCGCCATGAGAGGGGTTTTGTTGTAAGTGAATCAAGCCAGGCGGGTAATCATTTCCTCGACTTGTGTCATCTATCAAAGCCAGATAATATCCATGAGGAAACCCAACAGTGCTTACTAATTTATTCTGGGGAGGGGAGGACGATTGGAGATCGTCAAGGACATAAATTATTTGATATGTGCACTGTGAATGAAAAGCAAGGGTAATGTCCGCGTCAAGTATCTATTGCGAGCAGTAAGTATCCTCACTGCAGGGACGGGGAACAGGGGGCAGAGGGGGCCATGCCACCTGAAAGGCTTGCCAAATCTCAATTTTTTTCGTGACAACTTTTCAGCTTTATCAAAAATGAAATTGATTGGGACAGACATTGTGTCACATTCATAGCAAGATATGCATATCCACACGAAACACCCCTTTCCACACAATGACCAAAGGTACCTTAGTGGAATGTGGAAAAATAAAATTGAACCCAGCCTACTTGCCCCCCGCCCCCTTAATCCGCCTTACCTTCCCCCGTCACTGCATGGACAAAGCTGATGTCGGTCGGTGGTCATTTAAGAACCTCAGGATGAACCCCTCCCTTCCCCCTCTAAAGGTAACTGGCTACGAGAGAGTTGTTGAGCCCAAGAGAATATCTGAAGTTAGCCAGGGTTTCTCTCACGAAAAGTCATTTAGAAGAGGCTATCGTTTCTATGTGAGATTGCATTATAATGACAGTGACGAATCCAAGCAAGACTACCTGGGCAAACATGAAAATAATTCACGTAAAAGGGGATAATGGTATGTATACAGTGGGATATGCAGGGATTACCTGGGGGAGCCGCGAAAGGAGTTGAAGACCTAGAACATCACTTCCAGGGGATGAGGGCCCCTTCAGAAATTGTTAAAAAATTTAAAGCTAATGAAGGGTCATAGGACATGGGGTGAAGAGAGCGCTGCCCCTTCAAATTTTGAAGAGGTATGTTTTCAAATTAGTTTTTAAAAGGTTGCCTCTGACCACTATGGTGTTTTATACATTGCACATTTCTAGTAATTGATGGATGAATGAAGTAAGATGAATTCTTAAATAGCTGAGAGATTTTGTTGTTTTATAAGTCAACACTTAACTCGCATTCACTTCATCAAGGGTTTCTTCCTTCTATCGTGCTGAAAAAATCCTTTTCGAGGCTCCATTGTATGCGATTTGAGTATCGTAGTTACTTTAGAAACGTTTTACTATGGTCAATAAAATTGCTTGTCTTTGCGGGGGTGGGGGTGGGGCGAATATTTGAAGACTGCTCCGGCAATGTAATTACAAATTGAAAAGGCTGTTTTCTGACAAGAACCAATATCTTGCCATTCAAAAGTTATAGGCCTACTTTAGAAACAATTTCTGGCCAATTTAACATCAGAATCCCCCTCCCCATGTGTATACCATTGTATGCACAAAACCTGATCATGGTCTTTTTTGTTTATAAAAATGGCACACAGCTGCCCCCGCTGTCCAAGTGATTAAGGAAGGAGGAAATGATCTTGCTGACGCCTGTGATCATCCGGCATCCTTTGCGGGGAATGTAAACAAAAGCACTCATTAAAATGTCAATCCATGAACTGATCGTGGATAAAGGATTTTCTATTTGAAGCCCAAGGACATTTCAGATTAAGTTGGATCATGAAGTGCACAAAAATGGTTACTTCCTCGGGCAGGAGTGATGTATGACTTGGATGGACTGATTAAAACTCTGGGACTAAGACATGTAGAGAATAAACGGACACGTACGAAATGCATTCTACATTGTAGTACGTATATTTATGCATCGATCAATAGTGAAATAAGAGGAATAAACGATAAACGAACAATTTTAGTGAGTGTCATGCAGTAAAATAGTGATTAGTATTTTTCTGAATATTGCGTTGAGTAAAGGTTAATTTTGCTAAAAGTTTTTGCCATACACTGATCACAGCTAAAGTATGGAGTGAAATGAGAAAGATGTTACGATATAGGAAACGAGAAGATCCTAGAACATAACGGTCTCGAGAGCGACACGTTTTCTGCCACTAGTTTTATTGAAAGAGGTATAAATTGTAAACAAATTTTTTTTGTCGACAGAGTAAGCGGCAATATGAAAAGGAGATATGGCTTTGGCTAATACCCTAAACGAATCCTCTTGACAGTCGTCAGCACATGATTATACAAACATATGCAATTGATACCGTTGCTAAAGTGCTCAGAATGCGGTGACGGCTACTGACTGGGCTTTGGTGTTCCAGCCTCTTTACGTTTTGCCAAGTAATGTTTTTCTCTGGCTAAAAGAGTAAATAAATACTGGAATACGAACGAAATAGAAAAAGAGAGTCCCATGTCAAATCTTAATCGTTGAGGTATTAAAAATCTTTAAAATCCAAACTGGACCGCTACAGGGTGATACTCTTGCCTCTCTATTTTCATCTTTGACCTGGTTCTTATGTTGCAAAGATCAGTTGACCAAAACTATGGGTTTGGCTTCCCTCGACATAAGGCTAAAGAAAGAGGATACCCAGCTGCAACTGGCACTTTTTGCTGACAATGTGTCTGATGCTGAGAAACAATTACCTGCGCTTGAGTAATGAGCTGCAACTATAGGCTTGTAGGCAAGCTGAAAAAGGTCACGAACATTAACAATGCAAGAGATCTCGAAGCAGTAGACGGTATGGTAATTAAGAACGTAAATAGGCTCAGATATCTTTGAAGTGAAATTTTACTCACATAGCAGGACACAAACATTCGCATACCTAAAGCCTGCTCTACCCTTGACACTCTATGGACCTCTGGAAATCAACCACCCGAAATAGCTGAACGCGCCAATTTTTCATAGTTGCGATTGAATCAATCCTGCTACGAGGCTAAGGAACATAGACATTGACCTAGAATCCCGAGGAGATGCTTGACGGTAATTATACAAATATACGCATTGGCATTAAATAGGCATTGCCAGGAATACACCATCAAAGAAGAGCTGTATGGAAACATACTACTTTTGCCAACCGCAGTGAGAGACAGGCGTACTAGGTATGGCGGGCATTGATATAGAAACAAAAATGATCTGATCAGCAAACTGTTTATATGAAAATCTACTTTGACCATGCCTCCCGTGATGTCGGCACACCAGCTATAAACATTCTCTGCCTTTCGGCAACGAATGGATGTAGTATCTGTTATCATTGATGACAGGTGCTTTCCATAAGCCGCGAGAGGCGGTCCTACTTGGCAGTTGAGCCTCCTTCATGGCTTGCTTCTCGGCCCGGTAGCCTAAATTGAGGGGCGTTGCCCTTGGACCCCCTAGCTGGTCTTTATTTAATAGTTAGCCTGTTTGGTGGTTTTTCTGTTTAGTTAGGGTAGTTTCAATGTCGGACCCACTGCTCATCAGGGGTCTTTCATTGAGAGATTGCTATAGACCTTGCCACCGTGATGTTACAACGAGTAGGACGAAGAGATAGAGTGGAATGGGTCCGGGCAACTGATCTTGTAAGGTAAGCATGTAAAATCTTCTTTGAAGGTCAAATGGAATGAAAGGAAGCAATAACTCTCAATCCAACACACTTTCAATAGGTGCCCATTCTATAACTTTCTCTCCCTCTACAACCAAATCCTTTTCTTAAAGATTTTAGATGATTATAGACTGAAAGCCTTAAAGTAAAAAAAGATGCATGTTTGGCTCTAAGATGAACTAGACATGAATTTCAAAGGTTTTACAAAAAATTGATCATTAGATAATCGTCAAAATTTAATCTAAGAAGCACGGAGATGTTATCGCTGTAATGACACGATTGGAAATGTTAACGTTGCATTCTACAATTTTTGTATACATTTTTGTAGAAGAGAAATCTCGTGTTTATATTCCATGTCTTTGAATATGCAGTGTACAACAAATACTTTCTTTTTTGACCTATTATTTCAAAACTTTGGGGTCGTTTACTGTTCCTTTCCTGGGGGAAGGAGAATGTTTAACAGCAATATCGTTCTGTAAGCTGAAGGTAATGGGCGCCTTTACGACTGAAAAAATAGACCCCCGAATAAATGTAGTATATACTACGCCTTGATTATTAATGCGTGCAAGTAGAAAGTTTATTGTTAGTGTAATCAGTATAGCAGATAAAGATAGCAATTTACTTTTAAACAAGGCATTTGCTTCACTTTAACATGACAAGATTTTTTAAATGTTTCTATAAGACGCACGACTTTTCGTTTTTAAGTTGTAACCTGACGATCACGATCCATTTATCATGTTCCAGGTTTTCTCACTACAAACTTTTGATTTATTCTGGGAATCCCAATACTTAAAAGATTATTTTCCTGCTATAAGGCACTTCAACGTGTGAGAAAAGACGTTTTTAAACAAGTGGTAAATTGTAGGAACTGGGCGTGGCCGGTGGGATTGGGCAAAACTGAATACCATGCCTAGAGTTCTGCATTAAACGTACCTGTTAGTAGAACCTTACACATTTCACAGTAAGCACGTTAGTTTGATACCTGAAGTTACAAATGTATAGGAAATTCAAAAGCATTATATTAGGGTGCCAAGACAGCCATTCCGCCTAGGATCATAAAAAAATAAGGCACACCATTCGTTTTTAACACCCACTCACTTGATAAATATTTTCCTGATACGGTACTGAACTATTGATATCAAGCCGTTCATGTAAACCCCTTTCCAGAAAATGGTGTCTCTATAAAACTCTCAAAGTTATTAATTCTGTAACTGTACCTAAAAACATGGCCCGCGAAGAGGGTCTATAGCTATCTTTTTGGAAACAATCTGTTTATACATTGTGAATCGTGAATAGAGAGGAAATCAGTGTATACACAAGAAATAGAATGATATCTTGATGCCAAAAGAGTAGCACTACTGACATGACAATTCTTTTCGTAAAAGAGAAACGGGATTAAGTTGACCTCATCCCCAATTTTCTTTTGCCCCTCTAAACTAAGATAGCTTCAACGGTCCATGAAACATTAACTTAAACAATCCCTGCTTATTTAAATTTAACAGACCAACGCAAAGAGAAACTTTAAATCAAGCTCCAGACGTTCAATGATATACTGATATGAGGGGTGCCAGCAGACCACAGGGAGCAATTAAAATCATGTGGGTGACGGCATATATACAAAACGGCTTTTGAAAATGTGGTCGAGGAGGGGAACAAACAAAGGGCCCTCCTATATTAAGATAGAAGGAAGATAGAAGCAGAAAGAAAACACAGAAGATTAATGACACTCAACCAAGGCAACAGATATGGAACTGCGTGCCAGGCACACATGCTTCTGGGCCTTTTGGCAAGGAAATGGATGTAGTGTCTGTTCTCATTGATGACAGATGCTTTCCATAATCCGCGAGAGGCGGTCTTACTTGGTAGTTGAGCCTGCTTCATGACTTGCTTCTCTGCCCGGTAGCCTAAATTGAGGCGCGTTGCCCTTGGACGCCCCAGCTGCCCTTTATTTATTAGTTAGCCTCTTTGGTGGTTTTTCTGTTTATTTAGGGTAGTTTCAATGTCGGGCCCACTGCTTATCAGGGGTCTTTGATTGAGAGATTGCAATAAGCGTTTTTAAGATAAAATTCTTTTTTGGGAATTGATACTTTTTAATTGTTTTTTGAATGCATATTAATGGGGATGTGCTTGTATTAAAATGCGTAAGAAATTAGATAAAAATATGGATTAAAATCTTGGATCAAACGATACACGGCAACTTCTATAAGTGTTAAATATCCACATCAAACTTTGTTTTACTTGTCAATTTTCTTATCTATTTTAAATTATTTGGATAACTGTTTCCTGGTCGCTTTTGCATGCTCTTAGAGGAATTTAATAACTCAAAAGATATCTAAAAATAAAAACAAGAAGATAATTTAACTATTTTCGTACTCAAATTTTGAGCCTTTACGTATCAATATATTAAAGTACCCCCTATTCACTTGATTGATGTCGTTGTTGTTTGTGCTTTTGTTTGTTCATTTCGTTTTCCCGGACAAGCTCGTAGTCTTTCTTGAAATACTTTCTCAATTTTGACCGGTGTATTCAAGCAGGATCGCAGCCAATTTTTACCATAGGGTCGTCTTAGAAGGCCCTGACATTTTCTTCTTCAAATTTTTGCGCTTGGTGGACTATTGTAAACTTTTGATAAAGTTAGGATTTTTGAGTCTTAAAAATTAAGAGCACACACCCGATAGCGTGAGTCACGAGTTTCATCCCTGGTGGTGACAAATTTTCAATTTCTCCAGTGTTCTTTTCAAGGTAGCAATAAAATTGAAATACAACAGATTGTTTTTCCAGAAAACGGAGATCTAATGACCTCTCTACCAGAGAGTAGTTAAACCAAAGAAAGAGAAATACGAGCTTAACGAAATCAATTGGTCCTCGAAAGTGACGAGAAAACATGCTACGTCATCTGGAGATGCTTACATTTCAAAAAATTATTTTTCCTGAACTTCTTTTTAACTGCAAAAATACTTATAGCTCCTTACTAATGGTGGACGTGTAATATGTGACTGTCATAACTAGTAATTTTATTGTATTCTGTCAGCCATTTCGTGTGAATTATATTATAGATCACTTTATTTCTTTTAACCTTAGTCTTGCTAAAAGTTCCTGCACCAGAAATATATTTAACAGGCATACCACAGTCATGGTATACATCTACTAACTATATCTCTTGAACTTTCAATCTCAAGGTATCCTCTTTGTTTCATTGCTAAAATACTACGGGGGAAAGGGTGCACCCTTTGATAACGCCATTTCAAATTGTAACGAATTATCCGGTTGAGATGCTGATCGTCGATTCTCTAGAATTGTAAGCTCGGATTTGAATGCAACTATCTTAGGTGGTTTTCTTCATTCAATGTTTATCTTCTACAGCAGTACTTTCTTTTCCTTTGGTTGTGAGCATTTTCTCTAGTCTTAAATTTAAAAATTCACGATGCGTTTTGTAATTCGTATTTTTACTGAAAGAAAGCCTTCTTTTGTCCGAAAGTAAGGAGAACATAAGCAGCTGACGTATTCAAAAAAATGAGAAGAGTTAAAAAACACTTTGAGTTGACGCATCCTGATGAAATTGATATTGATGCTTTGTGTCTGGGTTTCAATTGATAAATGCGTATTGAGTAAATTGTTTCTTTTGATTTACAACTCACGATGCTTTTTATAATTCGTCTTTCTACGAAAAGAAAGCCTTCTTCTGTCCAAAGTGAAGGAGAACATAACCAGCTTACGGTTTCAAGAACATGAGATGAGATGAAGAGCAGTTCGAGTTGACGCATCCTGATAAAATTGATCTTGATCCTTTATGTTTGGGTTTCAATTGATAAATGCGGATTGAGTAAATTGTTTCTTTTGTTTAAAAACTCACGATGCTTTTTGTAAATCGTCTTTTTACTGAAAGAAAGCCTTCCTTTGTCCAAAGTGAAGGAGAACATAACCAGCTGACGTATTCAAAAATGTGAGATGAGACGAGATGAGAAACACTTCGAGTTTAAGCATCCTGATAAAATTGATGTTTATCCTTTGTGTTTGGGTTTCGATTGATAAATGCGGATTGAGTAAATTGTTTTATTTGTTTAAAAACTCACGATGCTCTTTGTACTTCCTCTTCTTACTGAAAGAAAGCCTTTCTTTGTCCAAAGTGAAGCAAAACATAACTATCTTAGATTTTTAAAAGCATTAGATCATGGAAACCCTTTAAGTTTACACATCCTTATAAAATTGAATTTGATCTTTTGTGTCTGATTTTTATTGATAATTGCAGTCAAGGGAAATAATTTCTTTTAATTAACAACTGACAATGTTGGTTATAATTCGTCTTCCTACTAAAAAAAAGCCTTCTCTTGTCCAAAAGTGAAGGAGAACATAACCGTTTTTAAATTACTTTACTTCCTTTAACACATAATATTATCCCACCTTCCCACTTTTAATAATTGCTGTTTCTCCTTAGAACAATAGTTACTCCTCGATTTTTTTAATTTTTTTTATGTTTTTTAATTAACTTTTTAACAGGTCAGTCATTTTTTCATATACCTTTGAAGATGTTGTTGAAACAATCGAAAATTTAGTATAAGTATTTGTTGTGTTTTCTACAATTATGTTAATCTTTAGACCGCCTTCCCTGTTTTTGATATTTATAGCTGGTGAAACTGGCTGTTCTCTACTTCAGTGATTATCGAAGGCCAAAGCCCCCCCCCCGGGGGAGTTAGTTTTAAAATTTAGAAGGGGTGCAGTCGAGAAAAGGAGCACTTAGGGAGTCCAAGATATACCGAAGAGGTAGGTGTTGTCTATAGTCAAATATTTTTGGTTGATCAATTTCCTGACTACGCTAACAGGCTGCTCTACTGTTTCTCTTGCATCAAAATACAAAATAAAACAAAGGGACAAGAAATATTACCCTTGTTTTTCTTCCACGCCGCGCATTTTGTTGTTTCACAGCTGGTAGCAAAGTTAGAACTATTCATTGCGAGTTAATTGCATGTTTTACTCATTAGGCATTAAGAAAGGGAATCATGCTCTATTTATATGGAACTAGGGGTTACTTTGAAATCTTGGTAGTGTAAGGGGGTAGAAAATTGGGTGAGAAGCTCTGCAGTGCTTGATATTTTGTATTGTACTCTATATTGTATTTGTACTATATATTGTATTTGTACTCTATATTGTATTTGTACGATATATTGTATTTGTACTCTATATTGTATTTGTATTCTAAATTGTATTTGTACTCTATATTGTATTTGTGCTATATATTGTATTTGTTCTATGTATTGTATTTGTTCTATATATTGTATTTGTACTATTTATTGTATTTGTACTATTTATTGTATTTGTATTCTATGTGGCGAATAGAGAACGGTCAGCTAGCTTAGTTAGTAAAGCGCACGCCGCGAAAGCGTGGGTCACGGGTTCGATCCCCGGTGGTGACATATTTACTACTTCTCTAGCATTCTTTTCAAAACTAACATTTCAAATCCCCTCTTCTCGATGATACTTTCTAACTTTGATGGGCTTTGGATTGATGGCAGGCGGAGGGTAATTCTTCCTTGGTCAAGTCACATGGTGTAGAGAGTCTGGTTTCCAATTGCGTTGAGCTGAATGTCGATGTCCACCGGTTGGAGGACTGGGAGCTAATGTGGCGACTAGAGAAATAGAGTATGTTAACATCGGAGGTCAGCTAGATCAGTTGGTAGAGTGTACGCCGCGAAAGCGTTGGTCACGGGTTCGATTTCCGGTGATGACGTATTTACTATTTCTATAGTGTTCTTTTCAACATTAAGTGTACTTAAGAGTCCAACTGACTATATTCCTGTAAGTGTATTGCATCATGTTATCACGAATGAGCGAGAATATACTTCGAACTTCGAAAATATTTAAGATAAATGTAAAAAACTAGTATGTATGATGTTGACATAAATATACTCAATGCAATGGATTCTGATAACCACATGTGTTCTCTGCCAATTACATATTCTTACTCTAATTAAATCATAACATTCTGCTGTTTGTAAATACAAATCTGACTGCCTGACTGATTTCTGAGTGATTGAAGAATTATTCCTTTAATTGATAAAAACCCGGCTTAGATGCATTGAGATTATTTATTTATATTTAACAAAACTGTTTAAAATAAAAACACGTAATCTGCATAAGGGTTTCTCATCCTCAGACAGTAAATTACCCCCACGAGCTAACAAAATTTTCATGTACGCCCCGATGGGTCCGCCGGAATTTTGCATTGTTTCACGTCATCAAAATTAATTAAGTGCACCATGAAATAAAACAAACAATTAAGGAGTCGTAACGTAACTTATTAGATTTTACACAAAAGTATGTGCAACAAGGGAGTAAGTAGGGGCAATGTTTATCTACCCCTCTCTTTTGAAATAAGGAAAAGCACTGAAACATGCTATTAGCTGTTAGCCTTCCTAGAACCCCTTGTTCCAATTTTACCACCACTAAAATTTCTAATACCCCCTAAGGGGGACCCAGACACCCATTGAGAACTATTGATTTACTTGATCAACAGCCGCATGACGTAATAATAATTTTGTTTCTCAATATTTAAGGTGTGTTAAAAATTACTCTGATGTATTAACCTTGTCAAATACTAGCTTAGCAGACATATTTTGCTTTGCAAAATGGTAGAGAACTAGTGCATTTCAAATACAACATCATTACTATAATTACCTCAAACAGAAAACATTGCTAAATAATAAGAAATTTTTTGAAGTATTTTTACCATGTTAAACATTAGGGAGATGGCCGCCAAGATTTAGTTTTACCAAAACAAATTTACAATTTGCCAAAGTAGAAAATATGGCTTTTATATTTAAAAGTTTCTTGTTTGGCACAATTGATAAAATAAACAATTGCAAGAATGATTTGCCATCTTTATAAAACTCTCCAATATAATATTTTGCTGAGGTTAGCGAAATATTAAAAACATATTTGTTAATTCAAAATTAATTATTTGCTAATATTGTCTCACGATTTGTTCTTATCAACATATATAAACAGCATAAAGTTCTGTTCTTGTTATCACTGAGAATAATACAACACCACTAGTTTGCAAATATAAGAGAACCAACAAAAAAAGAATAAATAAAACAATATTTCAAAAAGAGTACTTAACATAGAAAAAAATGTAGAATTTATTTTAATGACATCAGCACTTTTTTCAGCGAATTTTGCGAAATCCGCTAAGTTCAACTTTGTTTTTGCAAAAATACAAAATTTCGTATCAAGGGAGAGATAACTTTTCTATGGAAATTGAAATAGATAATTCATGCATTTTAAGTAATATTTCGTTAGTTGAGCCTTAAAGTATAGATTTTCGTAAAAAGTACTAAAAGCTAAAAAAAATTTGGAGTTTTTGGTCTTTAAAATATAATTAATGTAATTTAAAGCCCTCTCAGTTACTTATGAATACAATGAAATTAAAGAAGTCGTAATCTACACGAAAAGCAATAATATAAATCTACAAAACAATTCATTAAGATTAATGTTGGCTTTTTAGAGCTTTTGTTTTGTATCGGTAAAATCCGCCAAAACGTCCATTTTTTGACGTTTCTCGTCTTCATTTAAGTATGCAAAGCTGAATTTAGAGACTGACTGCAGTTTGGTCCCTTAAATCCCTTGATTCTATTGTTAATCAGAATGGACCGGAGAAAAAAATTTAAATATGAGCTTACTCGCTTTTAGAAATTGACAATATCTGGAGGTTTGGGGCGAGGTTGATGCGTAAATGTAGCAATAAATATTAAAAGTCATGAGAAACTATCTTTTTACCATTTACTGGTCTTAAGATATTTAGAGAGGTTTGGCTTGGAGAGAGATGGTTAAATTTACTTCCCGTTCTGAAAGCGATTAAAAGTTATTTACGTTTTTCTAAGGCGTGTAAAAAATTCCTCTTACATCTTCCGTAAGGAGAAAAGAGGCTTCTTGAGAGTTAGGATATTCTCTGTGCTTCAGTATTAGCGATTCTTTTAAAGTTAATAAGGTGAATTGAATCC
>JAAAKM020006971.1:112757425-112769405 GCA_010016025.2 Alatinidae sp. Z8VKAUB7J3
GGCTTCTTGAGAGTTAGGATATTCTCTGTGCTTCAGTATTAGCGATTCTTTTAAAGTTAATAAGGTGAATTGAATCCTTTGAAGTAAATCAGAGAGTTCCAATTTGTAGTAAAAATGTCCATTTTATTAACGAAGTCTTTGCAAATTTCTAAGTACTTAACCTTTTAATTCTCTTGCTCAGAATTTTCTCAGAACACATCGTTAGCTCAGTGAATGTTACTGAAGCATTACGAAATCTTTCTTGATCACATTGACTTTTCATTTCCATCGCAACAAGAAATATCAATACATATCAAGTAAAAAAAGTAGTTTCGGTTTAGTAACTACTCTATTACTGTCCAGAACAAGTACTTTTTTCTAGACATAAGGGAAAAGTTCAAGGTAATTTGCATGGCTATGGAAAGGTAGAATACGGATTTTGAAAGATTCTAACTTTAATGTGCCCTGGGAGATATTCCTATTAATAATTCTGCAAAAGTTTTGCTGAATTTCGCAAAACTCTTTAATTAAAAATTTTCGTCCGATTAAAAATAAAACTTCTCACCAGCCTAGACAGGAAGTCTGTCAAAATTTGTAATCAGATGACAACGGGACATTTGGATTCAAGGAGGCAACGCCCAAAGTGGTTACATACTGGTGTTGCAAATGTAGGCAAAAATCATTCCGTCCTTATAAATATATTTATTCACTCATTTTCATTGGTACATGTAGAAGATTGCTATCTGTCATACGTTATGATTGATACCGACATCATATCAGCGTGTTTGCTATCAAAATTCTTTCGTACCATAGCAAGAAATGACATATATAAACACAAGAAAATTAAAGGGAGGTGGACTTTTATATTTTATGGCTTCTATTTATTACACCCTTTTAACTCCTTACCATATAATTAACACTCTTGTTATGTCCAATGCTCTACAACCTTTCTTTCCCCTTTTATCATAATTTTTTACTAAATCCCTTTTTACATGACCCATTTATACTCGTCCCTTCTGAATCTGACCAAAGTGTTTACGTCCATTGCCCTTATTCTAACACTCCAAGCTACGCTACCCTTATCTAAAAATCAGGATTTTATGAATGAAGATACTTTAGTAAACAATTACACTGATATTTTGTAAACTTTCACTTCATCAACATAAGTACCTAGCAATTTGCAATCAATAATGCGAATGTGAATGATTTGACATTCTGTATTGTATGCTCTGCGATGTCATTTAGAACAAAACGTCTGCTCAAATGCAAAACATACGTCCTACAGAGACACTTAAACCTTATTATATGAATGCAAGGAAATACATTGACTGTGAGCTCAATATCTTTTAGACATTACAATGTTAATACTAAAACGTTGGACGTACCTCCGCCCTCCCTATAACATTACTGGCTTTGCCTCAATTTGTTGATAGCGTAAATTTCTACTAAAATTTATATTTCATTCAAGCATTTGGTTTCACAAACTCCAAAATAGAATGTGTTGCAAAAGAAATAATTCCTTGAATATACATGTTTATTTGTTTTGATGGACGTTGCAAGTTAGTCTAACTTTTCATAATTGCCGCGTCCAACCCTAGAACAACTTCTTACATATTTTTTTAGTTGCATCCACTTTTCTCAAATGGCACTGATGAAACTTGCAAATGGATGATAGCCTCTATTTGGCCGAAAACAAATCAGTAACAACTGTACTATTAGCAACTGGAAGACATTTTTAAACAAAATTAAAGACTAGGTATTGTTTTAATGACGAACAGAAAACACATCTACACTCATTAGTCTTTCAAATCTTCCAATCTAAAGATCACTCATTCGGTATTACTCTCTTCTCCAATCCGATCTAATACAACTTTATCTTTCTTGGTACCTCCTTTTTTGAAAAAACGTCATTTTAGTTTCGTTCATTAATGTTGCTATCAAGTATCGGTTCAATGCCGAATGTTTTTCAATGATATATATCAATAGCGTCTTATAAATGCCATACATGCCAATATTTCAAATATAGCTGGTGCAACGTCTTAAAAGGGTTGCACGGGTAAACGAAACCGCTGTCAACTCCCCAAAAACAGCGCAAAAATTACAACAGAGGCACAAGCCACACAAGCCTAAGATTTTTCTCAACTTTAAAACGACTCCTATGAAAGTGCTGTAATACATTCAACAGAATTAGAGAAACTTGCACCTGCATCCGTTGCTGTCGTGTATGAGTTTTCATACCTACTGATTTAGCTTACGCGAGGAACAATCTACACAGTTGCTTGGGCCTCAAAAGGATTTTTTCTTTATTGTCTACACTCTTTTTACGTTTCCTCAGTTAATTGCGCCAGAGAAGCTTAGTTCAGTTTCGGATCTCATAAACCTTCAGTCTCGGTAAGCAACAGCTATGTTATGCCGTCAATTATCTATAGAAACGACCCAAATTCTTTCTACTCTAGTTTTTCAGCATGGATTAAAGTTTGTTTCCTGGTGAATGACCCGATTGTCATACCCTTTACGACAACCCAGCATATTTAATCCGTTTGTGTTTTCTGAGTAGAGAGCATTTCATAATGTTTGACCAATAATTAGGGAAATGGAGGCCATAGTTGGAGAAGCTGATATACGTATTTTACGTAAGTTTGCATACTTTATTTTAACATAAATCGCTAGTGTTATTTCGTCAAAACCTGTTATATGTTAATTGATTTATTTTTTGTGCAATGACTACATCTAATTTTCATTTTTATTCTATTTATCACTATAATTTTATTTTTAAGAAATGATAGATTAGGTTTGAAAAGAGTATTAGAGTAATAGAAAACATGTCACCACCGAGGATCGAACCCGTGACCCATGCTCTCGCGACGTGCGCTCTGCCAACTGAGCTAGGTGAACTCCAATGCTAACATATTCTTTTTCTCTAGTCGCTGCATTAGCTCCCAATCATCCAACGATGGACATTGACATCCACCTCAACGCAATTAGTTCGCTCCCCGGTGGTGACATGTTTGTTATTTCTGTAGTGTTCTTTTCAAAACTAACATTTCAAATCATTTCTTCTCTATGATAAATTATAGATTATCAAGATTTTAAAGGTGTGTTAAATCATATACACAACTTATATTTTCCTTTTTTAGACTTTTAACTAAATTCAGCTTCCAGAAGAGGTTGTATGACTTCCTTTGACTTTATGAAACTGTTGAACTGATTTTTATGAGTTGAAGCCCCAGCCAGGAAAGCTCTTTAAGAAGGTCAAAAATGTCAAAAGAGTAGAAAAGTAAAAGGTCGAAAAGAGTTTATTTGCTGAACTCTTGCAGAATAAAGATGTGATTTACTGCTAAGCCTTAAAAGGCACGCTTTCTGGATTTGATTGGGCTTTCTATGCAAGCAAAGAATACAGGAATTTTACATTAACGTAGAAAACTGTACTTACATAAAAAAATTACTTTAAAAAGCAGTTAGGCTATTGTATCAACTTTACCAATCTCTGTGTTACGAAAGACAACCTTTTGTTAACATGGGAGTAATAAGAGGTGACACATCGCTGCTTTTAAGCCTCAAGACATTGTTTTGGAGAAGACAAGTAAGTTTGATATGGCATATTATTTACAATAAGACATTAACAAAACTCTACACTATCGCAGACACGGTAATGAAATAATATTTGGTTAGTTACATAGATTCCGCTTACTTTGCTGTTGTTCTACATACTTCAAGAACTTTTATTATTGACATTGCACCTTGGTAGGGTAACCATATTAGGAATCGTATCTACTTTCAGCACTTAAGCTCAGAGGAAAGTTTCCCTAACAGTAGCCCTTCAAGGCTAGAGTTAAAGTGTACCTCCAGTGGTCAGAAATTTTTTGATATTTTGTTTATTACACTTAACTGATATGCCTCCGTCCATTTATGAATAAAAAGGAAGCAATTCAAACTCCCTATTGGCCAACACTTTCATACAAATAATATTTATATATATGATAAAATACTCTATCGAATCACGTCATAACGTGCTAAAATGAGCATTCATATCTTTATGATAATATGCGTTTATTTTAAGTTGTTAAAAATTTCTAGCATCTATAGATACCTAGAGTCTTTATGTATGATATTTTTTATAACCTAACTAACTTTATAAAGGATACAAAGTTTATAATATTCTATTGTAAACTATGCATTAGGTATAATATTTGGCGACCATGGTGATTAACGGACTCGCTTGTTGTGATTATTTATCTTTCTATATTATAATTTTTTTTTACTCAAAAGCAAAATGTATGTTTAAAAACAGAAAGTCATTGAGCAGATGATTTTTTTCACAAAACCTCACATTAAAATGAGGGATAAGTGCTACCCTTGGGAATGTACATCCGGGGAAGTAGAGATATTGGTGTGTTGAGAGTGAGGTAGGGGGTTTTACCATTTATTCCTATAAAGGAAATCTCTCCCTCCTACAGATCCTGTTGATATTATAGCATATTATGTATCAACCCTGTCCCTTGGAGTAAACGAAAATGATTCATTAGGCTTTTTGAGACAACACAGTTCTCTTACATTAACTTACTGTTTCGTGCTAAGAGAAACATTTTATTATGTAATCAACCCACAGGTATAATTGTTTGACCTTGTAAACATGTTTCTCAGTTGATTGTGCTGTAAAGTTCACAGTTGCTGAGTTTAAAATAATGTTCAAAATATGTCTAAGTAACTTCAAATCAATTCTTCCGATTTATCATCTTAAAACTGCGCTTACTTCATAAACAAAAGGACGCGGCAACATATTTTTGACCTTCCGTTGCTAGAAGCAGATTCATACAAAGGCACTTGATACATAGTTTCCTAGTTTGTTCTTTAAGTGGTGATTCTTTACTACACTCGTTTTCAAAAGGAGGCATGTAACGAGGGGACTCGCATATAAAGCCAAGGAATGAAAGAAGAGTATTAGATGTCGTAGTCTTTGTTTAAAAAACCGTGTTTTGTTTTTTTAATGGTATATTTCTTCTGGTAAAAAGTAGAGATAGGATGCAGATCTTGAAAATGTGTTGCACTTCATCTGCATATCCTTACAACATAAGATCTGAACATATTTTTGCACTTCATTCACGGCTGCTTACAACTTAAGAAGGCACATGAATACTACATATCTTGATGAAGCTAGCGATAATGATGCAGAGAGCATAAAAACGATTTATAAAGTCTTTATTACAATACGAAAACGTGTTACATCAGATGATTAGCGAGGACAGTAACGACACTATTATTGATAAATAAAGTCTAAAGGAAGAAAGTCAAGATAAAGATGGGTTTCCGGGTGAGAGTGAACAAGAAAAGGACGATGTATGGATGGGATTTGTGCATCGCGCATACGATAAATACCTCGATGACTTTAAGAAGTACTATGAGTCTATATTAGCTGAAGGAGAAACTACAGAAAATGCACCTAACAGTGCAAGGAAGCTTTTACAGGCTTTTCCTGCCAAAGATACGTCAGGCTGTAGCTACAGACAATCTGCGCCTACTAAAGTTATGGAAACACATGGAGTAAGATCCGATTTATGAGAAGACGATGTAATCTGTAGAGAAGCTGGAATATTAGGATGATTTTGACTATTAAGAGGCGGTGCAATACGCAGTACATAAGAGAATTTTTTTTCAGGAAAATCGTTTACGTCAGTAAGCGTTTAGAAAAGACATCGCTTCAATAATGTGGATATTTTTTAGTTTGATTCATTGTGTCCCGTACTATTCTTATGATATATCATAGTTTACGAGAATCTGTACAATGAACCAGAGTATTTTAAAACTGTACATGCTAAGGGAATGAATGAAAAAGAGTACAGAATAGAAAGTCCCTTATTTTTCCATTATTTCTGCATTTCATTTGAACATTCAGACATGACATTTATCTTTGAAATCGCTGATTTTTGCTATTGTTCTTTGTTAATTTTTGTTGCTCTTTGCTATCGTTCTTTATAGCTCTTTGTTGCTCTTTGTTGTAAAGTTATGTCTTCCAGGTAATTTACAGTTTAACGGAAAACGAACAACGTATCAAGTATTGATTATAATTCAAATCCAAATAATTGATGTTACTCGGCAATACGTAGGCGCTCATAATATTGGAATTTACTTACACCAACTTATATAGGCCACGATGACCTTTTGCTTTCAAATGTGTCTCTGACCTATTGTTTCCTTTTCTTCCCTGAAGACGACAAAAGGTTAGGCTGAAACTAAATGGAGAGCACACAACCTTCGCAAAATAAATGATTAAGCTACTTACAAAGACAAGCAAAGACTGTAAAATGTGTAAAAAAAACATGGACCGCAGTCTTGAAAACCCTCATGTGTGAACAAGCTCGTCCTGACTTTAATGACAAACAGAGTATTCCTTGTGATACGCTTTATTAAAATGCAGGTGCACTTCATACCGAAACCATTTTTGAATTTTTAAATTTTTGAAGCAAGGAGAAACAAGATATTAAATTTGCAACATTAGCAGTACTAAGAGACTACATGTCAAGTATGTTGTATTCTTGAGAGGGCGTAGCGCACAGATAAAGGCAATGAAAGACGCAGGAGATTGCAGTTTGATCTCTTAAAACTCCACAATAAAAGAGAGTGACTAATATTTCACCTCGGCAGTTCGATTGGAGGTTGACGCAAGATGGCAGCTATCAAAGATGGCTGCCAGTACATATAATAACATCCCCCTTTCTTTGAAATGAAACAAGAACAATCGCAGTTCAACATTAACTTATAATGTTTTCATATTGCTTGATCCCATAGTTTTAAATAGCAAGCGGTGGGGAGCTTTAACAGTTCTTCGTGTTCTACGTAGTGTAAGTATGTTATGGACTGAAATATGTAGGAAAACTGCTACAGTTGTTAAGGAAAGTGCTAGCTGTAAGTAATGGTGGATTGTTGGCTGATTCATCTATTGGATCTCTTTGTAATAACTGGCAAGTTGTTCAGGCTGTGGCTCACAAATAGTGCAAATATCGCATCTGTTACGTGGGAGTTGTCCATTTGCTGTTTCAACAATATATGATCGTGGCTGCAATGTGGTTGATACAATCTGTGCAGGTTCCCACAAGTGTGTCATCGGATGTCGAATTCTGACATGTTGACCTGAGGCCAAGGGTGGAAATTCTTTGGTATGATGATTGCAGTATGCTGGGGATGATTATTTTAGGTTGATGATTTGGCTTCGATTGTTGTCACTGGTTGGAGAAAGGTAGCATACAAGCGTTGTTTTCTATTGTCTACCTGATAGCAACTCAGCTTGTGATGCAAGGTTTGCAGATAATGACGTAGAGCAGTATTTTAACATGGCTCAGTGTGGATCTGATCCAGTTTCTCTGCATTTTATGAACATACGTTTAACGGTTCCGACAAGGCGCTTCATGAAGCCATTGGAGTTGGGAAGATGTGGTGATGATGTATTGTGGTGAAATCCATAGATGCAAGCAAACTCATCAAATTCAGTCAAGGTAAATTGAGGACCGTTGTCCGTCAACAGCTGCACTGGTATACCATACTCCTCAAAGAAACCTTTCGTTAAGGTGATGACTGCCTTGGAAGATTGTGAGTTAAGCTTTTGATTAGGGGAAGTCTGGAGTATGTGTCTCCAACCAAAAGAAATGTGTAATTTTCCCATAAAATAAATCAGTTCCAAGAATATGCCATTCACATGGAGCAACATCATAGTAATGTAGAAGTTCTTTTGGTTGTGAAGGCTGGTGTTTTTGACAAGTAACGCATTTTCATACCATATCCCCAATTGCTCTGTTCATATTGACCCAGAAGACAAAGATGCGTGCTAATAACTTCGATTTCATCGTGGATGACTATTTCATAGCGGTAATTCCAGAAGAAAGACAGTAATGCTGGAGAGTCCTTCCTTTGCACAGGCCAACCTGTGATGACAATTTCTACAAGAGCACTTATTCTGGTGTCTTGGGCAGTAGCATTGCGAAGCTTATCAAGACATGATGGTGAAGCATTAAGGAGCATGTCTGTGTGGTGCATGTCAACATCTATGTCTGGAATTTCAAATTGTTTGAGAGGACAAACTCTAGAAAGTGCATCCGCAATAGGAACTTCTTTGGCAGGGTGATACTGGATGGTGAAGTTGTATTTCTGTGCACGTAGGAGCATTCGAGATAGTCGTAGAGGTGCGTTAACCATGTCTTTTAGAGCGAAGGCTTGCAGTGGCTTGTGATCAGAATGGATTATCACATGCAGACCGTAGACGTAGTAATGGAAGTGCTCAAGTCCATATACAGCGGCAAGCATTTCTTCTTCAATATTGGAATAGCATGACTCTGTGTCTGATAATGATTTACATCTTAAAGCTATGGTGGTTCCGTCCTGCAGTAAAGCTGCACTGAGGACTTTGGAGGATGCGTCTACTTGTAGGACCAATTGCTAGTCTAGATTGAAAAAGTGAAGAGCTGTGCATCGAGCTATATCTGCTATTTCTTTTTTTTAGTAGAACACTTAAAAAATAAGTTTAGTTACCTATACTTGGTGAAAATCTGTGAAGATAGTTTACTAGTCCTATAAATAATATCAATTGCTTGCTATCCTGAGGTGCTGTCATGTCTTGAATAGCCGAAATCGTTTTTGGTTCAGGACGAACTCCATCATTGCCTATGAGGTGGCCAAAGAAAGGTATTTCTCTTGCTCGTATGATCAGCTTATAAGGGTTGAATCTTGGGCCTTTTGCCTTGGCACGTTCAAGGACTGCCTTGAGTGCTATGTCATTATCATGACCGTTATCAGTAAATCCAACAATAACGAGGTCGTCTGCTATACCTAAGACATTGGGAATGTCTCCAAACATTTTGTCAATGGCTCTCTGAAGCTCATCTTGGACAAATGAGATACCCATGGGCATACGGTTGAAGCGATAGCAAACAAACGGGATGTGGAAGGTTGTAAGTTCTGCACTGCTGTCATCAAGAAGAAGGTTCCAATATCTTAAGCGAGTATCCAAAATATTGAACCATTTGGCGCCATGTAATCGACTGAGGATATCATCAAATGTTATTGTTATGTAGTGTGGTCTCTTAATGACTTGGTTTAAATCGCGAGGATGAAAGCAAAATACAAAGTTTTCCATTTTTCTTCATCACACATACACAACTGTTACGTAATCTGTAGGGTGTGCTACTTGTGAGTGAATATTCTGGCTGACGAGAGAGTCTAACTCTTCCTTTGATGCCTCTTTCAGGGCTAAGGGAATAAGTATTGGTGGATGAATTACAGGCTGTATTTCAGAATTGATAGTAATCTTCAAGGTGCCTTCAAAGCATCCGGTGCATTCGAAGATTTCTTTATATTGTTCAAGAATGACATTTTGTGGGTCAGTATCACCTTTGAGCTGAGCTGATGGTTGACATTGTATGAGCTGAACGGGAAAGTGGAGCGATACAAGTTCAAGCGCTTTGCATGTAGGCAAGCCAATTAGGATAGGTCCTTTGGTTTCAGTTATATAGAAGTTTGCAGAGGTAAATTGTGTTCCATGGCGTACACATGTACACAAATGTACACGTGCCGTGTTGAGTAACAATAGTTCCACCATTAGCTACGATTTTGACAGTGGAAGGAGTAAGCTTGCATGAGCTTTTTGGCACTGCATTGTCGAGAATTCGCTGGTAAATGGAATGTGGCATAATGTTGCCCTTCTGGGCGTGCCCATATTAATAAATAGTTAATTTGGACAGCTTTATCAATGTCCTGTAAGGGCCCGTGAAAATGCAAACAACTGGAGCGAAAAAATCGTTTTATTGCGTTGTCTAAGTCACTAGCTGACCAGTCCCTTGTTGGCGGAGGTAGCGATACGAAGGCTATGTTGCTTTCGTCCAAATCACAAGGAGGATGAGTGAAGGTAAGGAAATGGCGGACGACGATCAATACCACAAGGTGCGAGTTGACTTTTTCGTGGTTACTCTGTTTGAAAGAGGAGCTCGGCAGCCGTACTGACGATAAAAAACGTTGCATGGACGGAGTTAGGATCACTCTGACACCATGTTGTATTCTCGAGCCAGCGTAGCGCACAGATAAAGGTAATGAAAGAAGCAGGAGATTACAGTAAGTCCGATCTCTTGAAACTCAACGATAAAAGAGAATGATCAGTATTTCATAATCGAACTCTCGATATAGAGAGAGTTCACTACATTTCACCTCGGCAGTTCGATTGGAGGTTGACGCAAAGATCATCAAAGATGCTGGTACATATCATAACAAAGTACACCCACAATAAGAGCGTAACCCAATTGCTGCGCCATTCCATAGTTAACTCTGTGCTCTACTTAAAAGGTACCTAGAGATTTTTATGCATTGCCTTTCAGATAAATCTTTTTTGATCAAAACTGTGTGAGACAATAATATACAGCAAGAAAAGAAATTACTTACTCTGCGGCTACATGGAGTGCAGTGTCGCCATACAGGAATTGATTATTTACATCCTGCATAAATTCATGCCTTACTTTGGCATCTTCTTCCTTTACGTTGCCTATTTTGGAATCATGATGACTTGAATTATCATAACTTTCATCCCTATCGTAAGCAACTCATTGCAGTCACTCTAACAAGGGTGCGATACACCGGTCCATCGGCCGTTGCGTCATGTTTATGACACTTCTAGTCCGGCGAGAATGTCATTGTTGGCCCGTATCACACAGTGTTTTCACGGGCCACGGACTATAGATCACTGACCGTAGTTCGCAATTCAAAGCTGCCCGTTAAATGTAGAGTTTAGATGCAGAGCGCCTGCATTTCAAAGCTGCCCTTAAAAGGATGCTGGCCGCAAAGACAAAGTTGCCTGTACCTGAGAGTATCTAAAACTCCAACGGGGCTTTAAATTGCCGGCACCGCCGCCCCTGAGTCACATGTTCCTTAGATATCTCGTAGCAATAAAAGGTTTCAATGACATCACATTTGAAGACCAAGTGATGGTATTTTATGAAGTTAAGTCCGCGTCGAACGGATTTATCGTTGGAAACTGCACAAATCTCTAGGTATATTGCTAAGGTTTTGACGGCACGACCATCAGGTTGTTGACTTAACGCGCGTTTGAAAGGTTTGAAGGATGCGCGTGTGAATCCCACTGCCGCTTGTTCGTTAATGTCTGCATTGGAGAAACACTTAACCCTTTTCCCGGTGGCCTCCTGAAGGCCTAGGACCCCATAAAATGGCAATTTGATGACCTGTGTTGTGTTTTATGTTTCACTGTTTGGGTTTTATCGGTCACAGAAGCTTTGCTGGCCGTACGGATAATTTCATCTCTTGTTCAAATTTTAGACAACACACGTACAGAAGAAGGTTGTGACAGAGTCCAAGGCCATTGTTTCTGTAAGTGGAGATGATGAAGACGATCTGCAAAAGGTAAATTAAACATCATAATCTGATTACAGTTTTACATTGATAAGCTAAACACCTCTCCAACAAATCGTTTGTAAGAGTTACCGAATATCGATATATACTTGACACCGCGTTTTACTTAACTTTTATATGAAACTGCACAGGCTTTAAAAAGAAGTAGTTGACTGCAGCCGCAAAGCCAGCCCATTGAGTAAACAAACTGAAACACGTTTTGCCCAGTTTTCCTTTAGTAGTTTGTTGTAATTTTGACCGTATGCTGTTAGTGGCTTGCATTTCTTAATGTTTACCTGCTAGGCTGAATGTTATTAGATTAAGAACACCTTACCTTACTTCAGGGGAGGGGAAACGTTTTGGCTTGGAGGTCACATTTTTAAAATTTGAGAGACGGGCCGGGTCAGCACAAGATACGATCCGTATAAAAAACTGCATTTGTTAACAGTACGTATCAAACAAAGCATCAAACTATTAAAATGCTATTTGATGACAACAGTGTTATTTATCACCCATTTATGTTAGTGCATCGAAGTCTAGTGGTGTGAATGCAATCATTCACAGCAAACTTTAATTCGCTACTAATCTTCGGCGGGCCGGAATAACAGGCCGACGTGCCGGA
>JAAAKM020006971.1:112792187-112819092 GCA_010016025.2 Alatinidae sp. Z8VKAUB7J3
GAACATTAGGGGAGTTTGGCGTTGACATTTAACTACTAAGTATATATAGAACCAAACCACCAGTTTCACCGCTGTTCCATTTTATTTCTATCAGCCCTACAGACGTTGAGTCTCACGTGTATAAATTTTACGTCGTCATCATCGCTTGTAACTCAAGCCTTATGGAAGACGAGGAGTGCCCTTGATTATTCTTTTAACTCTCTCAGTCGATGATATCCAATATGCAAAAAACATGGGAACTAGATCCATTTTCTTACCTGTGATGTCATACCCTATTTGGCAAAATTCATTAGATTCCAAACACTATTTGTGGACATTGCTCACTTTCAATTTGTTGTTGCAGTTAAATATCGAAATGATTGTCTGTGACGTCATCGACTTGGTCATTCACGTACTCGTGTGCACCAAGTTGCAAAGGTTGCTTACCAGCAAAGGAAATTATTGCATCAATTGTTTTTCAAAAAACATGCATTTTCAATCGTTGGATCTTCAGAAACTGTTTGCGATCCAATGTTAAAGGTTTATCAAAATTTATTAATTGCATCAAAGAGTTGCTTTTACTAACACACTCAACTTCAAAGGACCCTATTAACCTTGAAAGTTGCTCAAAGCAATAAATAAATGTATTTGGCATATTTTTGCTGACCTAAGTTATCACAAACAAATTTTCAAAAGTAAACGTTTGATTAAACTAGTTGTTTCCAAAGAGGATGGATCCACCCCTCTTGGGACGCAGGAGACATTCAAGGCGGTTTAGAAAGAAGTTGGAGAAGGTATTACAGATTACACATAAGGTTTTTATTGCTGAGTTTACTTTTAAATTTTGTTTGTGTAACACTTGCTGAAAGTATTTTCATCGTTTATTATCTTTAAACTGAACCACTCCAATACAAAACACACGTCATAAGCTTGTCTTGTATGGATGTTTGTAGGGAGGGGGAGCTGGGGATGTGTTTTGGGAGACAATGAGGTGATGGAATACAAAATTTGGGAATCACTTGATTAAACAGACCATATGAAGTTTAAGATATTCCCCAAATTTTAGGGCATTTGTCTTGTCTAAAAGTAATTTTGCAATTAATAACAGACTAAAGTAAGAAGCATGTATACAAGAAAATTTCAAACTGAAAATTCTGATTGTTAAAAACTTTAGACATATATTAGATCTTTTTATGGAACAAGATTTGAATTTTCCTTCTTGGCTTTTAAGGAAAAGTCACTCTTATTAAACTATTAAAGTATCTTCTCCCAAAAATGTAAATGCTTACTAACTTATAACCTCGTGCCTTTCATGTTGTGCGGTTTGCTTGCAACAGAGTTTTGTTAGTTCTTAGTCATGTGTGCTAGATTCTGTTGTAAAGGTAGTATAGTAGTGTTGCTGGTAGAGTTAGTGGTTGCTACAACCATGAGAATAACACAGAAGGAATCTATGGTCTGTTATTAGTCAAAAAGCATGCATGGTTCAAGCAATCACCCAACACATTGTCAGTTTGTGTAATTTGTCAACATCACTTACAGTCACTAATGTAACAACAACTAACAAAGCCAATTTTACACTTGTATTTTGAACACATAACAGAAGTAACTTGTAGTTTTCTTCCTCTGTACACGAAGAATGATCACAGTTTACTTAAATGGCAAGGTTTGCCGAAAAGTCCTTTGACATGAGTATCGTTTGATGGTACAACAGGTACTGAATATGGCCTAGGACCTTTCTTGTTTTATGAGGGAACGAGGATGAGAGGCACCTGCTGATAAGACCATTTAGGTCTTACAAATATTATTATGCTGTTCTGTGAAGGTTTTTGTCGATTAATGTTACAAGGCGTAAAACGTGGTGATCAGTTTGTTTAAAGTTATTCTTTGCATTCACTGTGTGTTTCAATGATGAAGCACCACTCCTCCAATTGGTCTCTACACAAGCAGAACCGCATGAATGCTCGATCTGAATGCTCTATCAGGTTACAGGGCATTAAATAACGCCTACTTTCGATGTAGTATCAATCACGTGGCCGTAGATGAAGGTCTGTTAATGATGATCTGGCAACTCAGATAATGAATAGTGTATCGTCCATAGATACTAGTGATTACAATGATTGACCTTTACAATAGCTATGTTTGTCGAGGATAGGCTAATTACGTCAAATGTCACATGAACGTAACTGTTTGAGAGCATTAATTTGCTATCATTCATGCTGTTGCAGAATTCTTCGCGTTTATCTTTGCATTAGACATAACATTAGTCAAATACATCATTTTTTTTGTTTGTTTATTGTCTTACATTAATTTTTATTGCATACCCCTTTGTTTGTGCGCATAGGGAATGAAAGCCAACTTTTCATTTACCCGATACTCGAATCAAGGCAGTAGCTACCAAAGTTTAGGGAGTTATCTTGCAAGAGATTATGGCTTTGGGGGATTGGATATAGTAGTAGTAGTAGTAGTAATAGTAGTAGTAGTAGTAGTAGTAATAGTAGTAGTAGTAGTAATAGTAGTAGTAGTAGTAGTAGTAATAGTAATAGTAATAGTAGCAGTAGTAGTAGTAATAGCAGCAGCAGCAGCAGCAGTAGTAGTAGTAGCAGTAGCAGTAGTAGTAGTAGTAGCAGCAGTAGTAGTAGTAGTAGCAGCAGTAGTAGTAGTAGTAGTAGTAGTAGTAGTAGTAGTAGCAATAGTAACAGTAATAGTAGTAGCATACCAAATTCATAAGTAACAGTAAAGTTAGAAACTGTAATAGCAAAAGAATCAGACTTGGAAGGAAGCAGAGAACCATCAATAAATGCCAACAATAATCAGCTTGTAAACCCTTAAAGATAGTCATACAATTTCCTTAAAAGTAATTTCTTACCACTACTGTAAGTCCATGAAAGCCATTTTCCATTTTTTACCTGTATTGCCACTTCATGACGTTCCAGTGCCGAGTTTGACCTAGTACATCTGATGGAAACTCTCAGATAACAGTTAAAAATGTCTTAACAATAAGGCTTGAACAAGTAATTCGATTGATTAAACATTCTAGTGTCCTTTCGATTTGCTTTAGCTGCAGTGGCCATATTGAAAAATGTGTGTGACAACATGTTAATCAGGCTAGAAAAACAACTTCACAATAGCATAGTAACTATGGATAACTTGACCCAGAGTGTTCATTAGCTCAGAACAATAAAACAGAGGCGTGTTAGGTAACTATATTGTTAGAAAGGATTATTTTTTAAATTACCAAAATATGATAGGGCTGTTGAATTTCCTCTCAATAATGAAGATAGTTTAAGTTTGTAACGTGGGCTGAAATTGTGATAGTACTCGGATAATTCAATGAGATACACTCAATACATTGTTATTGCGCTAACATGAATTTGTGAGATCGTAGGAGAGATTTGGAATTATTGGGACCTTAAGGTATAAACAGCAGTGATTTGCCATGGTGTTAAAAAGGACAGATAGATCAACTTTTGGCCTTAGTTTAGTTTAGCCTGATTAGGGGACGAACTTTTAAAGTAAGGTTGAGAAAGCCTCGAGTAACATTGCTATCCTGAATTCTGAGAATAGCTCATCTCAATATAATAATAGCATACCTTTATACCGAATACCTGTTCTAGAAAGGGGTTTTAAGAAAGCATTTAAACCTTCCGCGTCAGCATAAACTTAAACGATCTTGACTCTATAGGTTATCGAAGCGTATTTTATTTGGACGTTATCTAAACTATTTTCAACTTATACTAATCTTAAACAACAGGACGGAAGATAGTCACCTTTGTCAATTTATGGAAGCAGTTATCGTGGGTGCATAGCCTCGTTCCCTTGTACTGCTGTATCAAGGATGAAAAGAAATGTCTTAAAAATACATGATCTCTAAAATAATGACTGAGTCAGCATAAATCTGCTTGACAAGCTTATTTCTTATGAACTACAGCACTTTGAAGTTGCTTTCCATCAACTGCAATGGGTCTTTCCATTTCATCTTCGAAAAGAACCTATAAATTATTGCAATGACTCCTAACAGTCACAAAATTTGTAAAGTTGGTTAGTAATACAATAGAATAAAAACGGATGTCACCAACAACTTTCCCACGGTACAACCGCGTGCCATTTATTCCACCCAAAAGCTGCTGCCTGTTGCCCCAAAAGTCGTACTACCTGTCACTCGTAAAAGTTTATTAGTTTAAAATTTCATGTGTCCCTTGGCGAGCGAGTATAAAGGTCGTACGTCGCGGAGGTTACATGATACAATCGCGCAACATGTGCCGACTTTCATTATTAGACGCAGTAAAAATTCCAAAATTTTACCTAACCGCATAAACAAAGCCAAGTCAACAGATCCCGAAACAGACTCGGCAATAGGACAGCATTTGATTGAAAACCCATCATCTGCTGACAACTATCAAGAGAATTCGTTTAGAGTATTAGCCAAAGCCCGATCTCCTTTTCATCTTGCTGCTTTAGAAACCGCATTTATCAAAACAAAGAAGCCGGTTCTCTGTCGACAAAAAGAATTTGTCTACATTTTCACCTTTTTCAATTACACTAGTGGCAGAAAAGGTGTCGCTCTCGCGACTGTTATTTTGTACGATGTGTTTTGGTCTTCTCGCTTCGTATAGATCCATCGTAATAGCTTTCTCGCTTTACTCCATGCAATTGCTGTAATACGTGTAGGCCTATAGCAAAAACCTTAACGATATGCATCTGTTTTTAACCTAATATGCACGCAATCCCAGGACTCTTATTATCAGACAATGTTCTTCTCTTCCAGGGAGATCTAACGTCATACGTCTACTCCTTAATCGCGATGTCTATCATTATCCGTTTTCAAAAAGATAATAAAGCTTTGAAGTTAAATATTCAGTCGTGCATATACCCCTTCCTCTAGTACAAATATATTTCTTAATTTGTAATTTTACATTCCTCTTTTATGCGATGTCATGTTATTAGACATGTATAAACACCACTACTAATAATGGATGTTAATAAATGATGTTATTACTGCCAGCTCTTATTGTCGTAAGGTAATAAAAATATTTAGACGTTGTTGTGGTTGTGCCAATAAATTGGTTTCCAGGCCCCACCTTTTCTTACCCATAACCCTCAAAAATTGAGCGTTGACATTCATGGTTAAAATGGACTCATTTGGTAGTTTTGATACAGTGTTCAATAAAGACCAATGACATTGTTGATGTGAGCAGCTGAGAGCATAAAACAGAGGATAATCGATCTAAGCCATATTTTTGAGATTTTATAACACCCCTTGATCCCTCTCCCCCTGCAATCAATAGCTTAATCAAACACTGAGGTGTTTGTATTTAACAGAATTGTTTCAGTTACAATGTCGTTATGATCTCACACAAATGTTCGTGACTGATCTAGTATGTCCAGAAAATATCATAAAGCGGGCACTTTATAGGTCAGCCTTTGATATAATGATATTTGCTTAAAATTCCATGATCTTAAGGAAATGCTAACATAGAAACCTATTCACTCGTGTTACAACCATTATAGTCATTATTATTACAGATATTACTATCAAAAATGTTATTAAAATCATCCAAGAATCTTAACGAATATAAATAGTTGTCTACTTTACCTGTTATTTCTTATCATACATGTACCTGTTATATTAATCTCGTCTTTTTGTTACCAAATAAAAACCTGGAAAGGAGTGTCTGAGTTTTCTTCACAAGTGACGGGCTTCCTTGTTGAGATGTCGATTGTAATGTCATGAAGGTCAAAACGCACGAAGCTATTTTATAAACAACATTGAACTGTGCTTATAATTTCCTTCTTTAAAATTGAAGCACAATAATACCATAGCTGTTAAAGAGTATTACGTGACAAGCTGGAACAATCAAGATGTTTTGTTTATAATAAGTCACAACGTGATAATTTTCTGAAATATGAATCCGAAACCAGCAACAAAGACATAAGGAGTATACTCAGTAATCAATTCATGATCACGACCTAACTAGATGTTGTTCTCACCTCTAGAAATGACTTGTAATGGTTGGGAAACCCAGAGAAATAAGTTAGAATGTTTTCCCTCGGTCATGTTTACATCCATAACCTATCGATAATTTGCCTTACGACATGTACGTATTTTAGCCCATTTGAAGCTGCAGGTACCGTACGACATACGTTAAATGCTGCCCATATTGCTATTACCTCATTTGACAGGCACTTCTGTACCAAGTATCCTTTTGTCTTTCAATTATCCATACATCATAGGTATAGACCATCTGCTAACGAGTTGAAGCTAATGGTCTTGGAGTCCCTTGGGAGGTCTTGGCGAATCCCGATCCAAATCCCAATTATCACAGTGGCTCACAAAATGGCAGATTGCTTAGTATATTTGCTTGAACTGAGCATCCAAATCGCAGTCTCTGATTTTGAAGCCTGGTTCTAGTATGACAGTTAATGAAATGGACACAGAATGATTTAGGTATCGTTGATTTACTGACAGCTGAACAAGACAGTGTGTGGTGAAGAACATTGGTGAACATTCTAGGTTGGTGAGCGATTGTGGGCGCCCTTTACAAAGTTTTGTACCAAAATAGAGGAAGATAACGCATTCAAGTATACCAGAAGAAAAACAACTTTTAGCAACTGTATTTCACTGCTGATGTAGAGATATGGCATCTAATTCAATATTTCAGTAGAATTCTCTAGTTAAGAAGATCAAAATATATAACTTTTTAAGTTTCCGCTCCTCGTTAAGAAAAGTTTGGGGGTGTGGGAGAGAAGACCACAACAGCAAGTTAATTGCTCCATTGGCATAAATTACAAACATTTTGACAGTACTGTTTAAGAAATGTTATGTTTTCTACAAGTGGCATAGTGTGAGAACACGTTTTTGTTTCCTGCTTTGCTGATCACGAACCTTAGGGGGCGCAAGGAAAAGAGGACAAGAACGACCTGTTAGGTAAATGTCAGAGGACAAATGGCTTCTGCTTGTCATATAAACTTGAAAGAAGAACTAAAACTTAAAATATTGAGAAGAGGATGCAGGGGGAAGTAGGGATAAAGAGGATACTGATATAGGGAATATGATAAGTAAATTGGATACAATTAATAATCATTACTTAAATATATATCGAATCATAAATTGCGGAGGAAGGTGATTAGAGATCCTTCTGAATATGGCACATAATGATGATAGTGATGATGCTGGTGATGACAATAATGATGTTAATGATGATAATTATAATAATCATGACGTTGCAAATGATAGTGATAATGATTGTGATAATGGTAATGATGATGATGTTGATGATGATAGTGATGATGATGATGATGATGATGATGATAATGGTAATGCTGATGATGACGGTATGGTGATGACGACTGTAATAATGATGATAGTGATGATGATGATGATGATGTTGATGATGATGATGATAATGATAATGCTGATGATGACCGTATGATGATGACGACTGTAATAATGATAATAGCGATGATAATGGTGATGATGATGGTGATGATGATGATGATGGTGATGACGATGGTGATGATGATGATGATGATGATGTTGATAATGATGGTGATGATGATAGTGATGATGATGATGATGATGATGATAATGCTGATGATGACCATATGATGATGACGACTGTAATAATGATAATAGTAATGATGATGATTATGATGAATATGATAAAGATGATAATGATAATGATTATAATCATCATGATGTTGATGACAATGATGATTTTTATAATACTGATAATTGTTATGATGATCATAATAATGTTGGCGATGATAATGACGATGACGACGATGATGATGAATGAAGTCTAGTTGAAAGTCAATTCCGTTGAAACCGGGCGTAAGTCTGATTTCTATACCGCTATAAGTCTACTGCTATCAAGTCCTCGACACTGGAAACCTCATCATTCACTTTTCATAAAAGTGCCAGTTGGATGCTTCTTTTATGAAGAACGTTGCATTGAGTCCAGTGAGATTAATTTCTGATGGCAAAATCAACTCTGGATCAATGCAAGCTATTCATAAATCTTGATCTTTGCTTTGTTTAGGCTATCTCTAGGTGGTTTTCTTGACGTGTGAAAGAGCAATTTGTCTGCTGCTTGAATATTAGGACGTGAAAGGTCATATTTCTCGTCTGTTTATCTTGCATTTTCTTTGGACCAATATTATGCTCATTTGAACAGACAGTGCTTAGAAACACACAGCAAAGTCACTTACTCAAACAGATTTTTAACGTAGATAATTTCAACTTATAACACACGACCATGGTATTTTTTGCGTAGAAAACATACGTATCAACCCTTTGAATAATTAGGAGAAAAACACTACATATGTTAAGAAAATACATAGTCTAGTTTATAGAGTGTACATCAGGTAATACAACGCAATATGGGAGTTATGAGATGAAGTCGATTTTCTACGCGGGAGGTTCTATTTGAACAACACTCGACGTAAAACTACGATTAAACTTTCATCCATAAAGAACCAATTATAATATGATTCATTTACCAGGTAACAGTCAGGGCATCGTGGATACATACATACATTTAAATTTTATTAGTATAAAACAATAACAAAGAATTGAATAGAGAAAGGAGGTGTCTGTTTTTACTAGTGGTTATAACATGCTGCCTTCTGATATCAACAAAGAGCTGTCACACGCGGAAGTCCATTTTTTAATGTCCAATAATTGAAATTTTTTTGCAGTAAACTTAGTTTCAAATTCACTTGATGGATGCTGTGTATTTAGCACCTGCGAGTAAACAGATTTGAATCACACATACGTCTTATTAAAATAATCTGCTGATTTTAGTGAAGCAAGTGTTATGTGAGCAAAATATTGATTGATCGATTTATGGACAGTGACTAGAAAGGAACAGAGGACGAGTGAGGAATTGTTATCACCAGCTTGTTACAGTAGTAGTAGAATAGGCATCACGACTTTATGGATGACAGCTTATACAGATAGGAGAGCAGAGTATGACAGCTATTAACGGGGTATAGGAATCAAAGCTATAATATACAAAATTGATTAAATTCTAGGAGAACAGCCCGATTATAGTTTTAGAATAATGGCGTAAAAAGCGTATGAATCATAACTAGTAATAGTTCACCGACTGCAGCCAAAACGAAAAACCGTTTGTATGCATTCAGTGGAAATTCAACAGACCTCGATATTTGAGTCCGAATCATTTTCGTGGAGAGACTGTCCCAAGAAGACAAAATCCCTATCTGCGGTCTGTAATTAATTGAAGAGGGGTCTTTATTTAGAAGGGGCCTATAATTTGAGGGGGTCTATAATTACTTGACATGATGCTAAAAAGGGGTCTATAATTGGAGGGGGTCTATAATAAGAGGGGATCTATAATTAGAGGAGATACGGTATGGTTTTTTCGGCTGATATTTTGGGTAGCTCTTAACATTTTCGAGGAGGTTCCATTAAGAGATTTAGCTTTATGATCGGAAAGATACATATCTCATTACCATATAGCTGCTTTGATGAATGAGAGATTAATAATTTAAATAAATAAACAAAGCTTCTTTCGAAAAATAATCTTTAAAGCCTTTCTCGGTATGCAATTTTATTGGTTTTATTATCAACTCTTGTAAACTAAACGATTTACAACTGAGTAACTTTGAGTAACTTTTTAAATTGTGACAAACTTCATCATATCACGAATTATCGAGAATAGAAGATTTGAAGTCACTTTAGAGAGGCACCACAGAAATAGAAAATATCTCGCAACCAGATCTCGAGCCCGTGGCCGGACTTGGGGGTCACTGTGAGCTTGTACACGACCATTAGCGTCTGGTCATAAGCATGGAATGGTAACAGGCTTTCAAGATTCAAAATTAAGAAGTCGTTTGTTAAATAATTGACTGACAGTGGTGTGAAAGCGCAAGGGATTCAACTGCGTCATTACACCGAGACTAGTAAATGTTGTTAGAGGGGAGCTTGATTTTTACTGTAGCCTGGATTTAGGTTACAAGTGATGTCACAGCATGGGGGCTAGGGGGAAATGTGAGCTTGTCCTTGGCAATCAATGTGTGGCAAAAAGCACCGACCGTAGCTTGAGTTGAGTGCCCTCTGAGTTTAGGTTCCATGTAACATCACAGTGTCAGGACCTAGGGGGGAAGGTGAGGTTGTATACGACCATTTGTGTGTGGTAAAAAGCACCAACCGTAGCTTGAGTTGGCTTCCCTTTAAGTTTAGGTTCCACGTGACGTCACAGTAGCAGGGCTTAGGGGGGTGTGAGCTTGTATACGACATTAGTGTGTGGCAAAAAGCACTGACCGTAGCTTGAGTTAACTGCCGTCTGAGTTTAGGTGCCACGTGACATCACAGTGTCAGGGCTTAGGGGGGGAGCTGTGAGCTTGCACTCCACCTTTAGTGTGTGGCAAAAAGCACGATATGGTAATGAACACTTAATCTGCAAAGTTAGGAAGTTTCTTATTAAATAATTGAAACTTCCTGTTGGTGCTATCCTGTTAAAGTTTCACGTGACGTCACAGCTTTGGGGATCTGGGGGACTGTGAACTTGTACACGACCATTTTCGTGCTGTCATACACTGGGTATTATTCCTCTTTTGCTTACTTTTTCCCAGGAGGAAAAGCACACACAGATACTAAAAATGGCGGAGGTTTTCCAATAGTTTGACTTGGACAAGCAGAGCGATTTTCATTAGTCACAAACTGCAGGCCCATTTCTATTATTCAGATTTCGAACCTTGAATATTGGAGAAGCTTCTTGGCCACAACCTGTCTAATTTTGATAAAGAAAGATATTACACAAGTACTTTCGTAACAAGGGTTGTTATATAACCTATAGCCAAAGGCCAAACTTCCTGCAGTCGAATTCAAAGGGTTAACTGGGAAGACTGACAATTGCAGATGAGCCGTAGATAGCGGGAAATGCAGAGTTGACCTTGCTGTACTATGTTTTCCAGGCAACCTGAGCCAGGAAACATTTAGTAACTGCTCCGTGTAATGATAACGCGATCTATTGGAATCCGAGCGTCATAGAAATGCCACGATTTAGGTGTTTTGGGTAAGCGATAACTTATGAAATCGATGTTAGGTTATGGAGTTGGAGAAATTCGAGCAACGTGCCAGTATAGAAAGACGTATATGTTATGCCCATAGTTCAGAGAATGCAATTGGAGTTACAAGGTTTTAGTTTGAATGACCAGACTCTCTGTTTAAAGATTGTTTACATCAGTATCCGCGAACTTTTGACTCTTACGCTACGAGTCGAGTTGTTTCATAACTTCAACCAAGAGTGGAGGTTAATGTAATCGACATCATGGGTAAAACATGGCAAGAACTTGAGAATATAGTTTACAAGAGCCGGCATACACAATTTCGACCGTCATCGTTTGTACCCACGAATTTCACATTTCATAAAAATCATGTGTTTTTCTTGGGAGTGCCGAAGGATAATGATTATCAGACAAACGAAAACACTTTATTTTATATTAATTTAAACGAATCCGCCGGTGACAATGCGATGGAAGTTGACGAGGAAGGTGCATGCGGTAGTGACAGCTCGCAAGAGAAGAACAAAAAACTGGATGCTCTGACAACGTCTGCTCGGCATTACGAAAACGGTATCACCACTAGTGCGGAAAACAAGAAATGCTACCGGTATATCGGAGCTGATGAGGATTTCTATACCGCGGCTAATGACGGGAGCTATATCGAAATTAATGGGCCAATGGAACACAATGGAGAGTCTGTTTTCGAGTGGAAACGGCTACTCAATTCCGATATGAATATGGGTTTTAGTGTAAATGGACAGCATTACTCCAAAGAGGATGAGTTATTGAGAGAACGAAAAAGACTTAGCTCTCATGGCATTACGTCGTACGAGTTCCATCAGGATTCTGGAAGGATACTTTTTCAGAGGGGGCAGTTTTTCTACTGGGTTGACACAGAGGATATTGTAAATGGAATACACGAGGTAAAGTATATAATATAATTTAATAATAATCTGTTATGTGTGTTCCAGATCCTATCAGGCCTTGTACTTAAATAATAACCTGTTATGTGTGTTCCTATCTACCTATTTATCAGCCTACTTTTAGCTTAGCTGCTAAAATGAAAACGTACGTTCTTGGAGACTGTGTCATACATATATAGCCAGTGATTAAGGCCAATGGATGCAACACTTGCAATTCTGGTATATAAATTACTATTCATACAGAGTTTAAAAAAGCACAGGAAGCAGTACCACAGGAGTTCATTAATGCCATGGAACTTATTTTACCCCCCTCAAGCTCCCAAAATTTCTAAGTACCCCCTTAAGCCGGTAGCAATTTAGAATGGTTGTTCTTCATTGTTATTATATGAGTACACTATGAAATAAACAATCAATAATGAGTCCCAACTTGCTTACAAGGTATAAAAACTAAAAATGTGGGCAATATGGAAGAATACAGTAACTATTTATTTATCCTTTCATTTAGTATCGGAAATTTTTGAAGTAATAAAAACTGCCTTTGCTTTGATGAAATTGATCACTTTTATGGCAGCCGTCATTACTGTATTCAACTCAGGTGAGAGTTTTTTGCCACGAGGTTTTCCCTGCGAATCATGCAGTGAACCGTCAGTAGTGCAGGATTGACTTGTTTCAGCAACATGAGGAAACCTTGTCCTTCTCCCATCATCACGGGTGCTCCGTCAGCAGTGGAAGAGATTAAGGTTTTTTTATGGGAATCTCTTTATCATCAAAAAACTTCATGAATGTCGCGAATATATCCTGCGCAGTGGTAGTAAGCTCCAGTGACTTGTAGAAAAGCAATTCTTCATGGAACTCAACAGCATCAATGAAAGGAATGTAGGTGAGAAGAATATATTCAATTTGATGAACAGTACTCTGGTCCACCTGTACTGAGAACTTGTGTTGTCAAAGTTTGTTGATTAGTTGGTCTTTAACACCCCCCACCATTTCATCAATTCTTCTCTGAACTGAATTATTACTGAGTGGGATTACCGCAGCCAGATCAAATGAGCGCTTCAAAACCGTTGTTGAAAAAAATATTAAGGGCTGGTTTGATCAAAGTCTCGTCTATAATATGCACCTGACAGTTCGTAACTAGTTGTCAAACCCGCCTGCTGTTGAGATGTCAGAGCATGAAACATTGAATTGTAGCTGATAGTTTCAGTAGCGATGCTATCTCTAACTGAATGTAAACTGCAGCCAAACACGACTAACTGACAACATACAAAATCATGTTGTATATATATACAACATGTGGAATGCATGATTGCCTAACCAGGTATTCATACTGTGTACTAAAATAGAACAAATACAATGTACAAAGTATCTTGATTACAATTTTGACATGCAAGGTTTGCAATGTTTATGCGTGTACGTCAGAACCTATTGTTTGGCTACCATTGTGGGCAGCATCAAGAACAGACAACATGTTGCATGAAGAAATACGTAACACTAAACAGTTGACTGATTACAGGGAAATGTGCAATTGCGACAGATAACAATTGCGAGTCCAGGGACATAATGAGAAGCTCCGAGTAAACTTCCAACTTACGTAAAGGTGAACTCGACCAGCTCACACCTGCTAGCTCTGATAGTAAATATTTTGGTGACAACTACACCAACAAACTATAGGTAGAACACCAAACGGAAACTACAATTTTGACAACATTTTGTCTTTTGTTTAAGATTTTGTCAGCTCTTTCTAGCATCAGCGTAGCATTGCATCATGGTTATTTCCTACAATGCTCCTCTGACTTAGTGACAGATATTTTTGTATGTTTGTGCCAGAGTGTATTGACGTTGTACACTCAAGTGTACGAAGGCCTGCTGAAGAAAAGATAAAACATTGACAAAATTGTAGTTTCCCTCTTGGCCTTCTGCCTATAGCTCTGATAGTTTCATGCAAAAGTCCCCTTTAACATTTTGCATGCTTAACCTGCAATGAAATTTCCGCATACCCTCTGAGTAAAATGCTAGATGGAAGTAAAAAGAAAGTAAAAAATGAAATAAAACATAATGTAAAATGCAGTGTAATAAATCCGAAAACGCAATGCATTGAATACCTACCAGAGTTGATTACACGGATTCAAATTTCAGATCTTTTTCACCTTCAGTCGGTGGGAAAAATAATTCAGCCTTGAATTTTTCATGATCATACCTTTTAAAGGATATTCAACTGATTTGTGTAATATATGTGCATGTGTTCACAGGTACCTACGTCGCAGGTGCATAATAACGGTAGTTGCGGCCCCTAGGACACTTTCACCATGCCCCCGGGGAAAATTAGTGCAACACTAGGACTTCCACTCTCATAATGAGTGTTTATACAGCTGGGGTGTCTGGGGGCATTGTAAGGCCTTTGATGGATGTGTGGAAGATTTTGCAATTTTGACTATTTCATAGCCAGCCCAGAACCCCCTATTTTGAGCCCCTTTTTCGGCAGTTTTACTCTTCTAAAACATATAGCTTTCAACAGAAAGTATATATTTGAAGATGTTAGATTCTTCTTGCCCTCCTGAAGATTTTAGACAAATATGAAAAATCGCACTATGCCTTCACGACCAAAGTTTCCTATCTTTTTGTCAATTTTTAAAAATTTTCGTTCAAGATAAAAACTTATATGGAAGTGCTGGGGGCCCCATGATATCACAATCTGGTTGGGGCCCCTAGGATGTGCACTCCCTGAACTGTTACACACCTGCTACGTCAAACTGGATTCTGTATAGATAACTATGAAAGTCTGTCTCTGAATTAATGTTCTTTATTTCTTCATGAATGTCAGAGTTTGCTAAATTCAACTGAAAGTGGCATTGTATAGCCTAAATTCTAGCTGGGACAAGTCAATTGTCACTAAGCCATTGGTTTAAAGTCCTAAGACAAATGTGCTCACGAAGGCCAATAGACACGATTTTTGCATAGTTTGGAAGTTATATCTCACGCAAGCCATTTTTTAGGAATACTTCAATGAAAACACATATGGACATACAGGCATCTCATGGAAGGCATTTTGGAGGAATACTTCAAGGCACAGATGTATGAACATACAAAAGTCATCCCATAGTCATCCCATAGGTCGGACGTTCTTGGTTTCTGATGCATTATGATGTACTAAAGCGAAAAATGTATATGCAGATAAGAATGTCAGATGGGATGGAATACCCTAGTGAATTCTCTCAGGGGGGTGGCTCCCACTTTCTTCCAATGTGAGGCTCGGAACCCTGCTTTTAGAAATCAGAGAGACTTAATAAACCATAGAAATCTATCACTCTTCAACAAACAACAACATGAGATACATATTTTCAGCAAAGTTAACAAGCTCTGATGGAATAAATAAATACAAAATATTAGTTTTAAGCCGCCATGACATCAAACTCTACAGTTCACTTGCCATTAAGTGCGAACAACATGACAATCAAATTCACGGTGCTTTCGTGCACAGATGATGTCATACATAGACATTACATGAGGTCATTTACACGATCTTTAATTGAGTGTAGGGGGCTCTAGAAGTGGAAGGCATCTAAATTAGGTGGATCCAAAGCAAGACAATATTTTGGAAACAAGGGTGGTGATGGCGGTGGGGGGTGTGTTTAATAAAATAGAATACATATAAAAGGCAACTTCAGAAGGGGCCTTCGGTACATGCACTAAATTCTTTATTCCCAATGGCGATTGTCAGTCACGTGACATCAACAATTCCGCCATGTTGGAGTACAACCGATGCTACCGAGTCACACTTCTTCAAAGGTTAACAGTTACTCTCATCGATCGCTCTTCATTTGACCCAAAGGAAATACCCATTGTTTGCGTCAATTTCATCTCGAGTTGAGATTTCCACCTCTGAGCTCGAGATGAAAAGGACTCATGTAAACACACACCAATTCCAGCTCGAGCTGAAACTCATATCGAGCCAAGATTTCGTCTCGAGCATTCGCTTATGAACTTGGTTGATCTTATGTTGATATGGATTTATTTGATAACGGTTAAAGTTCTGATAAAGATGTTTGTCTCATCGTGTCGTTTCCAAATCTTCAACACTTCTGTATACTTCATGAAACAAAAGTCCAAAGCGTTTGAGCTTTTTAAAGTGTTCGTGACTAGAGAGGCAAACTAGAAAAGTAGTGAGTGTGTTGAGTTCGAATAATGAGACAGAATACACTTATGATACATTGACATCATTTCTTAAGCGGAATGGTATGGTCAGGTAATTGACCGTTCCCAGCGCGCCGCCCCCTTTTGCAAGCAACAGCAAATTAAAAAAGCCAGACAAACGTTGGAAAAATCTTACAATCTGAAAGGCTCCAGTATGGAAAAAACGGGTCACCATAAATTGCTGTATCTGCCCCTAATCCTTATAAGAACCATATATTATTTAAACGACGAACGGGACTAAGAACTTCACTTCTGCTTGAAAATGTAGTAATCAAAGAATGAAAAATTGTGTGTAATCCTCTTTTTTATGACACATAGTTCCCGACCTGCAAATCATTCTTTCGTCGGATCAAAAAATAATGATCATAATTTTACTTGCAATTTTATTAACTGTAACTTAATTCTACCTTACATAGGCTTTTTGGTTCTTCTCATACAAGGGGGCCTAATAGACCCGCGGCATTTTGACACACGATAACTTTATATCGGCCAATGCTATTACAATGATGATTGGCGCGTTTATAGTTTAACCCTTTTCCAACAAATTAAGGAAAATAAATTTTTAATTTGGTGTGAATGACGTCATCTATGGCCATGAAATGTTGCACAATATTGAAAAAATTCAAAAATTTTGTGAAAGGGCCTTAAAACAAACTTTTTGAATTACATTTTGATTTTGTAAAGACTTTTAGTATTTCTAGGGTATTTCTGCATGTACACGTTGTATTTTGGCAAGATGTTTAAGATTTTGAGAAAAATTTTTGAATATATGAGTTTTGAAACTATCGAAATTACTTATATTCCAACGGTTTTTATTTATTTTTGAGCATTAAGACTAAAAATATATCCTCCAAACATCAAAAATATAACTCTTAATTCACTCTTGATGCAAAATTCATCTAAAGATGTGATTTTCTTATAATTATTTTGCATTTATTGTTATGTAAGATTCTCTAGCAAACTTCACCTAATTGCACAACGTATGTTTTGATTTTTTGCAAGATTTCAACAAATTTTCTATTTGTTACGTATCACATTTAAGAATACGAAATCGTCGGTACAAATTCAGGAAAGAAAATCTAAGCTTAAAGATATAATAATCATGTTTTTTAAAGAAAATCAACAAAACCGAAAGGTACAAAACTCCACTATAGGTCAACAAATCGCCAACATCGCAAAATTTAAATAAAAAGTCATAAAGATTTATTCATCATAAGGATTCTCGGTAAAAGTTATGAAAAGTCAAAATTTCATTTCAGTCCGGTCAGACATTAAAAAGTTATGAGCTGGAATATGTAGCTGGGGGCCTACTCCACCCCCACCCCCCACCCCTTATAAGGTAGGGTTAACCAAGTAAAAATATGTTTAAACTCCATTTACTGCCCTAGAATTCGGGTGCAAATGTAACTTGTGAATAATGAGAAAGCAGCCTGATCCTGTAATACTACAGTATTCATTTTCCATGTACAAAGAACCTATTCAGATGGTCACTTCATATATATATTTAAACTTTCATCGCAAATGCTATATACCAACTACAACAACTATAAGCATATTTGAAAAGGAGATAAAAATCACACACACGTGACCTAGCAATTTACCAAACTAGAAGTTCAGAACATAATAATACCAATAATAATGAAAATAATTACAAAATGCTAATGCCATGTATATGATTTTAGATGAGGATGCGATACCATAGTAGAACCAAAGAGGTACAGACAAACTTGCAGGAGACAAAGACCAATTTCTGATAGACTTCTTTAGCAGATTGTAAAAGAAGACACAATGGTTTGCCTATGACATGGGTTGTGTACAGGAAAACCAATTATATGGTGTCACATTCGTGAATTACTGAGTATCGTACGCTGATACAAATCTCTGATATGATATCTCTTATTATTTCATTGAGAGAATGATTGCAAATTGCAGGACAGAATCGAAGGCTTGCGAAGAGACGCTTTATACCGTGGGTATAAAGAGAGATACTTTTCTGGATAATAGCTATCTCCACTGCTGTCTGTTATATGCATAATACCACTAATTAGCGTGTTAAGAGTTTCAATTATATATGGGGCATCCTTTTGGTGTCACCGCTTTCAACGAAGGGGGCCCTAACATCGCAAAATACCCAAACTGCTAGAGCGTGTCCAGATAAACTTTACCTCAAACAGTAGTAGCAACGTACGAGCATTTAGCTGCTAGTAATGATATAAGATATATCAACAATTTACCTCCCGTCCGTAAGAAGAGTCATACAGATGTCTTTATGACAATTTTCAACTGCCAGGTCAAGACAAGTTTGATTATTATAGTTACGATCTGCAATTTGGGAGCCATGGTCTAACAAGAAAATGACGCAATTTAGGTATCCATGAGTAGTTGCTATGTGAAGCGCTGTGTCTCCAACTTTATTCTTGAAATGTAAAGACCCATTACAAGCCACCAAGGTCTTTAGAATGTCGACTGATCCCTTAAATGCTGCATACATCATTGGCGTACAAAAGTCTTTATCGTTGCAATTTATTTCTACTCCCAGTTCCAAAAGAGTAGATACCAGATCTCTACAACAATATAACACCAGAAATCATTTTAGTGCTCCATATCTTGCAATCATGATATTATGAGAAGGTACGGAAAAAATTAATTATAAACCTTATACAGATCACAAAGTCCGTATTAAAATAAATTACAAACCAGAAATTATTATTGTTTAATCTAAAATGTAATGTTCTTCGTGAGCCAGTGCTAAGGCAACCATTATGAGATGCAATAGCTCCTTGTCAACTATTCGTTCTGGCAAGTACTGAATATTGTTGTATTGTAAAACTATGTATTGCTTATATTATCGAGTTCTGTTCTACTACTAACTAATAAACCAATAAAGGATATTGCTATTATTCGTAATAAACCACTGATAAAACAAGACACTTGGTGGTCTCATTCCCCCCTAGGTAATATTTAGGCGATAAATTATTTTAGCCTTGTCACTTCGAACGATTTAGCTAAAGCTACATCAGCCTATCCTTTCACAGATTGCATGTTATATTTCATTCCTACAAAAATCACTTTATAGTGAAATATTTAATTGGTTTAAATCAATGTAAAATCAGTTATATTCAAGGATCAGTTTTTTGAATACGTCAGTGCTCAGTGGTACTTGATTGTGTTTCTGTCTGCAATATTTTATACCAAACTTTTTATTTCTATTTAATGACAATTATTTTTTCACCGTCTGCAAGTACATCTCCCCAATGTTCCATGTCTCATGGGTTCGTAATGCGTATAAAATGCACAATTGTACGGATCGCAAAAATGTTCCGGTGGGAAAACACGGCTTTGACCAAGAAATTAACAGTTAAAGGTGTTATGTTCGTGTGCTTAGAATTATATCATATTAGATCTTGCGGACATATACAAGACTGGATTATAAACATGTAATATCTCAATAGCTTTGATCAACGTCCATCTTACTAGCAGCTTAGAATCTTCATTACAGAAAGAGAGGCTGGATTCGAAATGAGGCTACTTCATAAAGTCTTTATAGAGTCCTCAGACTTTCAGAAATTATTTAAATCATAACATCCTCCCTTCAAGTATGTTAAAGTATTAATTAACTAAATAGTCCTTTATCTAGAGTTCTCTTATCTATGAATTATTCTAGCTGTATTAATCTTGATAGTGTATTGGTTTTCGGATGTTTCGTCCTGAGCGGGTTTGATAGTTTGCTGATTTGGGGATGCTGCGGGCAGGTGCTGTATTGTCAACTGCATCTTTGCTTCTATCGGAGGGTGTAGTTTCGTTCTGTTTAGGATCTTGGCAGATCGTGGATTTGTTGTCGAGAGAAATGTCATCATAATCTGGTTCTAGATTGAAGGTCTCTTCTGTTATCAAAAGGTGTTTACGGTTACGTCGAAAAACATTTCCAGACTCTGTTTGTACATTATAGGAACTTGGATGTCCTGTTGACTTGACTACCCTCCACTTTATAGACCATTTGTTGTCTTTCCGAACCCTAACTGTGTCATTAGGGCGAAGAGGCTTGAGTTCCTTGTGAAATGTGTGCTGTCGGTTCTGTACTCCAGTTAAATAGTCATGTTGGTGGTACTTAGGAACAGCTGCAGGAATTGGTGTTCGGAGATTGCGTTTCATCAGCTTGAAAGCAGCTGAAGTGCCATCTTTGGCTGGACTGGATCTGAGCATAAGGAGAGCAAGGGGTACATCTTGGCGAGACTGGACGGATTTCTTTAAAGGTTTCTTGATGGTTTGGATGTGTCGCTCAACTAATCCATTGGATTGTGGATACCTTTGGCTGCTAGTGAGGTGGTTAAATTCCCACTGACCGGCGAATTGTTTAAAGTAGTGACTACTCTACTGGGGGTCATTATAAGGAAGACGGTGACTGGAACTCCTTGGCTATTGAACATGTTTTTTCAAGTGTTGAATAACAGTGGTGGCCTGGGTGTCCTTGAGGGTGCTGATTTCAAAGTATTTACAAAAGTAGTCAAGAAGTAGCAAGTAGTCAATGTTGTTTAGAGTAAATAAATCAATACAAACTTTAATCCAAGGGCTTGTAGATATTTCATGAGCATGTGGTGGCTCAGATGATTGTGCATTTTGATGTTCAAGGCACAATGAGCAGTTAGATACCATGTTGGTAATGTCAGCATTAAACCCTGGTCAATAGATGGAGGAACGGGCATTAGATTTGCATTTTTCAATTCCTATATGACCTTGATGTACTCGTTGTCTTTTGTAAAAGGTGTTTAGATCCACAACCAGTTCAAGTACTATCATGAACTACTTGACTAACACTTTTCAGATGAGTGGAGTATATTTCAGTGTTGTAAATTTAACCAATAGTCTATGCTATCATTTCTTTGTGTTATCATGGAAGTGGAAATCACAAGCAACGTAATTTGTGGACCAAGAGAGGGAGGACAGCAACTTGTGGCCGATTTATGTTTACCCTATCATCGGATATAACTTTAATTACATCGTCGATAACAAACAGACATCTTCGGTTGCAATAATAAATAGCTAGTTCAGCAAATCAGTAAATCTAAAGTAGGTCCAACTTACATCCATTTATCGTTTCACCAGGTAACCTTGTAGGCCAGGAGCTATGGGTCATCAGACTCGTCAATAACTATAGAGATAAAATAATTGTACTTTTACCTCAATTCCCTGATCATTCTATTTAGACGAAGAAAATCAGTGTTGTTTCGATCAAATGTGTTCCTATCTATTTCTAAACGTCTCAAAGGATTTCAGTGCTCTTGTGAATTGCTGCCATTGCTGTTGTTTACCTGAGCTCAAAGCGGCATATTTCGACTGAAGTTTACGCTGGCCTTGGTATCGATAAAACTCGTCAATTTTACGCTCAAAACGTTTCCAAATTCCAAATCCAATCACAGCAAATGATCTTGTAATAGTGTCTGCAGTTCCTGTATAGACGTTTCCTATTGATTTTAGAGCGCCTAAACTGATATAAAAACTCGTCTTGGAGAAGACGAGATTTTCAATAAAAATTTCAAAGATGATTCCCTACAGGAAGTGCGCAGAAGGTGTGCGCAGTGGTAATCTCGTACTCGTACTCGCCGTGGATCTAAACTTCCCTATTAACTTGGTGGCGAAGTTATTTTGACGCCCACATTTTGTGCATGCTTTCCCATACGCATAGCATTGGCCCCGTTTGTGACCACGCCCACAAAATTTACAGTGGCTAATTTCCAAGTCATATGCAGTCGAGGGCTGAGAATGTGACTTTTGTTGGAGAGATTTATGAGATTGGGATTGCCTTGAAGATGAAGGGCGACGAGATTTTGTTACGTTATCAATAGAGGATTGGGACTCTTGGAATAATTCTATTACATGCCGTTTAGTGTCCTCTGCAGCCTCTCCCAGCTTGATGGCTTGCTGTAAGTCTAGGTCGGGCTCCCTTAGCATACGTTCCTTTAATCGTACATCATACACGCCGCAAACAATCATATCTTCTATGAGAGAGTCCTTTAGGGGACCAAAGTCGCAAAGATCACTAAACTTACTTAGTTCGGTGAGAAAATTAACCAAGGTCTGGCCATCAGACTGTATGTAAGTGAAGAACTTGTGTTTCAGCATGGTTATGTTTTTTCGTGGATTACAATATTGTTCAAATATGGAGACAACCTGTGAAAGGACCATACTATGGTCACTTGAGTCGAATGAGAACGTCTTGTATATTGCTTGTCCTCTGCTGCCAATACATGTCAAGAAAATGGAGAACTTTACTTTTTCTGGCTTTGAATTGGAGTGTATTTCGTATATTGTATATGTTTGTATAGGCAGATATGTAATAAATGGTAATATATGTTAAGTATGTGAATGATGCAAAGAGATTATATATAGAATGGTTTGTAAAGTCGTAAAGATTGCTCAAGATAATATCAGATCAAGAAAAGGGAAGAATATTCCCAGAATTTTGGTTATGAATTCTCAAGCATTATATTTTTAAGCGATCTATTTAGGAAGAGGATCGAACAAATTCTTTTTGGTAAATGGCTTGTTTTTGGAAGCCGTGTTGGATCTACCGCTCTCTCGTTGGTAGGGTCTGGGCCGAGTATTTAGTTTCTGAATAGGTCGGCCAAATTAGTGCACTCGTCGTTTCTCCTAAACCTGTCTGTCGCATAGCGACATATGTAAAGAAATTTGCAATCACCTGAAACCTTGTGGTACTTGCGATGGGTCAGAACAGTTATTTTTCAAAGCTAATATGATAGATTTTCCAAAAGTGCGCAATATTGCTGACAATTTCTTCGAACATGCAAACTTTATCGTTGTGATAACTTCTTATAAATATTATTCTCGCTAACGTAAGGTATCAATAGACTTTTCACCACTTCTAGTAACGGTCGTTAACAAAGAAATCTACCCTTTTTGGTGCCTTCTGTGCGTTACGATTAACGTCTTAAACTGCTCAGAGTTCAAAACAGTAGCATGCGGTCCATACACAAGAAGGAAATTGATGTCCATATTGCGTCCATTTTATAGGCAGGTCCAGGTCTTCTTTTCACATGGAAGTCCTAAATTTACAACACGATGAGGCAAGGAAACCGTTGCTTTTACAACGAAGATATTTAATCATTTTGATTAATTACTATGCCTCTACTGGATTCTTATTAAGAAAGATCACAGTATCAGTTGTGAACTCATGTATCTGTTACCCTTCTTACGAGACGCTGTTGTGTATAACACTGTGGTCATTTGTTTCTGCCGCATTCTGAATTTTTATACTTCATAAAGCTCGGACGAAAAAATCTTTCAGGTACAAAAGTACATGAAGGGTTTCGCTATTTTAACCGACTTTTCTCTCCCTTATCGTAAAGTGAAACTTTGGCTGGTTCATCGGCATAACTATATCGCAGTATAGTGCTGTGACTCGAAACCTTATTTTTACGTTTGTAGTGCAGAAGTCGCTGCTTAGCGAATTTCTGTAGAAGTTGCTTGCTCTAGCATTTTCAGAGGTCAGTGTGTATTGTCATCGGCTTACAAATGAAGTAAAGTGGCACTAGCGGGAATTATATGACTATAACTATACGTAATAGATTTCTAGTTTCACATCGTAAAACGGAAGCGAAATGCAACGTATGCCCGCGAATGGACATACCTTACTCGTATTGACAATTTCTAGAACAGGGAACGGGTTTAAATGACGTTAAGTTGCATGTATAGCCCATGATGTGACACCATTGTATTAAATAGAAGTCGAACATTCTTTCCGGTTATAGTTCGATTGATGTTGTGAGATGTTATTTAAGTCTGTTCTACATCTCTGTCAACGATGGTGATAATGCTGATGCTGCTGCTGACGATGATGATGATGATGATGACGATGATGATGCTGATGCTGATAAAGGTGATGCTGATTAAGGTGATGATGATGATGATGATGATGATGACGATGATGATGATGATAGCGATGATGATGATGATGATGATGTGATGGCGTTACTAGTAATGCTAATTAAAGTGATAATGATGATAGCGATGATGACGATGATGATGATGATGATGGTGGTGATGATGATAATGACGATAATGATGATAATGATGATGTGATGGTGTTTATAGTAATGCTGATTAAAGTGATAATGATGATGACGATGATGATGATGATCGTGATGATGATGATGATGATGATGATGATGATGATGATGGTGATGATGATACAGGATGTTACGCCATACCTTGGTAACCACAACACATTTTTAGACACAAAAAATGCACGATTTCGATCCTGTGCTTCATTCGTAGAGTTTGAATGTCAGGCAAACAAACTGCAAGACGAGGACACGTCCCCAGACACGATTCATGAAATGATATTAATCACGGGGCAAAAATTATCTCTAACCCTTCCCCTGCGTGCTATTTCCTTTAGACTAAGTTGAGAAATTCTGTAATATCAGTCTTGACTTTGATCGAAAATATCTCCGTCCCGTCATAATTTGAGAATATGCACTCAAGGCATTTTATGTGTCGTATGATAGTTGACTCATGACATGTCCTGTATGCGGTCAGGATCGGTACTTGAGGGTTTGTACATGTTCTACCCCAGGACCACATGTGAGGCATAAGACGGAAAAATGCTACTTTATTGTCTAAGTGAGTGTACGAAACTATGACCTTTTAATCACAAAGTCTATTGCGGAATAACTGAACTTTTGTGGGATGGATGCCTGCCAATACACATGTTATACCTGTACATATGTGATACATGTACACCTGTACATTATCAATATCTTACAGAAATATGTTCTCTTTATTTTCGGGAAAAAAACAGAACGTATTGTTTGTGAGGGCAATTATAAGAAAATTACCCAGACTTTCTGTATGTTTACCATTCACCCTAGACCTCAATCTGCACACAAAGAATACTCGGTCGCCTTTATGGCGCTGCAAAATGGCTCTATGTAATGAATTGTCCGGTTTACCTCATATAAGATGCAAACCCGTTTGCGCTGAAAAGTGATTTCAAATATGAAAGAGGCCTTTTTTAACCTTTATAGACTATTTATTCAAGATGATCAACATCTCTAGAGCAAACTTTTAGTGACTGCGTTATAAGTTCGTGTACTTGCGAATCCACGACCGAAGGCTTGTAATTCTGGCGAAAACAGTATACGCAAGCCTTGTGTTACACGTGCTGGATCCCCAACTGACGGCACCGTGAAGAGTAAACGCCTTTCCATTGCCATACTGACAGACGAATGGGCCCCCACTATCACCATGACAACCGCTCTTTATGTTTCCGGGTCCATGACCAGCGCAGACCATCTGATCACTTATGGCAACAGGGACCAGTTTCGAGTTCAGGGCTGCACATGTTTGTTTCGAAATCACGGGCAGATCAGCTTGCTGCAAGTATGGGTAAGCTCGTCCAGGATGCTTGATTTTGCCCCATCCTGTATGTAGAGGAGGAAGAGTATGGTTAAATATGCTTAGAATTATACCACAGAGTTAATAGAAGCTATGTTTTCTCAACTAAACTCCATTCGCCGTGAAAATTTCAAACCTTAACAGAGTACGAGTTTGTGATAAGCAACTTAGTTTTTAATTCAAGGTCTGGAGTAGCTAATGCTGGTCAGCTTCTATTCATTGAATAAGTTTGTATGACCTCATTTGAAGTTCTTTCGATGTTCACAGTAGACTACATGTTGACGTTTCGGAAGATAATTCGGCTTTAGATACCTGAAGAGCACAAATGCAAATCTGCAGTGTATCTCTTGTATGTTGTATCGTTGAGGTATAACCGAGAGAGGGGGGCAGTCATTTCCAAGATTAAATATAAAGTCATCAACATTCACCTAACTACACACTATTATACAAAAATAAAACAATAGAATAATTATCATAAATCATAATAACAATTAAGAACACAAAACTGCAAATATTAGATAAATTGGTAAGCCGCCGCTTATTGGCGTATTAAACAATACCTACCTAGTCTAAAACCTCAGTTAGTTATACAAACAACAAAAATATATCATATTTAAGAGTTTCCTTTTGTCGGCTCGTGGAACTATTTGGGTATATTAAACTCCCGATAATTGTCAGAGTGATTGTTTTCTGTTAAAACAAAATTGTGCATTGCCTCAGTATAAAAACTGGTTTTGAATTCGGACTGACGTAGCAATAATGCCTCGTTTGTTGTATTATGGCATCCTTCAGCCTTGCCTTGTTGCACTGCAACGGGATCAACATTCTAAGCTGACCTCCGCCCCAAATAATTTCTCCCATGGTACGCCACTGATGAAACGACATCAAAAATCCTGATTCGGTCAATCATGAAATATTGCCTGGATCACGACACTGCAGTTTTAGCAAATGTCATCCTATATCATTATAGCAAGCACGTTTTGTAAGACAGCGCTCAAAACAATGTATGTTACTATTTTGAAAGGAAAGTTTTGCAAAAGATAGAGTAATACGCTAAAACTAATTCTTAATCCAAACTAGATATCCACAAATCAGAGAGAGAAGACTCGGTTTTTGTGGTCATTATTTTTGCAACTAGAACCAACTCGTGAGCGATGTGTAATTGTGGCAACCCAGACATGGCAGTTGACCTATCGATCGGCCAATAAAGACATACATAAAACAGCTGATGGATGACACAGGCAGCTCCATTGACGATCTCCCGACAGCTATGAGAAATAGAGATGCATGGAGGAAACGAATCAAATGAATGCTAATTCTACACGGTAAGTAAAATATCTACTGTTGAACAGAATTTTAGGAAAAATTCA
>JAAAKM020006971.1:112826419-112844416 GCA_010016025.2 Alatinidae sp. Z8VKAUB7J3
AACTGATTTGCTAAGACTATTGGGATAGTTCATCCATCAAATACGACCTTTATACAGTTTAACTGAAGAGGAGTGTATCAGTTTCAATCTTTCCTGCCGTGGATATCCAACTGGCTTAGGAGGGAAACGAGTTACCAGAGGTAGATTGCTAAGCACCATTCTACTGCGTAGTAGTGAGGTGTGGACCTTACCAGTTGAGGATATAAGAGAGCGATTGCGTCGCATTTGTAGTAACTGATAACAGTAGCATGCATGCAATATAAATTGATATGCAAGTGCTTGGACCGAATATTTAAGTGTCGTCAAAAAGCGTACCTATTCTGGTTAGGGTATGATTTAAGAACGGTACGTGATAAAACCAGACTCTAAAGGTCAAACCTCCAACGGCTAGGTAGAAAAGAAAGGCAAACCAAGACCAGCCTTAGCGCGACCCTTTTTAACTGTAAGGGAAAGTCTGGCACTCAAGCTAAAATTGGTTCACCATCATCAAGTATTTTGTCATGGATATAAGAGGTTCAAGAGTCTTGCTTAAAGGCATTCAATTTGATGGCGATCTTGGCACCAAGCAGATATCACCAATGTAGATATAAATTTCTCTAGTGCTGATAAATCCAATATGCAGTGGTGTTTAACTATCAGATGATAATCAGCCGTGAGTAAGGCATATTATATGGTCAAGCTACCCATTCTTTTAATAACTAAAGTTGCTCCACAACATTACCAGTCTAAGGTAAAAAACTCGCAGTAATAACTAAACCACTAAACGAAGCCTAGACGCCCTTGATTACAGGGCGTTTAGTCCTTCTACCTAAACATAATAATTGAAGTTCATTTACTCTTTACTAGACTATTCAATATTGTATTTTCTCGGTCCATGGCAACGTAGCATGAGTTTCACAATTCGACTTAGATCAAGACCATGTCCTCCTCATAATGGAGTGTAGCTCAGCTGGTTCTACACAAACTATGTACAATTGGGCGCTTTCAGAACAACGTAAACTATTTTAGACAATGAAGCCTCTGCTTGATAGCGGGCCACAATTAATCTCTGTAATTACAATTCTAACTAGAGTTACGTTATTGGAGAGGAAGTTTTCGCTCGTACATCATTATACTGAATCGGGTCGAATTCTATAGACTTTAACAGCTGGATGAAGAAGAAAATTCTCAAACTAGGCCTTTAGATCCTTGTTAATTTTAATTAAGCAAATCACTATGATATAAAACTATTCTTTAAAAGTCAAAAAGATGAGAAATAAGATTTTGATTACGACTTGATCGGCGAGGTTTTCATCTTTTATTCACAATGCGTCTTCTTAAATAGATGCAACTCAACATCATCCCCTCTTCTCAAATAGGTGCAACTCAACATCCTCCCCTCTTCTTAAATAGATGCAACTCAACATCCTCCCCTCTTCTTAAATAGATGCAACTCAACATCCTCCCCTCTTCTTAAATAGGTGCAACTCAACATCCTCCCCTCTTCTTAAATAGACTAAGAAAATAAATTTTGCAGCAGAGCAGCACGATCATTGAAGCTTTTTTGAAAAAAAGTAATTAACTTATGACAACAATAGAAAAACAAAGACTGAATTTTTACCTACAGTGGATTAGTACCAGGTAACTAGGGCATGCAATTTTACTGTAGGGATTTTTCTTTAGAGATATTTTCCTGCGGGATTTTCTCTAAGAGGTATATTTTCTGTAGGGATTTTTGCTACTAGGAATTTTTTTCATTAGGGATTTTTTCCACGGGGGATATCTTCCATTAGGGATTTTTTCTTTAGGGATATTATCCGAGGTGGATTTTTTCCATTAGGGATTTTTTCCATTAGGGATTTTTTCCATTAGGGATTTTTTCCGTAGGGATTTTTTCCGTAGGGATTTTTTTAGGCATTTTTACCTACATTCAATCTGCCACTTATCCATATACCAGTCCTCAGAAAGTTCTTAAACTTTTAAACCGGTCCTTGGCACACAAAAGGTTGAAGGCCCCTGTTCTAAATGATATTTTTGTCATATTTTCGTTTCTAATAATTTGCCGTAATCGCTTCCTAATAATTTGTGTCGTAAATAACTCTTTCTACATATTTCATTATCGCATTATTAACAATTCAAACTGACAATACTTTGTTCATTTTTCATGTAAACGTACATTGATTGCATTGTGAATTGTTGCATGTAAAGTTGGGTGTTTTAATTGACATAATTTACATTGGCTTTAAAAATATCACATTTGATTTAAACCATTATGATAAACATTTTAGTAAGCATGTAACGAATTCCTACTTTCAGGTCCTCATAATTACTTCTGGACCGCATTTGCATTTGCTGATTTGTGAAGAAACTGCATAAATGCAATTTTTCATATTTAGCAAGTCTTCGGGAGTGCGAGAAGAATCTAACGTCTTAAAATATATACTTCTCTTAAAAGCTATATGTTTTAAAAGGGTAAAACCACCCTAAAAAGGGCTCAGAGAGGTTTCAGAGCTATGAAATAGTCAAAATTGCAAAATTTTCCGGACCCCATGGAAGGCCTTACAACGCCCCTAGGCACCCTAGCTGTATAACCACTTACTATGTGAGTGGAGGTCCTCTCTTTGCACTAATTGCTGGAGGGGCCCCATAGTGAAAGCTTCCTAGGGTCCCCAACTACCGTTGTTACGCGCCTGTTCATGTGCAATTTTGTTGAAAGTCTGGAGGAAACGCTATTGTTACTTGTATAGGTTACGTGTATATGTGCTGTAACCTATGTATTTGACTTGTACGCGCAACGATAGCGACATGCTGTAATTATCCGGGCAGCGAAATTAGTGAGCAACAAAAATCACTACCAACAGCTAGTTGTGTAAGTCGTAAAAGTGTGTAAGTGCGTGTATTCCGAAATTTACAGATCAAGCATTGCGGAAATTGCGATCCTGTGCAAGTTACATCACTGTTGTCAGCTTTCTTTAAAAAGGGTAGATAAAACAATGTATGTCATTAGCAGTTAACTAAATCATAACACTTGTAACCAATGGAAAGCTTGTTCTTTGTTAAATATAATGCTATGAATTTATAAAAAATTGAACGACGTTTTCATCAAGTGACAAACTCAACAAGTCAGAAACAAAATATGGAGGCGGCTCGTCGGCTGCGAAGCACTGTCATAGCAAGCCTCAAAAGCAGTGCTTGGTCCTTGATGTGTTAAATTTTTACTGTTCTGGCTTATTTCTGTCGTTACTATATCCATTTACTGTACAGAAGTCTTTGTTTCTCTTTATAAAGCTAACACTAATAATGGTTTAAATTGAAGAAATTTCAAATAATATCTTCCAGGTGGGGGTTGGCCTTTAAAGTTCTAGGTGGGGGTGTCTTTCTAGGTGGGGTTGATTTTCTAGGTGGGGGTCCAGACCCCCTTGCAAACTATGTTTAAATATAGTATTACCACACAGTCTATCTCATCTTTGAAAAGCAATGCAGGGCAGACAAATTGATTTAAACATTTGTTTTGTGCAGTTCTGCACATCTAAACTTGTTTAGTTTGAAGAAAAATCACGAAAGGATGATACCTTATCAGTCCTAATAAACTTTATAAGAACTGGATTTCAAGGATCTAAAACAGATCTTCCTAACTGCTTTAAAATGTACTGGTCATTTAAGGATCAATTAAATATAAGTTAATCCCAAAAAGCCAGCAACGTTCGATTCCAACATGTTTAAAAGTGAATATCTAGAGAAAGTTCATAAGGGGGATCAAGGAGTTGCAAGATGACAACTTGAAACAGAATTGTAAATACCATAATTATTTGTTTAACCACAAGGTGTGCTTACTAAACTTTCCCTATTTGTAGGGGTTTGTTTATTCGGGGGTGTGCTTAATCAAGGGAGTGCCCTTATCACCAATTTCACAGATAGGAGTCTTCATCTAAATAGTATCGAAACAGATTGTATATCAGAGATTAGCTGGAAAAACTGTGTTGTATATGTATTGTATATCAGAGAATAGCTGGAAAAAATGAAACAAAAGAACATATGAAACTAGATATCAACATCATCATGATCTACTTCTTCCTCTTTGTTGTCATCATCACAATCAAGAACCATTTTCTCATGCCCAGCATCTTCCACATCACTGTCTGTGATGTCTTCAAATTGGGTTGCCAGCTTGGGCCTGCTGAATCACTTCGTGCACTGATCTCATTCGTTCTAAACTGCTTCACATGTCTGGCCTTGCTTAAATCAATTAATTTGATTATCTTCACTATCATCAACATTAACACTGATGCTGCAGCTATAAAATAAATTAGCTATCATGTCACAAGGAAAATTGGACCATGCCTTCAAAACCCACAGCACAATTTCTCAATGAGTTGGAGCTTGCATGTTTCCAGAGGCAGTGAATGTATGGTTGACCCCTTTTCCCACCCACTATTGTACAACTCAGATACCTTTGGTTTATTCTAGACAACATCTGCTGCTTTCTTTAAGCACTTGCAAAGTTAGCACTCCACCCCCAGTTCAGAATAGTCCCTCCTTATTTTCTAACCCTGGTTACAAGCCTGGTTGAGAAAAGAGGAGTAATATAAGCCCATCTGGAGTTGTGAGAAATTTCCAATGATCATTTTTGGCAATTTCCTATAATTCCTGTAAGTGCATTATTGCTTTTGTTTCTTTCAATTGCAAATTGATATCATGAAGTTATGGTAAGGTATTTTTGTCTTGCATATTTGTTAGTGTAATGTCAAGACCTAATTTTAATGGATACAGTATCTTTATGTGGTATATATACCACTGAGTGATTTTTGGACTGGACCATGCTCCAATAACAGAGAAATTTAAAAGTAATGTTGACTGTTAAGACTACAAAAGCAAGAACAAAATAAAAGGTCCAGATTATGGCATGAAAATAATCATGTCCTAATGACTATCAAGAGCATTCGTTTAGGGTATTAGCAAGGGCCAGATCTCCTTTTCATCCTGCTGCTTTAGAAGCCGCATTTACCAACACAAAGAAGCCAGTACTCTGTTGACAAAAAGAATTTGTTTACAATTTACGCCTTTTTCAATAACACAAGTGGCAGAAAACGTGTCGCTCTCGTGACTGTTACTTTCTAGGGTCTTCTCTTTTCCTATAAATTCATTGTAATAGTTTTCTAATTTCACATACGATGGCTGTGATCAGTGTATGGCCAAAACGTTCAGCAAAATAAATCCTTTATTCAATGCAATATCTAGAAAATTTTCAAGCACATGAACTAAAATCAACTTAGCCATTTACTATTTGTGCAAGTAAAGATAAGATAAGATTCAAAATGCTCTCTGGTTTCAAAAACATGTGATGCTATTCACTACAGTAATAGCATACTAAGCAATGCAGCACACCTTCCTTATTGGTCTTCGTTCAAAGGATAATGGGGTAGAAGCAGTAGCAGTGATCTTAGACTGCTTGTATAACCAAAGTGAGATTCCAGAGATTGAAGAGGATATAATCTGGTCAGATGGGCTATCTTCAGAATGCAAGTATCCTTTAATGGTGCAGCCTCTTCAGGCAAGTTGGAAACATGGGAATTGCTTTAGTTGGAAGTACCTTTAGCAAGTCATGGGAAAGGGGTCGTTGGTGGCAATTTGTGGTAGAGCAAAATCATTGGTTTGTGGGAAGACTACGAGTAAGGGTGATGAAAGTATGGTTGTGCAACCTCCTTTATATTTTGCAAATGCTGCCAGCCCATTAATTGTTCGCAAAAATGTTAAAAGAAGATGAAAAGTATATACATGTATCATAAATTCTCTCTCCAATTTATAAGGAATGCATTGTGTGCTGTGATGTTTTATCACCATGCATATAAAGAAAAATGTAAAAGATAATATATGTCTGAGATATTTCCAGAAGGACATAATGGCAAATGTGTCCCATACGACATATTGGCAGGTGCAAACTTTTGTGTAAATCATTTTAAAATCTACAATATTTTAAAAAGATACTTATGCCACCAAGGCCTAGGGGTATGTTGTAGGGTATACATCAATGTGCTGTTACATTATAATTTACAGATTCACAGAGAATTTATATTGAGTATTATAACTTACTTTTTGTGTCTTTTGAGAAAACTTATTATTATCCACAAACTCAATCTTAAAGAACTGAAGGCAACAGCATAGAACATTGCATGGTAAACTACAATGGTTTTATTAGTTTCACTTAGTTTTAACTTTTTGGTCTTTTTCCATTGTTATTTTAGCTTTCTGTTCTTAGTTCAGAGTTATTAACATCACTTGATATGCAAAAAGTTAGATCATTCACCAAGATCACACATTACTTCCTGTAAACTTCAATGTGTTATCAACAGATAAGACATTATGACAGAGAGTGAATACAAAATGCAATATACAATGATAACAATGCATGCTTACAAAGCATGAACAAAAAGAATAATGGGGGGTTGTAGCACACCAAAATCGTCAAACATTGGACAGATAGTAAATTGGCTGTGAAGTTTCCAAAATCTTGTACTTTTATTGAATATTACTAAGAACATGATTTACATGAATCCATGGGTTTGCTATCCTTCTTGTCTGCTTTATCCCCTAATCCCCTCGTTGTTCTTCTCCCCAGTAAAGGCTGACATACTGATACAATCACAGTACATACCCACAAGTTCTTTAATGTCAAACCTTTTCTCTGTTGGAACAGTAACAGAATCCCAATATAGTGCAGAATTTAACCATGGTTAAACAATGAATGGTAGCTACAAGTACACTGGTCAAAACTCTATTTTCAATAATTGTTCCCCAGTAATTAAGAAAACATGGGGCATGGAATTAGTTGCAATGGAGCTTTTTAGCCTCTGAATATCCATTTTACCCTACGTTTATAATTTAATGGAGGAAATGGATGTGGCCCTGATTCTTTCAAGGGCCATACTTCAGCAACTCTTAAATCTACAATTTAAATCTCTGTTCATAAAATATAAAAGGTATATATACTAATATTCTAATAAAATTTGAGGCAATCGCCAGTAAGACCATTGGTTTATATCACATTGAGTTGACCCTAGCAATAATGAGATGAGCAATGAAATCATAAGATTGATGGAATGACCGACCTGCATAATTTGACATGGAGTGACCCCTACTTCAGTATTGGGGGAAAACGTGAAATTACCAGTACTTTAATGTAGAATTGGATAAGTGAGAATAAATTGTAAGATATATATGTTATAAATTTGGTTAGGACGTTAAGAGGCTAAGTACTACAATCAACAAGGCTCCTTGACCTCTGTTTCGAGTAAAACAACCCAGAGGCCAACGCAAAAGTTTGAGGGAGACAATAGCAAAAAAGTAAGTATGAGGTCATCCATCAACAAAACGTGCACAAAGAGAGAATGGGTCAGTAATCTATAGTCATCAACAAACTTAATAGCATATACCCTTTCTATTATGGCAATGTGGGGGCATTGAAAAAAAATTCAAAAGCTTGCGGGTCCACCTGGACATTCTAATTCCAACTCCCCTGGCTATTGATTTTGTAGGTAAGTTTCTGCGCCTCAAATATTAGGCCTCTCGGGGTAAAAACAAGTTGTAAACCTTGTGCAGCTTGTGTGCGTATAAAGAAATTTCCATTTTGTGCTATTAGCAGTAATGGAAACCTACCATCCTGACTATATATATATAAATGGAACTTAACTTCTAGCCTAACAGGGGCCTTCCAAGATTCTAGTGTCATATGCTACCGGCCGGCCGGCGCCGGGAGGGTAGCATGACAAGACAACGGTACGGTAGGCCTATACCGCCAACCCAATATATTTACATGCAAACAATTACATTTAACTGATCGTAAAATGTAAACTACGATTCGAAACTATATCTTTCGCACCTACTGGTCTTTCTTCCTTTACTTTGACCGATCCATATAATTTTATTTCCTTTCGAAAATCCTTTCCACGTGCCACTGTCGACTTGCCCTCAAACCCTACGTTCATTCACATGCGGTGACGGCAACATAAGCAGCCAAGCTTTTACATAGCCTCTTTTTCAGATCATAGCTATAAGATAGAAATGAGGCAGCCACAGGCTGGTTTCGAAAGAGCGAAGCGAATAGATGCTATTTTCAGTGATGGTTTTTATTTCAGACAGAAATAGGACGAGAAATGATAACTTTCTCCTCCTGTCCATATGTGTTCCATGGTTCTTTCTACCCTGTGTGCTCCGTGGTTCCTTCTACCCTGTGTGCTCCATGGTTCCTTCTACCCTATGTGTTCCATGGTTCTTTCTACCCTGTGTGCTCCGTGGTTCCTTCTACCCTGTGTGCTCCATGGTTCCTTCTACCCTATGTGTTCCATGGTTCTTTCTACCCTGTGTGCTCCGTGGTTCCTTCTACCCTGTGTGCTCCATGGTTCCTTAAACCCTGTGTGCTCCATGGTTCCTTCTAGCCTATGTGTTCCATGGTTCTTTCTACCGTGTCATGTTTTTTAATTACTTAAATATTTGTTTCCAAGTTACGTGTTACTTTAATGTGTAATGAATTTCAGATTCAACGTAGAAAGGACGCGCTCGTTTATTGTTATCTGTATCACCTTAATTAGAATTACTCAGATGTTCCATTTGGACCTTTTCTCTGTGTACAATGAGTTATTTCCTTGCTATCGATATGAAAAATTGTTATGGAGTACTTGTGTAGTTTAATATTGTAAAGGGACACCGGTTATTGTACTTAACCGGAAGTTATCGTATATACATAACCAGAAGTTATCATATATACACAAACATACAGACACCGGAATAGACAGCCAAACAAGTAGACAGGTTGACAGACACATAGGTAGACAGTCGAATAGAGAGTATGCAGATGCCATGATGATAGAGTTCGCATTGTAAGATACTGAGCCTTTGTGGACTATATTTGCGTATTTCATTTTCATTATCATTTATGTTTGACTGAACATCATAATTTGCTAACGATATCAGTGTCATTGTTTTATTGTTGGGTTTACTACTCTTATCATCAAATGTTTTTATTATTTTGTGGGGTATGCCGTGCTCTTTACGTTGTTAATTATGATATTTGGTGGAATTGAATGTCTATCATTTTTGTAGTTTTTATTGTCATTGTTTTCATTGTAAATACAGGCATATTTCCATTTCTTTCTATCTCATTGTTTCGATTTTTATTATAAATATTTCTATTATTTTATTGTTACTTCCAATGTGATAACTCTTTCATTATTGCCGCACAGTGAATACATTTGGTCAGTAATCACCATTGTTTGTCATTAACATTATTAACTGTCAGTATGATACCGTATCTTTAATTCAAAATCCCGAATTCTGATTGCTTTCGCTCAGATTCTTCGCTGTGCACCTTTGTTTGTTTTGTTTACAAGACCGTGAGAAGTAAAAGTAGGCGCTTTGATGCACAGCATGGATATATTCCCGTTTTACCTTCCATTTTTGTTAAGAAGAACTTACCATGGTAGTAATCCTGGCAAATCCGAATAAATGACTTTACGTTCGCAATGACATAGAGAAATAAGATTCACAAATCCTAAGATACATCACAAGAAAAATTCTAGTGGCAGATGACAGAAAATGCCGTTCTTTTCATAGCACTTATATCAAGAAGTAAGTAGGTTAAGCGGTATTAAATCGCACTATTATCAACCATGCATCTCTGTGAGGCAATAGTACGGGAATTAAGAAACGGTGGCAATAATTGTTTAGTCCAACACTTACACGAAAACGCCAAACCTCTGCTAATTCGAGTAGGACTTTCTTATTAGCTTGAATATTGCAAACCATACCATTTGGAGAGATTGAAATGGACCACGTTGTGATTATAACAAAAAGTTCTGCAACTAATAAATATGGACAAACCTAAGCCGGTCGATTGCTATAGAATGGTCAAGATTAACTTATCGATCTAGAAATATCTGTACAATTGCCACGCGTCTTGAAATTCTCTAAATACTTTGCCTTACAGCCATAAAAATATTGGAATATCTCATTCAGGCAAAGACTCAAGTCGACCTTCATAAGCCGGTTGTATCCAACAAACTTTATGAAAGAGCTGTCTCAGTTTACACAATCAAATAAATTTGCTTAAAATGGGAAACCCGCTTTGATTTTTGAATTCTTTATCGAAAGTTTTGACACGCGAGTCTTGTAATTTTCAAAATGCACGACATTTGCTAGTTAGTACATATCACATCCATAAATTACGATAAACAATGTCAGTTACGATATTTTTTATGGTACCCGATACTTCTCGATTAAATCTAACACATCGCAACATGTTTCTTTCATGTGTACCAAATACACCGGGTTCGCAAAGAAGGGGTTGGCTTAAAGTTGTTTTTGTTATTGCAACTCGTATTTCTGTAAGCCGAATGTTAAATTGAGCTTATGAACTTCTCGTGGAGGAATAGAATAGCAGAATCTAGAACCGGCTCACTCTGTTTTAGTTCTCATAGCCACAGTAAAGACAACAATAAGAAGACGGGAGGACAGAGAAGTTTATTTTTCCAAACGATATTGGTAAAAGAGGAGCCATTTTTCATAACAGAGCTCTTAGTCGTTAAGTGCACCTGTTTCCCTAGAATAATGCAGCGACAAATTTCAACGTTCAACAAAGCAAAGAAGTACATGATTGGGATACTGAATCGGTCTTTTAATGAGTGCATTGCGTTATAGGTCTACGAACAAAATGGCTTTAAGCGCCTTTGATTTGATGGAAAGCGTCCTATGTGTTCTTCATAAGTTCTCTGTCGCTGAGCTTAGATTCTCACACAGCACAGAATTAAGCTGGAAAAACCTTTAATAATTAATATCTAGTGTTTGATTATTGTCGAGTTGTCATACAGTGTAAGGTCTGAGTCTGGATTACTTAACGCATACTTCAGACAACTTTAACACACTAGTTCAAACGTGATATGTCCTTTCCCCATCTCCTAAAATCTTAAATGGCTATACCCTGACGATTCACTAACTCTGAAATAATTGCTATTTTGAAACCTCGAAAAATGTAAACTCCCATACATGTTGACATGTATAGAACCTAGGAAACAAATCTCTTGCTTTATTATCATTGATATTGTCATTCAGGCAGGTAGCACAAAAGTTATTCAACCTTTTCTTTACTTTCCCAACGCCCTGACAGCTGCCTCCCGTTCTTGAATATGTGAAACCAAATTCCAACTTGAACAGAGCATCAGCAGATAGAAACTCGAAAAACGGCAGCAACTGTTGCTTGATCTCACGGAGCGCCATTTATTCACTTTCAACTTAAGGAGCAAATGTCTTACTTCGTTTCTCGGCCTTTTGATAAGGAATGTATGCAGTATGTGTTCTCGTTGATGACAGATTCTTTCCATAATTCGTAGTAGGCGGTTGAGTCTGTCTCATGGCTTGCATCTCTACCCGGTAGCCAACATTGAAGGGCGCCCCTGGACGCCCCAGCTGCCCTTTATTTATTAGTTAGCCTGTTTGGTGGTTTTTGTGTTTATCTAGGGTAGTGCAATTCAATGTCGTGCCCACTGCTCATCAGGGGTCTTTGATTGAGAGATTGCAAATGTCGTAACTTACTATCATCGATATTATCGTGCAGGCAGGTAACAGAATAGTTCTCCAATCTTCTAGACTTCCCCCGGTAGTTAGCAACTACTAACCGATCTTTAAGATGGGAAATCGACTCCCAACTTGAACAGAGCATCGTATATACGTTTAACTTAAGTCTGACGCTTTATCATTAATGGTGGTATCAACTCATATATGCGACCTACGGACAGGTAGCACAGATTCTCTCTAACCTTCTTTTCCTTGGCCCATTTATAAGTTTAGTGCCTGCTGTGAAGGACTAGGAAAAATTGGCTGCCCTCTTACGCTCTTTTTCGTCACGCCAGTGTTTAGATAAGCTACCTCATACAAGGCAACAGTTTCATAGTCATTTACTGGTACAATATTCTGTACTAAGCTTGAGCTTTTCGTTGAATTTGAATGCGCCTTTCTTATTCTTTGTTTTAGACCAAATTCGTGAATACGCCAACCAAGAGGCCATGCGACCATTTCGAATCACCAGTGGAATTATTTGGGTATCGCTGTTAATTTCAATTACATTTGGACTTGTCGTGTGGGCGGCCAAATCGTGGGATTATGGCCTTCTAACAGGCCTGGCCGTGTTTGTTATCGTAATAGCGGTTACAGTCTTAGCGAGAAATTCAACTAGAGGAGGGTACGGTAATATGGTCCGCTTAGGAATACGACTAGCGGAATCTTTTCGACGAATTGCATTACTAGGTCGTTTAGTATACTGCGTTCCGCCAACAACAGAGGCTGTTCGATCAATGTTACCAGTCCACTTCCTGTTTGTGGACTTATCAAAAACAGCAATGATTGGTGATAACCCAATGACTTCATTAGTTAATCTAGCTCAGGAATTAAACGATGCAGTGGAGAGAGATTTAGGCATAGCTGTACCGCGACTTTATCGCGTTTTTCGCGCCGGACCTTATCGAACCCGTCAGGTTTCACATTTGAATTTAAAAACGAAGTGGAAAACGTCATGCTGCTGTGTTCCAACGTTTTCTTTCAGCATTATTGTACTCGTTTTTGTTTGGACTGGTTTATTTTGCTTTGCACTTTTTGGCACCGATGGTGGAAATGTAGTTACTGGAATTGAAATTGCAACTGTATGTATCCTAGGTGGAGCACTGCTTTGCAACATCCCACGATTCTTCGTCATTATTTATTGCTTAGTTCTTTCAATGAAAAAGCGTGTTAAAATTGTTTCCTCGCAACCTGGAATACGGGAAGACACTTTCATGCACGTCTTGAAACAGGAGATCGACCTTTATGTGGACATGCTGGAATGTTTAGACGGTTTCACACGTCGGCAAACCCGAGTTATTTTATTCTTAGACTTACTCGATTCTCTAGAGCAGCAGAAGGTGCTTCATTTAATGAATTCTTTGAATGTTCTTCTCTCAGAAGCTGGACATCCCTTTGTAACCGTTATTACTGTAGATCCACGCCTTCTTTTAAAGGCGATTGATCAGAATCTAGTCAATTTACACGATTCGCATATCTCTGCATACGATTATTTGAAAAACGTAGTCGATTTGCCTTGTTATGTGCCCGAGCCTACCAAAGGCGGTGTCCATGGACTAGTACCACAGTCCATAATTAGCCAACTTGCCGATGTCTCAATTTCGTCGGACCACGATATAACGTCGAACCATCAAGCTGAGCTAGAATGGGATGGCACTGTTTATGAACATTCTGCAGCAGAGCCAGAGGAAGATGTAACGCAGAGACCAGAGTGTAACGGCAGCGTACCACTTATTAATAACAACTTACAAGGAAATTTAACGCGACCGGTTCGATTTTCGAACGATAGTATTTCGAATACCTACGGGAAAGTTGATGGTCATTGGGAAGAGATGCAATTGACACAGTCAACTCTAGCAACTCATGAACAGCAACGTATTTCAACGGACTTGTCCCAGTTATTACGTGATAATGAAAGTGGGACTCTTAGTGATATTAAACGAACAATGAATATCGTCTCCTTAATGGGTCGGTTACTAAGATCAAAGAATATACCATTTCGCTGGAAGCATCTAGCGTCCTGGGTTAGCCTGGCAGATGGTTGGCCCTATAAAGTTACGTGGTTAACTCTTTTGTGCGAGGACACGAGTTTAAATTTACCGCAAAATTTGACTTTGCGGAAACTTTACCAAATAGCAGGTTATGCGATGCCAGTCGTCGGAGATCCGGAAATAGGTAGTGACGGCGATCTGGTTTATTTCGAGACCTTTTTAAGTAGCCATCAACCGCTAATTACGGTTGGCGAAGTTCGTAGTTTCTTGTCATCAACGTTTCATATCGATCCGACAATAAAAAGGTTAATGATTGACTATCTACAAGCAATCAAGAATGGAAACATCTCGAAGCCTCAGTCGTCAGGAGTTGGATCAGGTGCCAAGACGCCCAATATTGGTTCTCCTTGTAGCAGCAGGGTGAGTACCTTTATTACAGTATATTCTTTCTATATTACGTATGATTGTGGGCCTCTGCCTTATCATTGACAGGTACATCCTCAAGTGAAACATTAACAATTATTTCAAGTAATACTCTTGATGTATTTATGAACCCTAAATACAGAGGTATAATTTTTATTACCGTCACGTCTTTTGATAAATAGCAACTTTTAAGGTAATTTCTTGGATATATCAGCCTTTGTGACTCCGCCCAAATACCGGTAGTAATGAAGCGGTAATGCCCGATTAATACCACCAATTTTCTGAGCTGGATTGCCATACAAGTATGGAGCACTGTTGTAGGTCACGCAAATAGATTTCCCTCGCCTATAAGCCGTCGAAGCTGTGCACGTCAAACCGGGACTAATGTTTTTTTATTTATGCATATAATCCTCTGTTGCGAAGGAGAATTATTACCTTCTTTGTTCCATCAAACAAAGAAAGCACTGATACTTAAGTTGTGTTAAAGTTATGGAGATTCTCCTCTAGGAGATTTGGAGGTCAGATGTTCATGTCACGGAAACTAGTGTAATTACACGGATATGATGACTAATGCTTGAAAAGTATTGCTTTATTCTTATCACGTAGATTATTGAAATCTGTAGTAACCGCAGTAATACCAGAAAATCGACTCTTCTTGGGCGTTATCATTGTTTGCCTCTAGCACCATCATCCTCTTTATCATTATTCGCCTGTTGCACCATCATCCACTTTATCATTATCCGCCTCTAGCTTCATCATCCTCTTTATCATTATTCGCCTCTAGCACCATCATCCACTTTATCATTATCCGCCTCTAGGAATTTTGTAAACCTTACACGCACCGTACAAGATGTAATCAAGCGCCGCAATTCAGCCACCCCTGTACTTGATTGAATACATTGGCGCTGTCTACTGTTAGCGATAATACAATTAGAAAATGGGTTCATACATTGAACGAACAGTACAGAAAGATAAACTCTACACGAAATAGCGAAAGGCTTATGCACTTAAAACGCTTATTTGGTCTAACACTCCTCAGAGTCCAATCGTCAGAATGACCGAAATATAATGTTTGAGAGAGTATACCAAACTGTCTTTTTGAAAGAGCCAATTGAGAAAGAGAAATATGATATAAGTATAATATGACGCAGTAGATATCATTTTATAACATTTTCTTCTCAAAGATAATGGAGCAGTCGACATCACAGTAGATGTCAGGATGTTAGTAGTGACGGAATAAAACGATGGGTGAGGGAGGGGGGACGGGCTTAACGTTCCAGAAGCACGACTCTTTGTTTTCCGATGATTCTTCTATTCTCTCCTGATTACCACTGTGAGTTTTCACTTGGCTCAGCTCAGACGTTTGTTGACGCCGTCCCTTCCTAAAGTGGCCCACAGATACTAGTAATATTGACAATTAATGTGGACGAACTTTTAATTGATGAGATTCTGCCTGCCCCTCAGGCGATTCATGCTTCTTAAACAACGCTAGCTCATTTCACTGGTACCCTTCGTCACACACGGAGCAGCTATCCTCCCTTTCGCTGTTCCAACAAAATGAAAACGAGGCAATAACATACGATGTTGTTATTAAGCAAAGAAATGTTTATAGCATCGAACCACTATACATGTGATGTGTATACTTGGTCAGTTCTAGCACACGGTGTGGCTGAATCTTTAAATTTTTAATTTTCTTCTGAAAGACAAGTCGCAGGGTATCTTGCCTTTAATCCTTCCTTCTGTCTTGTTGGCCGTGAACCTCACTCATTAGTTTCTATTTTCGAGTGTACAGAAAGTGACTCGTATAAGTCAATGAAATCAGCTTTAATTGTCATGCGATTAAATCAATCAATCAGTTTCAATTGTCGGACGATTACTTCCGTATTATAGGAGAGGCCAGGTCATCATTTCATTTGGCCGTTATGGAGTCAGTCCACATAAAAGCAAGAAAACCTTTGCTATGCAGACAAAAAGAATTCGTTTTCTCACTAGGCCTATTCAATTAATCTTGTTGTAATGGATGCTGATTGGTCCAAGAACACAAGCCATTCAGGCAGTCCAAATTCTGATTGGCTCCTTCAAAATGCAGTTGGGTAGACTCTTTCACGCATTCCATTTCGGTCATTCTGACGTTAGTAGCCTACTCAGAGGAGTGTCAGACGAAAAATTGCTTTTCAGTACAATATGTTTACGCTATTTCGTGCAATATTCTTGTCATGTTTCTCTTCTGAAATTCAAGGTTAGACTGAAGTACTGGGCCCAATGTGGATCACGTGCTGTAAACAATTTTAAAATATTGACGGCGCGTCAATAAATACCCATAGATTTTGATTTCGTCAATATACTGTGCAATGTTTCCATCATTGCCGGCAGACCGTCAATGATATTGTCAATATACAGTTTATCTATATTGTTGTCAATGTTTTTGAGCGTCTGTTGGCCGCTTAAGGCCTTGTGTCGTGATTTCTTCTTTGTAAGAGCATGACCAGTAGACTGTTTTAAGCTATTTCTTCTTCCTTTGTGCTTCTCGCCGTGAACTGCTATTCTTTCATGTAAGTTAGTTGAAATAACAATGGCACATACTCAATGGAGTACAACTACGTGCTTTGACAACTTTATGTACCATCCACTTCTTCAAACGCCGTGGTGTCTTCCTTGAGAAATCATTGCATTCACAGTTACTTCCTGACTGAAATGTTTTCCAAAATTAAACAACGTTCGGTCCATTTTATGGACAGAATAACAATGATATGCTTGTTTGCCACTTGCAAAGGCAGTGTGGAAAAACCGAGTGGAGTTTGTGTGCCGTACTTGCAGGCATATGAAATACTGGGTTCGTGATTTATTGCTGCAGGAAGGATACAAAAGGACAATCAGACATTGTAAATCCAAAGAGCGATATTTATTGAGATGATACACAGCCTTGTTGTAGATTCGTTTTGATTGTTGGCCTTACAAGAATTTACACGTCAGATTAACGCATGAGATAAAAGCAGAATTATCCTCCACAAACTGTAACACCCCGCTTTACCAGGGACGTTCTACTGACTAGAGGACCAGTGTGGAGAATAGAGGAGCTCGGAGCACGTGTTGATCGCCTCTGCAAATTGGGAACACAGCTATCGTAAATGGAATAATCGGTAGTCGCTGCATGATTCAATGAGCTCGTGGATGGCTCGTTCTTCAGGGTTCAACTAGTACAGATGAGTACTTTGTGATGTTGAAACTAAATTTGATAATCAGAACTTGGCAGTTTGTCTTGAACGTAGTGGATTTCGGAGGCAATGGAAGACATTGGACCCTTGCGGGCTATTCCCCGAGGCCCTGCCTCGTACAGGGAATCCCCCTCCCGAAGCTCTAAACGAGGCTGGATTTTTGCATGTTTTAACCAGAAAAGCTTGGTGGATAGCCCAGACAGTGATGGTAGGAAACAAAATTATAGAAATCTAGAAATTTTAGGAATGTATTTCAGGAATATTTATTCTTATAGATATAAGAAATTAAAAGTTCAGCTTTTATTTATAACATATTGAGATCAACGGACCGCGAGACCGGGCTTCGTAAAATGGTCCCTTCTCGGCTCTTCAAGGAAGGCTGTGTTTCATTGTGTTTTAACGATGAAACTAACTTTTGGGCATGCATGGTAGAGGCTAGTAGATTTCAGATGTTTTGAAGGATAGAATGCGTAATTGTACGCTTTCCATTTGAATTGTTGTTTATGTTTACAAGGAAAGGTACTATTTGATCGGGTATGGTTTAGATTTTGTTGAGGAAAATAATTGTATCACCGAGAAGTGAGGATTTGGAATGTCAGGTATAAAAGACACTAGAGAAATCTCCTCTAAGGACGTTTGAGGATATGTCATGCAACAGTTTTCAGTCTCTTGTCATGTGATTGATGTTTTTAGGTCTTCCCCATTAAATATAAACCAATTATAGTTAAAACATTTCTCTTTATCTTCCTCTCGCTCTCTTTATCTTCCTCTCGTTCTCTTTATCTTCC
>JAAAKM020006971.1:112844516-112866333 GCA_010016025.2 Alatinidae sp. Z8VKAUB7J3
AAACCAATTATAGTTAAAACATTTCTCTTTATCTTCCTCTCGCTCTCTTTATCTTCCTCTCGTTCTCTTTATCTTCCCCTTGCTCTCTTTATGTTCCTCTCGTTCTCTTTATCTTCCCCTCGCTTTCTTTATCTCTCTCTGGCTCCCTTGATCTTTCTCTCGCTATCTTTATCTTCCTCTCACTCTCTTTATCTTCCTCTCGCTCTCTTTATGTTCCTCTCGCTCTCTTTATCTTCCTCTCGCTCTCTTTATCTTCCTCTCGCTCTCTTTACCTTCCCCTCGCTCTCTTTATGTTCCTCTCGCTCTCTTTATCTTCCTCTCGCTCTCTTTATCTTCCTCTCGCTCTCTTTATCTTCCTCTCGTTCTCTTTATCTTCCCCTCGCTTTCTTTATCTCTCTCTGGCTCCCTTGATCTTTCTCTCGCTATCTTTATCTTCCTCTCACTCTCTTTATCTTCCTCTCGCTCTCTTTATGTTCCTCTCGCTCTCTTTATGTTCCTCTCGCTCTCTTTATCTTCCTCTCGCTCTCTTTATCTTCCCCTCGCTCTCTTTATGTTCCTCTCGCTCTCTTTATCTTCCTCTCGCTCTCTTTATGTTCCTCTCGATCTCTTTATCTTCCTCTCGCTCTCTTTATGTTCCTCTCGCTCTCTTTATCTTTTTCTCGCTCTCTTTATCCTCCCCTCGTTTTCTTTATCTTTCTCTGGCTCCCTTTATCTTTCTCTCACTTTCTTTATCTTCGTCTCACTCTCTTTATCTTCCCCTCGCTCTCTTTATCTTCCTTTCGTTCTCTTTTCTTCCCCTCGCTCTCTTTCAATTGATTTTTCCTGTGAGTGTGATGAACTCCAGGCCATTCTTTCTTGTCACATGCTCTGGAAATCTCATTGCCTTACTGCTGATCTATCCTCTATTAGCACAAACTCTTCAGCTGATATCAAATGTTTTTGCCACATGTGAAGGATTGCGTCAAGACCGCGTCCCCGAATTCCTGCTACCATTCTCTCACTTTAATTTAAGACTCCAATAATCTCTGTTATGTAATAAATGTGATAGATTGTTTTTTTAAGGTTGCTCATCCTCTTTCTTCCGTCTTGACTGTTAGTTTACGGATTTAACTCCTGCGGAGAAATTTGTTGACTCCGCAGTAAGAGGACGTCGTTTTTTATTCCGTTTTTGTTTACGTCGTCGGTTAGTTGAGCTGGTTTTGTTTTCATTTAGCCCGACATTGTGCAAAGCAAAGATGATCGTCTTTCCCACGACTTTTCACCCAACATGGCGATGTTATCAAACCTTTTCAGGAGCTTAGAAGTCGATCGCCTAAGAAACCGTGAATAGGTTATACTGCGCGGCTGGTGTCGGGCTGTCAAAAGGATATAAATCGGTCATGTACCCCCTGAGCTTTTCAATCACCCTTACGATTTTCAACGCAGGTTAAGGATTTTAAGGGGGTCGCAGCTTGAGTGTTTAGGAGCTCATCTCTTAAAAAGCCATAGTGATTAGCGTGTATGGTTTCTGTGGCACTGTATTAAAGAAGCGCAAGTCAATACGCTATGATAACCCCCTGAATTATTGTGATATACGTAGAGTATGCAGTACAAACAGGCTTTTAGCAGGGGGTCGACTTGGTTAATAATCCTGTTGTTTGTGGAGAGCTTTTGAAACATCGACAATTAGTAAATGAATACAACTGCCGTGATGTAGTGTTTTGACATGTCTTATATACACGGCGTATGTACCTTGAGTGAGTTATGTATACGTTGGGAACAGGGTGCCTGTTCTTACCGCTGTCAATAGTGCACCGTGCAAGGGATTTTCATCGACGACCTGGTATATGAGGAAAAATGTTTGTCTTGTGTCGATTATTAGGTAGGTTATAAACAGAAAATCGTTATTTGAATTCACTAAGAATGGTCTGAAGTATAAGTAAGTTTATTAATGGTTTATTAAGCAGTTCTCACAACAGTAACATCAGAAGTATATATACTAGCTGTCGGCTATGAGCCACAGTCGTAGTATCCGGCTCACTAGGTGGCCACAAGATGTCATTGTGACTGAGGACTGGGTCCGCCCGGTTGCATAGGTGATTGTACTCAGCTGCTTATCATTCTACTAAAGTTGAAGACAGCTTGTTAACAACAGACTCTTGTAAACTCAAAAGCGGCCTTCGGTTTTACATTTGGTATTTGATACATGCATGAAATGTTTTTATAGTAGTTAGGCTTATCAATGGCAGGGAATATCCGCCAAATGTTTTATAGGGCACAACAATGAAGCAGTTCTTAAAATTGTAGTCTTCCTGTATAGTAAGGGGTCCAGGCTCTTATTGTTAAATGTTCTTACGAAGTTTCACGTGGGAAGCCGCTCTGCCTTTTGCGAGTATACGAAAACCATTTTTATTGTAAGCGAAGCAACAGTCGGGGTGATGCAGTAAGGGTATAACATTGTCCGAGTCACAGTTGTGTCGGAATTGTGTAATTTACATGGAGGACGTCTACAAGCCCAACTGCATGCTTTTGTGAGCGGTAAAGGAACACGTTACTACATTCTGTTTGTAAGTCAAAACCGATATGCCGACGCATGTTGGGTTATTCAAAAATGAACTTCTTATGTCACATAGGTCCTTTCGTTGGAGGAAAAGGCACAGTGTAACAACAAAATTTATCCTTCAGGGTTTGCTTTCTCTGTGTGGACGCAGTAGATACTCGTATTTAGCCGTGAGCCACGTTGTCAGAGGTAGCATCTCGCTTTAGCATATCTGTAAGACATTTATGCAATCGTCTGATTCTGGGCGTAGTTACCGCGCCTTTCATAGTATTGTTTTTCTTGACAGTGCAATCAATTTAGTGGTATATGCTATAAATTTAAACTAATAGTTGTTTTTTCTTGTTCCAGGTTACTCAAATCGCTCAGAAGGTAAGCAATGACACTCGCATTTTATTGAAATACTTTTTTGTATTATCGCATTCCTGTATACGTAAACGAAGATGGTAGCCAGGTGGTCTGTTCGAGGAAGATTAAGGATGAGGAGATAGGGGAGGGGGGAGGGGTAGCCAAGCAAACGAGAAACACTACTACAAAGGTTCTTAGCAAAGTGACACGTGGCAAACTGCACGTGATGTATGCCACGTCACACATGCTATGTCACATGTGGCATGTAAAGTATGCCATGTCACATACACCGTGTCACATAGGCCATGTCACATAGGCCATGTCACATACACCATGTCACATAGGCCATGTCACATACACCATGTCACATAGGCCATGTGGTAACATGGTGATTTCAGACCCAGTTCAACTGCATTTTGAAGGAGCCAATCAGAAATTGGACTGCCTGAATGGCTTGTGTTTTTGGACCAATCAGCGTCCATTACAACAATCATACGTGAAAACAGTGGGAGGGGGGGGGGATTACGGAAAGAGGGAGGGGGGGGGGGGGGGGGGTGGAATCAGAATGTCCTGGGTGGAAAATTTTTGAAAAATTAATTAGCAGGGGGGAGACGTCTATTAGGCACCCAAGAGTACTAAAGTAATTTTTGGAGGCTTGATTTTACGATTTCAACTTAAGCGACTTGTAAACACAACTTCGTGGCTGAAATTGATTAACATTGGACCATCATCTGATAAAAATGTACTCCTAAACCGGTCCATATAGCATTGTACAAATTGTTAACATAATATGTGTCGTTAACAAAGTATTAATCATGGTACATTTTACCTGATTCTTCATAATCCAGTTGGAACCCTCTATGTGTCGTCGACTCTCTTGCGCTAAATTTGAGTACTACATCATGATCAGAAATGCATAAATTCTGCGTAGTGGTAGCACCACAGAACATTGACACCAACTCCAATCCTGATATTGTCTCTTTGAATACGGCTAAGCAATCTACATTGTGAAAAAATGCAAAGTGAAAAGTTGGGTACAACATGTCTGTCTAATGATTGGAAGAAGATGTGATGCTTTGCATTCTATCGCTGACTGTCTGGAATTGCGCCATCGACGTAAACATGGGTAGACGTTTAGACATTTGCCCTTTGCGCATGCTTACCTTGTTCTTAGTTTGAAGAAGATACGATGCTTTACATTCTATCGCTAACTGTCTGGAATTGCGCTGTCAAGTATGTCGATTAAAGTAATGTGGACGTCATGTAATTGCTTGAATGCCATGCCATTGTGCAACGACGTTGGGAATTGGACGTCCAGAGTTTTCTGCTCCATTACATCATCATCCAAATTAAGGCTGAACACGAAAATATAAAAAAGAGGACGAGTCCATAGAATGGGATCCAGCCATCGAAAGACTGGGAATATAAAGCTACAACATCAATGTTCAAGATCATAAAGTCAAGGCAGCACATATCATACCTTGGTTTGACTGCAAGTCGAAATCTTTAAAGATAAGTTGTATGCTCTTTGCCTTTTGAATGGAGATACTGTACGTGCACGCACTGTTGCTTCTGTAACCATTGGGATAGTGTAGAGATGTGATTGTACCGTTAGGCGTCTTCAACACTTTATGGCAAACTAAAACGAGAAAAGAAACTAGTGTGAACATTGAGTTGTGAGTTTGGCTCACAACTCAAAACTCAAAACTCACAACTCACGACACACAACTTACGACTCACAACTCACAACTCACAACTCGCAGAGTACCGGTATTGTGAACAGTGCCAAACTCACATAATTGTTCCTAAAATCAAAGGGTGTTAAATATTATTTAATCAAAAATTAATTGTCTATAACGGTGGGAAGTGTTTTTAAAATTGGGTCTAAGGAGAACTTGTCTGAGTATTTGGAGGACCAGCGCCGGAAACATGAAGCACAGGGTTCATGGCCACTGCACTTTTCAGATACTCGTGAATTTGATTGCCCCACTTTTGGGCCTATCAAAAAAAAATGTAGTACATTTTTGTTAATTTCTTGGTTGATCCATACCAAATACTCTTAAATGTATAACAGGCTATCCGTTTCCATGCATTTTCTGCACTATTTGCATCTTTATTGCCTTTTGTATTGCAGTATAAAAGAATTTCGACGGCATGCTCCCCTCCAGGTTTTTGGAAGCGTTCCGCGTCGACGATTGGGAGGTGAATCAAGGCTTGCAAGTCTCTATAGAGCTGCATTGGTAGACCGTAACAAACATATGTCGTTGCTCGACGCCTTAAGTAGGGGTACTTAGCAGACAATCCATGTTTGGTTTGGGGAGATAGATTCCCTTGCGCCGTTGCAGCCAATTTCATCTCTCGTTACTTTCCATGCATAGCTCATGTACGTTAGAATACTCAAATTTTCTTAACATACATAAGATTCTACTTACAGTGGTTTAATGGTAAGAAGGCAGCGTTGGAGTAGTACCAAGGGGTGAAGCTTATACGGGACTGACTGTAGTATAAAAATTTGCTTTAGCAAGTTGGTTTATCTTTACAAAACCTCAGCCGCCAGCCGACAGAGGTACCTACGAAAGACACCTACGCATAAGAAAGTGGCAACTGTTATGCTGTCGCTTTCTGTGTTTGAGATACTTTGCTCAGCACCCTTTAAGACATTCGCTACCGCAGTTAAACCAAGCAATGCAATAAATCAGAAAACGTTTAAAAGTGATTTACCTGGCTCTTTCGTATAGCTGATCCATATACCATTACCACTAACACTTCCATCACTTCGGAACACGATGCTAATCTTGTTTGCAGTAGATCGTATGTAGTCTGGGTTCCCCTTATGACAATAATATCTCAACAATGTTGACGTCTCTGGGTCTCCATCGTAGATGTATACAGTGTCAAACTCGCATTCCTTTGAGGGTTCTAAGTCGATCTCATGCAGCTGTAGGAGAAACTGTGCACTGTCGTTACTTTGGATGATCCAGATGCAGTTAAGATCATTTGGGTAGAAGTATGGATAGCCGGGGCTCCTAATTTCTCCAGACGGTTTGGTTATTTCATAGTAGCATACTATAAAAAATGCAAATGAAAGTATTAGGGACTTCTTATTTCTACGCTAGTGCAGTATTGCACCTCCATAAAAATATTTTCACTAAGCTAAGGCAAGAAGGATAAAGATTTAGAGTTTTTACAAATGTTACACAATACAAAGACAGTAGAGTGGCCACAGGTGGCATTGGGAAGACATTCTCGCCATCCTCATCCCTAACTCCCGTGATTGATCTCGCTACCCATTTGAATCTTTGAAGACAAAATATAGTTTGTCTTTCCATTGGGCCTTCTCGGTTAATCTATCCAGCCCTAGTGGATCCTTATAATACAAAGCTATAAAAATACAAAACGATTCAGTAAGTACAAACTTTGATTGGCTCTTTCGAACACACAGAAGACTATAATGAATCGCATATTCCCTTGAGATTATTTCTCAAGACTTTGCTCTGAGTAGTTTTAGGCCAAAAAAGTGTGTTTTTGATCTTCTGTATCGTAAACAAACATTTTGATTGGAATCTTTACATCTTATCGCCATGACATTAGTGAACAGTACATTGAAGACGCTACGCAGCAAGAAAAACTCGTCATAATTTTTTTCAACTGTTTGTATAGCTGTTGCTATACTACCTATGCCAACTCAGCTATGTTTCTCTTGTTTTCTCTTGTTTTCTCTTGTTTCCTCTTGTTTTCTCTCTTGTTTTCTATTGTTTTCTGTTGTTTTCTATTGTACTTTAATTGACGCAAGGCATTATTAACATATTGACAGAATTAGCAATGATAATGTCTTCTTCCCTTTTCTATGATTTTCCATTGTTTTCTCTTGTTTTGCTTCGTATTTTATTCTTTTTCATTGTTTTCTATTGTTTACTATAGTTTTTTTGGTTTTTATTGTTTCTATGATAATTTCCTTGACGCAAGTCATTATTAGTACATTGACAGATTAATCTATGATAGTGTCGCAGTTTAAAATAGTTAGTCAACATACATTGATATTTTGGAAAGCACTTTCAGATGTGCTTTCCAAGGATATCAACATTTGTTGCGACTGATACTCCGGGTGAAAATCGTATTCGAATACGCAATATAAAAACTCGATATAAAAATGATACGTAATTTGAGAGACATATCGGCATATATTTTTTTTAGTTGTCGATGCTAACTTGTATCATCTTCGGAGAAATTTTACTATGCTACTAAAAAACCCTTTTTAAGAAGATAGAATGACAAAGTGACACAAAAGGGGTCTAATGAGAATAATTAGAAAACAAAGAAGGAAAAAATACGATAAAAGTAAAAGGTAACTACGTACAGGGTGAAACTTTAGTGAATTAAAACAATAGAAGAGGTAGAGAAGACATGTTACGGATCATACTTAAACAATGATTCCAAGTTAAACAACGAGTTTCTCTTGTAAAGAAAGGCTCCAACAAAAACCGAAATAGGAATAAAAATATCTTAAGGATCATTAATTTAGAAATAAGGAAACTTTTATGAACGGAAAGTTCCAAATAAGAAGAACTTTGCAACAAGATGTCGAAATCGTTCGGAGGAACATCATGTCCAGTAGTTTTACTGTGTTCCAAAACAGCTGAGAATGATGGGCTGATAAGTGGTTTCCCTGTTGAAGCAGAAACTCCCAGATGATCAAAGATACGAGTATGCGGATGGCGACGGGTTTGCCCTTAAAAAAAGCACTACAGCTTTTGCACTTGAATCTATATACGATACTCGATCTGAGAATATCTGGGATCCCATTCTTAACACGGAAAAGGTTATCAACATTTCTTCAACGAATCAAGTTCTGATTCATCGGCATACAAGTGGAATGAGTTATTGTATCACATCAAACCTCTAGCTTTAAAGAAGGTCAATCATAGGGAAAGTCGTTCGGCTACAGTTCTCTTTACTCATGAGTGGATTTTGGTGACATGGCGTAGACAAAAGCTTGGCAGAGCTTCAGAATGATTCCAAATTAAACCACGAGTTTTTCTTGTAAAGTAACGCTCCAACATGAACCGAAATAGGCATAAAAATATCTTATTTAAACTTGGAACCCTGGGGTGGAAAACCATGTCAGTCTTGTGGTTCTCACCATCTGAATCATAAATAAATCTTCCAGTTCTTTTATAAGACCGTTGATTCTCAACTGGTTACATTTATCAAGAATGGACAACACCAGTACAAACTAACAATAGATGGCTTTCAATTTTGAATCCGTTTTCTCCCGACGCTGTTCCTGGTTAATTCTATAGTATGACTCTTCTTGACCTAGGATGTGTGACATTTTATCTCTTTGCTACAATTCACTCGACAGGTTTTTAAAGCAAAGTGCTTTAACGATAAGGACTCCAACTCGTTAGTAAATCCAATGAGACATTCAAACTAATTAGGGGAGGATGGAGAACCGTGAAAGGAAGGTTAAAAGGTACGTTTACCTCTGGTTAAATATTTGATATAATTTTCAATCTTTTCACAACATCAATTGCTCAACAGCAATCTTATATTCACCACGGAAGTTTAAATTGTGAAATCTGGTTTCATCTTCACAAGCAGGTTCCATTGATTTGCAAACCTTAGCTAAACAAGTAAACGTTGGCAAATAAAAAGAATTACCGCTTGCTTAACACTGAAAGCAAAGATTTTCTCCCTTAATTTGATCCGATAAATATTTGCGAATCTTTTCTCTTGTTGGAGACAGTTTCCTCCTTAGTCTAATTCTACTGCAAATGAGAATATAACGGCGACCTCGCAGCAAGATGTTCTTAAAAATATACGGCACCATTCTTGTACGATTATTGTAGGCGTAATTTATGTATCATTGAAGATTGGCAAAAATGTCATTGATATGTAGCTGTGGGTTGTTGAAAATGTCATTGACGCAAAACTGTGGGTTTGCGAAAATACTGTTTACATTTCACCGTAGGCTACTCATTTATGAGCAACTGTAGCCCGGTGGAAATGTCGTTTATGCATCACCGTAAGGTAATGAAAATGTCATTCACGCATAATTGTTCCCTTACGAAAATGCCACTGATGCCTAACTGTAGGTTGTTGAAAATGCCATTTAGTTGTAACTGTGGGCTGGTGGAAATGTCAATCACGCATAACTGCAGGAAGATGAAAATGTTGCTTAGGTGTAAGCGTAAGCCGTGGAATTGTCATTCACGCGTAACTGTACGCTTAAGAAAATGGCATTGACGCGTCACTGTAGGCTGATAAAAAGGTCATTTACGCGCAACTGTAGGCTGATGATAATGCTGTTTACTCGTAACTGTTGGGCAGCGAAAATGTCATTTATGTGTAGTGGGAAGTAGGCGAAAATATCATGCAAGTGTTGCCAAATGCCTTCCAAATTTAAACTCCCACAACATTATTTCTCTTGAGAGCATACATCACGGCACCTTTCGCTGCTACGGTTGAGTTTTGTTGCAAAAAGTCCTGGATCCGACACAACAAAGAGCTACAGGAAATCACGTTCCCCTTGAAAACCTATAACTTTTATTGCGCACTTTCCTCTTGGGTTATGATATAAGTCGCACTGTTGAAAAATAATTAAATTTGGGCTTGATCTGCTAATTTGCGTGCACTAAATTATTGCAGGTGAAGTTTTACCATCGATGTTCTCATGCAGAAGTCAGGACAATCGAGAGCCATTTTGATGGTTTTCCTGTTTATTTAGTGTAGTTTCAAAATTGAGCCTACTAATAATCACGGAGCTTTTACTAGTAGATTGCCCTCGAGAGCCATCAAGGGCCTCAAGGTAGATGTAGTCCAATAAGCAGTTGTTGCAGTTCACAGTTGAAGACAGTTGACAGTGGTTTCAGCTCACTGTTGAAGACAGTTTGACTGTTGTTTCATCTCACTGTTGAAGACAGTTTGAAATGCTTTTTCATTTGGCCGTTGAAGACAGTTTGAAAGTTGTTTGAGTTGACATTCGGAGACTATTTGAAAGTTGTTTGAGTTGACAGTTAAAGACAGTTTGACAGTTGTTTGAGTTGACAGTTAAGGACAGTTTGACAGTTGCTTCACTTGACCGTTGTAGACACTTTGACAGTTGTTTCAGTTCACAGTTAGAAACAGTTTGACAGTGATTTCACTTCAGGGAGATGAAGAGCCAATGTAATTTGGAAAGCACCTGTATATCGTTATTATTATTATTATTATTATTATTATTATTACTATTATTATTAAATGTGTTTGTGGATTTGTAAAAGGTTATCATCAACATTTGTAAGGTGAATGCTCATGCTATGTTGCCTGACCTCACTAGGAAATAGGTATTAGTTTCAACTAATAACAGAGTTTTAATAGTAACAAAGTCCCTCTCTTTTAGCCTCCATAAATTGTGGAATTATCATATATCAAATATTCCGTAATTAATGTGCAAGAACAGGTTGAAAGTTTTCATCAATTTGGGAGCAAACTTTAGAATGTAAACTTGGAAAAAAATTATTAGAATCTCTTACACTTTTCTGACAGGCAATGCCGTGACAGGACATCACAAAGTCGTAGTTCGCATCAGAGAACTGGGATTTGCTAAATCTAATGCGTCATTCAGGTAAGCAATACCTCTATAGAACTTTTTCCGTATTAAATTTAAAATATACGTCTGAGAATTATTTCAATATGTGGCGGCGTGCATGATAAGGGAGCATATTATTCCAAAGTTATGAGGCCAATCGCTGACATTTGCAGCATGTGTAGAGGGTCTAATCTAGGAAAGTGGCGTTGCTATAGGTCGTTTGGTGAGGTAGTCTATATCTGACATACTATTTATCAAAATTGTACGGCTGAATCCTATAATAATTATTTAAAGGAATAGGGACGATTTACAACGAAAGAAAATCTAGCCAATGACTTTATACTGAGGGATATGGTTTGCTTTCCGGGGATTATAACGAGTATCGTTCATGGGAGACCGCCGATAGATCTGAGCAGAATCCTCAATCAAGGAACCTCACTTTATAGGAAGAACGTTCAACTTGCAAAGAGGACCAATAACGTCGTAGTAACAATAATGGTTGTAGTTTAAGTGATATTAATTTATTATTAGCAAGAGAGGATTTGATATGTGAGTTTTGAAAATGAGGATATTTTGTAACTTTAAATGGGATTTGGACAGAATAATCGGCCTGAAAGCAGTCCTTTTCTGGGTCATGGCACATGGCGCAGAGACACTGGTCTCAAATTGTGCTGAACTTGATTTGAATGGTTGGGAACTGGTGTAGCGACCAAAGAAATAAGTTATGAATGTCAACGAGCTCAGTTCGTAGAGCGCACGCCGCGAAAGCTCGGGTCAGGTGTTCTTATACCGGTGGTGATATATTCGTTTTCTTTAGCGTTCTTTAGCGTAATTAAATAGATAATATAAAAGGGAATAATAAATATCTATTCCCCTTCAGCGTTTATTAAATATCTACTCCCCCACAGCGTTTATTACCACTTCCAGCTTTTGGATGCTCGGCTCTATTTGGCTAGAAGTGGGACGTTTAATAGAGGGCGGCGTTTATTTGAGGAAATACGGTTTGTCTTGTAAATTATCATTCGCATCTTAAAAGAATACAGCGTTTTCTTCATACACGGTACTCATAGAAGTAACACATTAGTTTAAACTTTTCTACAATTTTGAATTGGTAGATATTTCCCAAGAATCATGGCTATCAAACCCAATAATGGTAGTGTACACGGAGGAACAGTACTGACTATGTGGGGAACAGGTTTTGGACCCAAGTTAAAGGAAAACAATGTAACACTTGACAACAGAAATTGTGACGTCTTGGAAGCGTCCTTGACTCATTTGAAATGCGTAACACCAAAACACAGTAATGGAACTGTCAATTTAATGGTATGTTTATTCTAATAAATGTTGCAACGGGTGTGGTTATCTGCCTGAAATTACAAGTTTTTAATATTTTTTTTTGATCTAAGCATCGTGTGGTGCAAAATAGAACCCTTCAGACAGACCCTTTGGTGTCTTATAGCGTTACATTGTCGATGGGAATGGGACCGCATTGCACCACATTTGCTTCTTAGCCTTTTGGCAAGGAGTGGGTTTAGTATATGTTCTCATTGATGAGAGATTCTCTCCATGATTTGTGAGAGATGGTTCTACTGGGCGGTTTCACTGCCTTATGGCTTGCTTCTTTGTCCAAATTTATGGGAAGTTACCCTTGGACGCCCAAACTGCCCTTTACTTATACGTTAGCCTATTTGGGCGTTTCACTGTTTATCTTATCAGACTCACTGCTCATCAGGGATTTGTGATTGACATATGGTTGCTCATGTGATGATTTGTGTTGAGGTCGTTTAATGCCATAACTGCTTGGACAGTACATCCTAGATTATTTAAACAGTCGACATTGCTGTGGGGACAAACTAATCGGATACGCACAAAGTTAAGATAATAGAAGTTAAAATTTCTAGCTACCATTTTTCCAACAACCTAAAGGCTATCTTTTTAATCCCCAATAAATGGTCAAAGAGTTCTCAATCAAAGAGTATTTTTTCATGAATTTATTTATCAAATATTTACTTAGGTATAACATGCCAGAAATATGTGAAAGTTACAATTCTATTGTCAATATGTTACCCAAAGAACAAGAACAAATCAAAACCAAACCTCAAAGAAAAATATAATTAAAAAAACTAATAAAAACTATATATATGTAAAAGAAGTTAAAAATGAAAAATGATTTAATTTTTATTATGTTAAGTTATAAACACAGTTAAAAGTTAAAAGTGATATACATGCTTTAAAATCAGACACAACGTTGACTCGTCACGATTGCTGCAACACTTCAAATATGACACCTATATTATTTGCTGCCGTACATCTAATTATATGTGCATTCATTTCATTTTTTTGATTTAGATTAATGTCAACTGGACGATGGCTACAATTGAGGACGCATATACTTACGACTTTCTAGAAGCAGCAATAATTAATTCAACTGATTTTGAAAATCATACCCTCTTCGTCGGGGGAAATGAAACAATTACATTCAACGGAAGCAACTTGCCTGAATCAGCGGAAGAGATCACGGTTCTAATTGGAGATAAGAAATGCAATGTAACATCGGCATCGTCAACTCACTTATCCTGTCGTACACCGGCCCACCACGCCGGATCCTATAGGGTTAAAATTCTCATAGCTGGAACGCGAGCCGCAGTCTTTTCGTCTTCTTCTTATCGATATGCTACGTACTGCTTGGAAGCTACAGAGTTTACTAGCATTAAGGGCTCGCTGATGGGAGGAGGGCATGTTTTTATTCATGGTCATGGATTTAGTGTCAATAACAGTCAAAACAAAGTACTTATAAATGGAAGGGATTGTCCCGTGATAGAATCAAATCACTCTTCATTGAAGTGCATTTCACCCTCTGCAAACAAACCACTTGTAGTTGACAACACTGGCATCCATAAAGGTAATATAATTTGCTTATCAACATCATGTACCGAAAGGCAATAATAACGTATTGACTGAATTTCACTTTACATGCAAGACTTAGTTTAGGGACGGTGCGACCAAATGAAAAGAGGGGCGAGAAACTAAACTATGGTTTGGTTTTTTTCTTCAATTCGATTTTCATGAAACATGTGTCTTTAGCATTAAAAATTTGAAAAGGGACTCTATTTTTCTTATTTCTTTCTTGTTTCACCACTTTCTTTTCGCTAACTTCTCCCTTTAAAACTATCTTCCTCTTTACAAGCAATTCGTACTTTTTTGTTGTTTGTAGCATTTGGTATTCTTTTAGTCTTACTTTGTTGACTCATTTTAACTTTGAAAATGATGCGAGGAACATCGACAGCCTAGGATCAAATAGTTTACTGGTTTTTTTTAAATTGCGTTTTGCAGCATGTTCCTTTTTTGGCCGCTAGGCTTGTTTGATATTTGACTAAAGAAGACAATTAACATGTGGTTTTTAATACAGACTGCCGCAGGGATTATTCTCTTCGTTTCTTTTTGGTACTACAACACGTTTGCTTTGAGTATCATCTGAAAACTCTAGACGCGGTATAAATTAAGTTAACAAAAGAAGTCTTTATTGCCAAAAGAAATTTGCTTTGGACTAACTAGTGGACACTAGTTTCTTTCATGTTCCCATCTGCTTCATCAAATAACATTCACACTTTTTGCTTCTTTGTAATTATGACGCCTCTTTTGGTGTTAAATTCTAAAGAGGCGGAAACGAGAACAGGCTTTAAACTCAGATTATTACGAGTTATTCATTGAATTCTATCACTTTGTGCATCTTAATTTGACATCAAATCAAGTCAACTCCTGTGCATTACTTTGCCATCCAAAATTATGTTATGAATTTATAATGGAATCTTTCTTAATATTCCTTTGCCCACATTGATCGAAAATTATGAAGCGCGTACTAAGCTACAAAATGGAAGTGCTACTTTTTAATCTTTACGATCAATAGAATTTTGAAGAATTATCATTCCTTCAAAGACGAAAATATTCTAATTGGCTCAAAGGAAACCGGATGGCTGAATTTTAGAGACAAATTCAGAAGGCATAATTCAATGTGTACAAAAAGAAATACTTGGTAAAGATTTAGGGGTTTAAACCTACCGGTAACCTTGCCTCAGCTTGGCTTTAAATGTTTCTAACAACCTGATCATCTTAAGAATAAGCTATGACAGGTAATGGTAAACATTTAATAACAATAAAATGGCCTTAGAATTTTAACAAAATGCTTTTTACATTTAATTACTTTTCAATAATATTTAAGAAATAATGTATTTCCTTTGTGTTTAATCTTAGAATATGGAAAAGGCTACTCATGGAAGCCGGAGATAGTAACGATCTGCCTTGGAGATACGGTAGAGGTATGCTAACCTGATTAATCTAGGGATTTTGTCAACAACTAATTATGAAGTTGTGTAGGACTTGAAGGACTCAAAATTTATGTTGTTGTAAATGAAAAAAGATTTTATACAGCTATGTCAAACTTTGCAAAGTAAGGCGTGTATTCTGATAATTTAAACAGTAGAAAATGTACGTTGTATTATATTGCTGACAAAAAAACAATTTTGAAAAGCGACGCTTTTTTCCTTTAAATAATCAAAGAGCATGGTATCAAATGAGAACACAGTGCGTGCTTGATAACGTGTGCATTAAAAAAGATGTGCCATGCCTTCCCTTGCCTTTTGGCTAGAAATGGATGTAGTATCTGTTCTTATTGATGACAGATGCTCTCCATAATCCGCGAGAGGCAGTCCTACTGGGCGGTTGAGTCTGCCTCATGGCTTGCTTCTCTGCCCGGTAGCCTAAATTGAGGGGCGTTGCCCTTGGACGCCCCAGCTGCCCTTTATTTATTAGTTAGCCTGTTTGGTGGTTTTTCTGTTTATTTAGGGTAGATTCAATGTCGGGCCCACTGCTCATCAGGGGTCTTTGATTGAGAGACTGCTAGGCCCCCCTTAATGTAAAGTAAGCCACCTTCAAATTGTTTTTTCAAGAAAGTTTTTTAACGTGAGGTTTCATTTGGTAAAATTCGAGATGGGTTTTTGATTGATATCAAAATGCTGTGAAGTTAGCCATAGTACGCCATAGTACATGTTACATTGGATAGTTGTTGTATACTTCATACGTAGATTGTTATGTCGTAACCAGAAAGATGAGGTTCGTACATCCTAGGCTGTAACTAATGCTACGTCCTGCGTACATCACCTCCGAATGGTCTCTCCAATGCTAGGTCGTTAAAGAATAAGATATCCATCGATTTGAAAGATTAATACTGTGTAGACTTATAGATAGCCATTCTTTGTGTAAATCACATCATGTTATTCTTTGTTTTGTAGTGGAGATGGTACTTCGATAAATTTACGCAGAACTATGGTGGCGTTCATCAAACTATTGAGGAAAACTCAAACAAGAAGGACCCAAAGGGCTTTCGTGTCACTAAACAGTCTAAAAACGGAAAGTTCACATACGTCTTTGAGAAAAAAGGAAGATACTTCTACTCAAGTGGACCCCTTTCCTCTTCTCCTTCTTCTGTGGAATTTTATGGAACTGTGATAGTGGAAGAATGTGCAACACGATGCGCCAACGTGAGGGTTTTTGTAGATGGTATGTACCTGTAAACCCCTAGATTAATATATTCAAAATACAAAGATTGTTTATGCCACAAAAATCAATACTACATGAAAGATCGAAACCATTTTGCACTTAAAAGTTTTCTTTCGTTTAACACTCCTCAGAGCACAATCGTCAGAAGTGACCGAAATTGAAAAAAACAATCATTACATCCAAGTGTGTTTGTGAAAGAGCCTATCAGGGGGTTGGAATGAATGCATGGAATAGTGTCTTTGAAAGGATTATTTGAACAGTCACATTTTTTTACAAAATATAAAATACGTTGACATTATTTCACAGGATGTGATATTAAACATCTAAAATACACCGTTTTCCCTGAGATTTTCCTTCATTCCACTCTGTTTTATTATATGACAAAATGTGTTCAACGTCTTTTTCCTGATTATTTTTAATTATTATAGCATATTTTTTCAAGATGATAATCAGATTTTACATGCTTCTTTAACCCGTGGCAGCTCTGCATTTCGACAGCCTTTAAGAAAATCTGAAAGGACCCGTTTTTCACCAGGGCATAACATTATGCATAATCGGAATAAATTCACAGTTTTGTAGATTTGAATAAATCCCTGGCTAATAATAAAATTAGTTTAAAGAATCTTTTAATTAGTAATTATTAATTTAACTTGAATTCTGGGGTGGAGTCCCCTCATTTTTGGGAATGTAAAAACAACCTAACATTAACACGTAATAACGAGAAGCTTGACCTATTTCAGTTAGTTTTAATCGTAAAAAAATTATTATAATAGTTTACAAGCGGGAATGTAAAAATAACTTAACAGTTACACGTAATAACGAGAAGCTTGACCTATTTCAGTTAGTTTTAATCGTAAAAAAAATTGCTAAGTCAAAACTGTTGACAAAGGTCAGTAATGAAATGTCTTACGTCTAGGATCAACTGCATAGCTTCTTCAATCAGAGAAAATCGGAGAAAATCTAAGAAAAGCCTTAAGATCCCATCCTAATGATACTGGGATGGATACAAGTATATTTGAGACTCTTAAAATACATTTTACATCTGGCTTTTGGTTAATTTTTTACATCAAAATACGTGCAATTAAATGCGTTTAGTCTTTATCTTTCAGTTTTGCATGCGTTAGTGCACTAGGATGTCTTAAATATAGCTTTAAGGTTATTTTTGAGGTAAAAAGAGTAGTTTAATACTTGAACTTGATGTAGTTTAGTTGACAGTTTTCATGATATGAAAAGAAGTCTCAAAAAACACTGAAAACATAATTTCTAACAATGATGACAATTAGGATGATACTCATGGTCATGTTCTCCCTAAACAAAAAATTTCATCTGACAATGGAGTTATAATTATAAGAATGTACTTGATGCTAGATGCTTAGAGTCTTGTAGAAAGGTTTCTTCATTAAAGATCAAAAACTTGAAAATAATAAACCAAGAGCTCCGACCTTGATGACAATTGGGAGCCATATATCACGCAGTTTATTCTTTCACACAAAATTCTGAAACACGTGGAACTACGGGCACAAATTCCACATTTGTTTCATGGGTCGTTTCAATTAAATTTTGTCAAGTCGATTACTAGTTCGATATCAGTCTAAAGTGTTGTGATTTAAAGATGAAAAGCTTAAAAAATTTCCAAATGAATAATCTCACATCCTAACGATATCAGTATCTGAGGCAAGTCATTCCTCAAAAATAACGCTTAAAAATGGAGCAATATGGATACAAATTCGATGGTGTTACCCATCAGTTGCTTGAAACAGTTTTATCAAATACAGAGTCTGTTTGATCTTATGCTGAAGTTCTACTGGGTCATTGTCCTACTTGGAACCAGATTGCTTTACCCCAGACGTTTCACTAATCCATAGAAATGCTCCAAGGGTAAAGACAAAAGCACCCCTCTTAGGTCTTGCTGATACCTTTCTATACGTTAAAAGGCTATCCGGTGTAAGCCGAACATAGTGAGAACTCGCTAAGGGGAAGATGCATTCGTACTCCACTCACTATGAGGTCGCAGGAACAATGTAAACCAAGTTTGAGCGTTTTGTGCACACTGTGGGTCAAGGAATCATTAAGAAGCTCCTCACCTTCTCTTTTGATAACAGTTTCAAAAAGATAAATGTTACCAAAGATGGGTTATGGAATAGGATAAATAACAAGAAGTAGAAAATAGGAAAAAGGCTTATTATGGAGGTCATTGGTAGAAGGAAAGGGCGACTTCCGAATTCAATGGTTGGTCATGCGGAGAAAAAATTCAACGAACAATTTGGACCTCTGTGGTCTAGAAAGTGGGATTGGATACATAATAGGTCAACTACTGTAACTAGGGACTGCCAAAATGGAAAAAAGAAAAGCATATTCTTATAGATATGTTTTAGTGATGCCCAACGTCCGACACTGGTCACATAAAGATAGCTGTGAAAAAAGACCATTATACAGTAGGATGTTATCAGAGAGAAAACAAAACCAAGGCGTCTTTGTGTAATTTAATATTTTGGGAAGTACCAAAACCAATCATAGTAATCTGTATGGAAAATTCAATAGGGGACTTTATCCAAAGACCTTTCCTGCCACGCACTGATCACAGAAAATTGACAGGTGTAGGGTGAGACTGCAGACAAATCATGGAAATATTAATATGAGAACGGATAAGGTTTTAGGGTTCCTGTGCCCGAAATTTGTCAGATAGTAACGTGCAAATATATTTTGAGTTAAGTTGTACATAGATAAATTCAAATATTCTAAAATTAAAAACCCTAAAATGTAACGATATTCATCACGATAAAAATTACGTTATCTGGGGCTAACTACGCTCCCAATCCTTCGTAGTGTGCATTCAGCTCTTTGCAGTTTTGAAGGAAAACTTCTCTGTACTACGTGACTAAACCGTAAAAAGGTCGCTTTAAAAGTTCCAACATTATGAGTAAACTCTCCCTTTCGATTTCATTACATTTTCTATATGAACTCAAGAATTATCACATTTCTATTCCACAAAAAGAATCAATAGCTACCTCTGCGTACGTACAGTGGCACACAAACTTGCTATCGAATTTATCAACTACTGACTTGACGTTTTTAGAGAATATGCTAGAGGTAAATTACACCCGTATGCTTCGCGCCACCCAACAAGAGAAAGACTTTACGGAAATTTACCATGCACTTCAACGATTATCAGAGAAAGAAAACTGAGATTTGCAAGACATAGCTATAGAAGCAAGGATAAACTGATAAGCAACACACTTCTTTGGAAACCATTCCATGGAAAAAACATAGTGGGACGTCCAGCCAAAACATATATTGAGCAACTCGTCGAAGATGCAGAATGTCAGGTGAATGATCTGACAAGAGCAATGGAAAACAGAGAAATATGGCGTCAGAAAGTCAAACAAATTCGAGCAACATCGACACATAAATAGATAAAGTTGACGTTTGGGACGTGAATCTAACTTCCCCACTTACATCACACGGAAAGGTCCTTGATCTTCCTTAAGTCCATACCATTAAAGTTCACAAGCTTGGTACCTAACTACTTCTTGAAAGTTTTGCTCCCTTTGATGCCAGTAGAATAAACATTTTCCGTCCAATTCACGCGAAACAAATTTACAAGTATGTAGTAAAATTTACCTTTAAAAGAGACATTGGAACCTTCCTGGGCGTTCATTATACCATTTTCCATAGTTCTAATCTTAATCACAGAACGCTAATATTGAATATTGCGTTAAGTAACGGATTTTATTTGCTAAACGTTATCGCCAGACACTGGTCACAGCAATCGTGTGGAGTGAGGTAATAAAGCTTTTAAGGAAGAATTTGACTTCTTTGTTTTATAAGGCAAATTTGCGGTGGCAATGATGAGGATGCTGACGCAATGGTAATGGTGATGTTGATGATGATGATGATAATGATGATGATGATGATGATGATGATGATGATGAAAATGATGATGATGATTATGACAATTATGGTGATGTTGTTAATGATGATGATGATGATGATGATGATGACGATAATGATAATGACAACGATGATGATAATGATGAGATGACGATTATCATGTTTAATGAAGAATGATGAAAATGATGCTGCTGCTGATGATTATGGGAATAATGATAATAATAATGATGCTGCTGATGCTGATGGCAATAATGATGATGATGATGATATTGATAATAATATGATAATTATAAGTGATATTTCTCACTTATACACACCTCCCACATTGTACGGAACGCTCGAGTAGTTCATCCTTAACATAAGGACAAAATCTTTTTTGCATCGCTCGTGATTTTTCAAAAGCAAACAATAACTTGGGTTATATTTCCTTTATCTACTTTCTGACATTATAAACGAATGAAACAAAGGCTTCTCAGGACACCTGTGGAAGTGAAACTTTTACACCGGTGGCCAAAGCTTGGTGTATTGGATAGGTACAGACCTGGAAACAGGTTTGATTGACTAACGCAAAGTATAATTAAGCAATTAGTCCTTCGCAGGTAACAGAAACTACGTATTTGTTAGACTGTGGTCGACAGTTCGCTAAAATCGTTAAGAATGCTATCTGTCAAACGCTTACTTGTATGCAATGCAGTTACTGTGTTTGAAAAAAATCGGTTTTAACGAGAAGTAGCTTCAGAAGTCTGAAGGAGGTGCAAACTAAAGACACAGGTAAAGATGAATCTTGCCACAGGTAGATTTTTGGGTGGGATGGCAGCAGGACCAGACGTTCTAGCTGTTTAAGCACAATGGGAGTAAATTAATTCTTGAAATGTATTTCATTTGGTAGAACGGACGCCAAGAACATCTAGAAAGGGGGTTATTCATGAATGTAATGAGGGGAAGGTCGTCACGCCTTGTGTTCTCAAAGGATGCCACTCACCGGGCAATTCGTTGTAAGTACTGCAAGAGTAAATGGCAAACAATCCAAGCTAAAGAATCTTTGTACAATTGCAAATTATACTTGTACTGGCGTAATGAAGAGGTAGTTTGATCTGACAAAGGCATAAATGAACAGTATGGTTGTCTCTTCTGTTGCTTCATAAGGTATGGCTTATTGACTTTTCTGTAGAGGGTTTGAGTTCTAAAATTTAGTTTTAAATTGTTGTGTTGTTTATCACAAACTGTACGTAAGTGGCAAATAGTGGCTCAGGATTGATAACAATCTTGTATCAGCTTCCGCAATGTGGGAATGGCTTTAGGATTGAAAATCACAAAATCGATAAGAAATCTTATTCTATACGATTGATAAATTGGTTAAAGGAAGCGAAAACAGTCTCTAAGTTATTTTTGTTTCATTGTTAAACAATCAACTACGTGAAATCTGGAAGATCGCTTCTTCCAAACCTTGCATTCCCAATACTCGAGGGCAGCACCACAATTACCCGAGTTCGATCTATTTTAACAAATGTGATGACTGCAAAGCCAAGTTGATCTATTCTAACAAATGTGGTGACTACAAAGCCAAGTCGATCTATTCTAACAAATGTGGTGACTACAAAGCCAAGTCAATCTATTCTAATAAATATAGTGACTAAAAAGCCAAGTCGATCTATTCGAACAAATGTGTTGACTACAAAGCCAAGTCAATCTATTCTAACAAATGTAGTGACTAAAAAGCCAAGTCAATCTATTCTAACAAATGTAGTGACTAAAAAGCCAAGTCAATCTATTCTAATAGATATAGTGACTAAAAAGCCAAGTCGATCTATTCAAACAAATGTGGTGACTACAAAGCCGAGTAAGACGTGACAATCAATCGTCAATATATAGAAAGGCTTCAACTAAAGATTATAAAATATGGAGGACGCTTTCAT
>JAAAKM020006971.1:112866433-112882935 GCA_010016025.2 Alatinidae sp. Z8VKAUB7J3
AGTAAGACGTGACAATCAATCGTCAATATATAGAAAGGCTTCAACTAAAGATTATAAAATATGGAGGACGCTTTCATGACGGTTAATTGCGAAGAGAGGAGTATCAGACGCTATGTAATTTAATATGTATGTGCAACAATAGGAGAGGCATGTCTAAGCAATTAAGGGTCATTTTATAAGCTTTTATCCTTTCACTGATCGTATCAAATTGAACGTAGTAAATAAAAGGACATTGTTAAGTAAATGCATATAGTTCGACGCCGATAGCAAGAATGCTGTCTGAAGATCGCAGGGATAATATTAACCTAGTTGCTTGTAATGTAAGATGGAATGTTGTGAACATTCGCGAACATTCTTGAGTGAATAATTGGCAGGCATATTATAAGGGGCTGCTAAAACCAAACGAAGGTGTCGGAAGGTACGAAGAGACGCTAGATTTCCTTAAAACATTGGCTGAAGGTAAGTTCCATTTATTGGGCGTGGTATCGGCAATGAGCTTATAATAGAAATGGCAAGGGAAATATACTGCGGAAGACCAAAACCCAGATGTGAATTGTGGGATTGGCCCACGTATGATGATGTGAGCTGCATTGTGGAATGTCAAGGATGTCTATTGAAGATGGAGGTGCGGATTGGCAGTTCAAATCGTGAACCCAGGAGTGCGAGAGTGATGATTCGGGTAAGGCAGGGGAGGAACGAGGTAGGAGCTATGTAAATTGTAATGACGGGCCGTTTACATCATGTATAGAAGTCCCCGTACGTAAAATGTTGGTGATACAATTAGCCCGCTATAAAAACATGTCCAGCAGCGATCACGTTGATAAACAACCTTCTCGTTTTACTGTTCATGTTTTAGTAGCTGAAAGATCAACACTTTGACACACATTTAATGTTTAGGGATACATGTCAAGGCTTAGGATAATAGGTCAACGTAAAGGGTACCGAGTAAACATTTAGGGCTAAAGGTCAATGTTAAGGGGTAGAGATCATCAACGAAGGGTAAAGGTCAGCGATAAGGGAGCAAAGGCCTATGTTAAACGCGCAAAGGTTAACGCTTATGGGTAAAGATTAACATTTAGTGGTGAATGTGAAATTACGGCATAAACTCCGTGAACAATCTAAACCCAGTGACTTTATCAAGAATGAACTATTAAGGAGCATAAAGCAATAGACAAGTTACAATTGATGATACTGTAAACTTTAGCACTGTTTTTAAACTTGGCACCATAAAAGTGCAATAGGTAATTGTAGAATACTTTGAAGGGTGTTTTATGTCACAAAGATAACAGACATAAGACTTTAAAACAACAGCCATAATTTAAGTTGCAATTTTCATTTTAACCTAACATTTCAACAGCAGAGCTAAAGGACGACCGAAGAGGAGATGGCGTGATGAGATTGAAGAGAAGGCTGGTAGCACGTGGATGCAGAGAAAGCGATGCCCCTAGTAATAAAATTATGCCGCGCATAAACAGACACCATCACTATGTAAACAAAGAATTTTTTCTCAGATGAAATTGATATCGCACATTCTGCAATACTTCAAGATCCCAAGTGTTGCTATTCTAAAAATTAAATTGACTTGGTGTTATTCTGTCTGAATGAAGGGGGGAAGAAATTGTCAAAATTTAAATTTGTCGCAATTTAAAGTGTTCAGTTAAACGACGTGCGTGTAAACGAGGATGTTCTGTATTGCACTCACGTATTAATGGCGCAACTTTCATTTTATAACAGACGACGCTGTTAAGGACAAAACTGAATTGGTGATGAGTATGGGTTAGGGTAGCAACCCGCATTTCCTTGAATGAGCGCATGCTTCAACTCGGCGTCTTATTATAACTGGTATTTAAGTAGGTGCACACCTGAGGTGGAAACTGTACTTAACGCTGAACTGTTACTCTCTTTATCAGAATTGATCTCAGAGTAGTGAACATCGACTCGTGTCAATAGATACAGCGGAGGTTCCGATGAATAGCTAGGGGGTCGGAGGAACGACGATGAATAATTATTACCACCACGACTACTCTTACTACTACTCGTACGAGGTCCCACGGGCACTACTGCTGCTATTCATACTGCTGTTGCTACTGCTATTATTTCTACTACTACTACTCATACTACTACTGCTCTTACAAATGCTCGTGCTCTGACTGTCAGTCACACTCCTACTGCTACTCACACTACTACTGGTATTCAAACTGCTACTACTCACACGACTACTCATACTGCTACCCATGCTCTTACTACTAGACCCACTACTACTACTGCTACTCACTACTGCTACTGATACTGGTACTACCCATACTACTAGTACTACTCATACTGCTACCCATGCTCCTATTACTGGTCTCACTACTACTGCTACCCACACTACTGCTACTCATACTGGTACTACCCATACTACTAGTACTACTCGTACTGCTACCCATGCTCTTACTACTAGCCACACTACTACTGCTACTCATACTTCTACTACTGCTCCTGCTCCTGCTCCACCTACTTCTTATCATATTGATTGGACCGTAGAGAATAGACATTACGAGGGATGGGTGTCGATAGAAACCAATCTATCAGTTCTTTAGTTTGAATTAAGATAAGTTGTTTCCTTGCTTTTTTCTGAAATGCATGTAGATAAGCTACAATATTTATGCGTGCATGATGCGTAATCGTGACAAAAATGCGTGAAGATTGGAAAGTTTGATTTCTTTGAAAAAATCGTTTACTTTTTGAAGCTCTGCAAAGCACCATAACTTAGGACCACTGGATTGGTCGTTTGCAGAAATATAGTCACAAAGTTTACATGAATTTGTTACAGTACTGATATTATCTAGGGATATACTCACATTACCATTCTTTCCGCATTCTTTAGGTAGAAGAAATGCAATACTTAAAAAGCAGTCGTTTGGCGAGGGTTTAAATCGACCCAGAAAAGGCATTAGAAATCACCAGAGTTACTCAATAAAAGTCCTTTGAAAGACTGAACGCATCATTGTCAAGGTTACAGTGATTTGTCTATCGGAGCTGTCAGGATAAAATAGTCAAGCAACGAATTACTTGCCCCTCATTATGAAGTTAATAGTCTCACGTCGCAATTTAATTCATATGAGTTGTACTGTCCTTTGCACTTCAGCCGCTATGCTATCAATAATCCCATGGTTAACGAACCTCTTTTTCAGTTTAGTATTTAACATTTTGATTCAGCCCTCTAATGCATCGATGATTATGTTACTCTATGTAGCTGACATACTGAGACTCATTGGCAAATAGATCGTGATTTTTGTTTCGGCAAACCAGCGACTATGAAGTCAATTTTTTACGAAAATAAGTGGGTCTATAATTTATTGCTTGGTAAGGGGAGGAGGGTTTCAGGCCAAAAAAGGACGAAAATAAGTCAATCACTAGGATTGCCATGACTCTTAAAACTTTATTATTGGGTCAAATTTACTTTGATGAAACTTCCTGTTTCTTTCTCTTTTTGATAATCAATAAATGACATATTAGTCTTTAAAACAGAAGTAAAATATCTTACAATGCTGTAAACTTTAAAATATTTTTCAAGTGAACTATAACGTCATAAGGATGAATATGATTTTAAGCTCTTATTATCTCAAAGTAAAGCCAAGTAAATTGTTTATTTAGGGTAGCTTCAATGTCGAGCCCACTGCTCATCAGGGGTCTTTGATTGAGAGACTGCCAAGTAAATTGTAGACATCTTTTCAAGGGTTTTGGTGTTGGATCTCCTTTTGCAGTGGAAACCACAGAAAGATTTTGAGTGGGAGGCAAAGTAGGCTACGATCTTTAGAAACTAATACCCTTAAGTATCGTTTAAATAATAACTACAGACCTTTAATCTGAAGTTTGGGGTTAATACAGCATTCACGTCATTGGAAAGACGCAAATCGAGAGTCGATTTGATTTCATTCTCCGTTGATTGATATTTAATCCTGTATACAACATGCCATTCAACAATATACGTTCCATTTCCGTTTATAACCCTCACCTGCCATTAAATTGGATATCTTTGCCTCTGGGTTTGAATTAATTTCGTTACAATGAAACATTATATCTACCTAAATTTAAGTTTGTATTAAATTACAATGAAAGTAAGAATCTAGACCATAAGTGTTTGACCTTACAACAATTTTCCGCATTGATCTTCAGGAGAATGACTCTCGAGTTTGCTCCTCTACCGTTGACACACTTGGTACTATGAAGAGGTTTATTTTGCGGCTTTTTGTGCATTCCGTTGCTTTGTGAATAGACTTGAACTCTGTGCTCTGAGGCTGCTGAAACACTTCGAAAACAGGCAAATCTTTTAGGGCCAGTTACGAGTTCCTGGTCTGACTTTTAGTCCACGAAGCGGACTGTTGTCATACTAACAATCTTTTCTTTAAAAACTATGCATTCCTATTGTACGAGAATCTTGCAAAAGCTGCACATGGCGTTGAATACTAGAAAAAACAGCGGAGTTATAATTTTCTGTAGATGAAGGATAGGAATTAACTACCATTGTGTATGTTAGGAATTTATATACAAGGTTTCCAGGGGCGACTACCTGAAGATCACCTTTCAATGGAATAGATACGGTTAAGGAACTCTCTAACCTTTCAACCCTACGCCGTGTTATTGATAAAACAAAGCATTTCATGCCCAGCCCACTCCTTAATGATGTGCATTACTACCTTGAGGATATCGAAAGTTATTTAATAAGGAATTAAACTGGAACGTTTTCTGGAGAGACTACGTTTACTAGTATCAGCAAAGAGTAAACCTCACGTCGGGAGAAAAAACAAACAGAAGAAAAATAAACTTATAAAGATGGCAAAGTTTGTAGTTATCTTTACTCAAGCCTCTCTAATATTTTGTTCAGTCGGATCACTAATTACAACAGCGAGGAAGAAATGTGGAGAAAACTGTCGAAGTGTTCTCCATCTGGGGGAGGTAAGAACTATCCCTTTAAATTTTATTTAGATATATTTGATTTGTTATCACAGGGACTATAGAACAGTTACATTGAGGCCAGATTGCAACTGGAACTGCCGATGTCTCTCGGCACTTTTCAAAGATTTATTGCCTTGTTATTGGCAATATTAAAGTTTATCAGTTTTTGAACTTTCTTATCAGAACTGTTCCAGTGATGAATAAGGTGAAAATCCCCTTGTATGTTTCTTCCGGTGAAAGTCATACCTGTATATATTACTCTGTATGAATAGAACCTAACAATACAATGATAGTTAAGAAATGCTATTTTCTGTTTCTGTCCGATTGGTACCGTACCCCTCCCTCCGTTAGAAAAATGGGTAAAAATTGTCTATCGCCTCTGTTAAAGCTATGTATCATGTTACTGCGTAACTATGTAATGTCACTTAACAACAGTTGCTCCACGTGTTGCCCACGCCGTCCTTGGCAGCTCGTGCTGCCCTTAAATACACGTACTAATGCTTCTACTGCGTCGAGTTGTTAAGGTCTTTTACAACCCATCATGAAATGATTAGTTAATTATCAAGCGAGAATATCGTACGACCGAGGTAGTTAGACAAGGATACATATTCACGCTTTTGTTCTTTTGGGCTAATTGTAACTAGGCTTAGAAAATGTTTAGACTAGGTCAAACCATTAAGACCGCTTTTCTTCGTAAAGATTCCTCCATTCCAAGCTATGTATTATAATTCAAAAGATACGTCTATTAAGGAGCTTAATATTACGATTTAGCTGAATATTACATCTGTAGTTAGCTGTTTCACCTCTTGAGGTTTATCAGGGAAGGAAAAGGAATTTAGACTTAAAAATATTCTTATCACACTGTAGTGAAAACTAGGCTTTGGTCTTTCTTGCTGTAACACTCTCTGTGATCTATAAGTAACCAAAGAAATTCTAAGACAATCTAGCCCTGCACCTCATGCTCGTTACTAACCAATCAACATACATATCCTTTATTGATTTGTATTCTTATTTGCTACAACATACTGTTTAAGTAGATTCTTTAATCTGCTTATAAATATTACAGCCAGGCTAAGTATCTTTAACGAAAGAAACATATTGATATATCTTTTCCTTTTTCCTTTCCTTTTTCAATATGTCTCTTTCGTTAAAGATACTTAGCATGATTGTAATTTTTATAAGCAGATTGCGTTTTCCGTCTGGCAGTTCACTTGTTACAATTCTAGATTCTTTAATGTGTTTTAAAATGAAATTGTGTGACAGCCGTATAAGACCTATGATCGCTGTCGTAGACTTCAAGATCTCAGATATAGATTCATCCTGAAATAAGCCAAGGAGTTGTTATTCTGTGGATTACAGTACCTACAAGTGCTGCCTGCAAGTTCCCTCAGAGCTGACGTGAAAGAAAAGGGCGCTCATTACGAAAATGTCTCTTCATTGCTTTGTCACAGCATCTTCCTTGTTTTTTATAGAATAGTTCAGATGAATATATTCAGTGTATCCGAAGATGCCTTAGAGGATCAATTCCAAACAAAGGTACGCACACTTATTTCAGATAGGATGAAGTCTTATTCTTTAAAAGATTGAGTATTGAAGTTGCTGCTTTCTGACTAAAACGAAAGAAATAGTTATTTAGATAGCCTAGGGTGCTTCTCATATATATATAGAAAGAGAGGCCTAGGCCATTCTTTATGCACAGCACACGTATTTCTGCTTTGAAGGATTGCGTCAACTTGGGCTGATGAACGCTGATGATCAATGCAAAACTGGTCGCAGATCACCTACTGTATCCAAATCCAAACCATCTACCAGATGGACCACCTCTCATCTTTAGCCCTCGACCACATTGAAGTAATAATATAACCGTTGCAAAAAAGTTGTAACTAATAAGTTTCGTGTGAAATGTTGGATCGGATACTTTTCAAACTTCTTGTACAGGTCGTTCCTCCTCAAAGATGCCCTCTCGACAACTTTTTACATTTGCTAATTGGGAAGGTAGAATACGAAATCTTTTATAGCTTAATTGAAATCATAGGTTGACTATGCACGTTGGATAATATCTGCTACAACGATGAGATACGATGGTGCAGCCTTTAACACTAGAGTCATTCATAATGGGCATTGAAATTTTATTTGAAAATCGTGGTTTAGAGCAAAACAACAATTCTAATTATGCGATCTGATTCTCACCAAATGAAGGAGTTACAACCATTTATAAACAATCAAACGTCGGAAATCGTCAATTCTCGAATAATTACCATTGCTCAAGAAACCTGGAACTACAGTAGGACTCTGTTGGTTGCTTCATGTCACATGATTATTAGTCCTGTTTCTAGTTATTCTTTATGATCCAATTCTTGACATTTAACAATGTTTCCCTTTTCATAGGATGTCAAAGAGCTATTCAGAATATAACTCTCCAGGAAGGTGTCATCACTGATTTAAGGGTTCTTTGCCAATTAAAAGGCAAAAAGAAAATGATACGTGCTCAGTGGTTTGTGCCAGCCATGGCAGGTAATAGAACATTTTCACGTCGATACTTATTTCAACTTTGATGTGTTTATAGGTAGTTGTGTTATCGATGTCTTAAGGGTCATGACACGCTTGGGATAAGTGCAAAATAAGATGTTAGACGTATGTCTATATCTGCAAATCACCTGAACTAAGGCCCTGGCATAGAGTGCTGCAATGTACGCCTCTAAAAGCTAGGCAATTGGAAGTTCAATTGGGAGTTACATTAAAGACACACCAGTTGAAGGGTACGTGACACAACTTGAGTGTCATAGGAAAGCGGTCTTGTGTATGGCGTGCAAAGAATGAAACAGCAGCGCAAAGTTAGCGGAATGCATTCAAAGAGTCGGCCAGATACTTCGGTTCTCTTAGCAGGCTGTGGCAAGGATTAATGGTAGTGTCAGAAAAGGTAGACGTAGGACTTAGACTTAGGGATCTTAGAATTAAACTTAAAACTTTGATTTAGGCATCTTAGACTTACACTCAGGACTTAGTCCTAGGGGTCTTAGACTTAAACTTAGAGATCTTAGACTTAGACTTTCGACTTAGACTTAGGGATCTTAGGCTTAGACTTAGGACTTGGATTTAGGGATATTAGACTTAGACGTACTACTTACACTTAGGGATCTTAGGTTAAGTATATAAAACCAGTAGGTTGAACATTTGATCCGCTACTATATCGATAATAGGAAACAAGAAGCAGAATTCTCTATGGTTACGTTTAAAGTTTAGCTATATATATGCATCTTCTTTAATTCACCATTTTAGAAAGAGAAAAGCTACATAAGCAAGCTAAATATCATACTTATTCAGGTGAGTACGATGTTCTATAGCAATATTTGTCATGTCACTGGTAAATTTAGATATCTATTTAAACAACATGTCGTATTTATAAATGGTCTCTGTATTACATTTGGAAGTTGGTAAAATATCTTGTTGATGTGGCTGTGGTTGAGTAAGCAGAGAATAGTTATTGCTATTTTCAATGAAGAATACATGAACAATAGGTAGTACTCTCCCACCATGTTTCATTCATTGATTGTGTTGGGTGCTTTTATTGACATAACTTACATTGGCTATGTCATTGATTGTCGTACTTATTTTGTCAGGATTCAGGAACATTTTTAAAAATATCACATTTGATTTAAACCTTTATGATAAACTTTTTAGTTAACATGTAAAGAATTCCTACTTCCAGGCCCCCATAATTACTTCTGGGCCATGTTTGTATGTGCTGTATATGTGCATATGTGTTTTTTCATATTTATCAAAAATCTTCAGGATGGTGAGAATAATCTAACGTCTTAAAATATATGCTTTCTCTTAAAAAGCTGTATGTTTTAAAAGAGTAAAACCGCCCTAAAAAGGCCACAAAATAGGGGTTGCAGGGCTATGAAATAGTAAAAATTGCAAAATTTTCCCAACCCCATGGAAGGCCTTACAACGCCCCCAGACACCCCATCAGTATAACCACTCACTATGCGAGTGGAGGTTCTTGCTTTGCACTAACTAGCCTTGGGGGAGGGGCATGGTGAAAGTGTTCTTGGGGCCCCAACTACCGCTGTTACGTGCCAGGATGGGAGAAGCTTTTCTGGAAATACAGTTGAAAAAGATTACTAGTCATGACTTGATAGAACTCTACCATCTTCCAAATCGGTGATTTTTATGGTATTGATGTTGTCAGATTAGTAAGATACTTCATTAATGTTTGGGAATGCAAATATTCCTTTGTTCCTCTGTGTATGGTCTGAGTTACACTTTCCCCTATAGAACATCTGGTATTCAGATTGTAGTTACCTAGGGTAGGCCCTGCATCACCTAGTAATCCTACCAATATGACGATAGCCATAATTTAGTAATTTTGTTAAGGGTGGCTACCTGTGAGATGTGCTTATGGTAATTTTTTTGTCTTTTTGTAGATTGCAAAACATGAATGGCCGAAAAACTGGCCCTCATTCATCAGTGATATAGTTGGAGCAAGTAAAGCAAATGAGTCATTATGTAAGAACAACATGAGTATTCTGAAACTGTTAAGGTATGAATGACTTGCCCATATTACATGTTTTTCTGACGATATATTGAGGGGTATCTGATGGCATTTGATGACTGTGAACAGAAAGTTTTAGTTTACCATCAAATTGTAAATAAAACTTCCTTCCAGAATATTTAATTAATTGAAGTCTAATGAGTTATTATCATATAAACCAAAAACTGGAATATCCTACCATAAGGTTTCAAATCATCATCTGAAATGGAGAGACTGCTTTTTCTGAAGGTTTGAAGGAGAGAAATTTGGCTGTGGCACATGCCCTTTTTTAATAGTTATGGAAAGTCTTTTTAAATAGTAACTGTTTACTTCTTGTTCTTGCTGTTTCATTATAGCTACATTTCTGATGCTGTACAACAGCATAGGAATTGTTTTTAGAAAAATATTTAATTGTGTGTGTAGCAGAAATATCATTGTAGGACATTAGTTCATTGTTAGTAGTAAATTTGCCATAACTTTATTAATGAATAGTTTCTTAATTTATAAACATCTTTCCCAACAAGCGCTTTATTGCAAGATTTAAGTCGGTGGAAATCGGCTCCCAACAGAATGCCTTCGATACCTGAAAGTAAGGAACAATAGTAGGTTTTCCATTTTTATGTAAATAACATCTTTTCATTTCTTTTTTTTGATTGTTAAGGAAAGAGATCAACTGGCTCTGACGAGGATCACCCTGCAAGAAACTGCTATGTGCATGAGAATGAGGCATTCAGTCAGCAACAGGAATCTAAAATTGTTATTCCAGGTAAGAAACTCCCTGTATATTACCCCGAGTGTACTTGTGTTCAAGATACATGTCTGTTAAGCAGCTGGTGTTTAGGCGTTTTAAGCTAGCTTGCAGGTGTAAGGTTACCGGCATGTGATAAATTTGTTTAACACTTGCGTTTGTTAGGTTAAAATGGTGCTTAGTGGTACAAAATTTGAATGAGTAAGTATTGAAATAACGGATTCTTTTTGCGAAACGTTTTTGGTCACAGCAATCGTATGGAGGGAAGTAAGAAGCATCAGTGATGTATTTATAGGATTCGAGAAGATCAAAACACGTCGTAGAATTTGACAGACACGTGAGCGACACATTTTCTGTTGTTGCCGTCGTGTTTATTGAAGAGGCGTAGGTTGTTAACAATTTTTTTTGCAGACAGAGTACCGACTTTATTGTTTTGATAAATGCGGTTTTTAAGGCGGCAAGATGAAAAGGAGATGGAGCTTTAGCTAATACCCCAAACAAATCCTCGTGGTAGTTGCCGTACTTGTTGGGTTTTCAAGCAAATGCTGTCCTATTGCCGAGTCCGTTTTGGGATCTGTTGACTTGGCCTTGTTTGGACGACTCGGTAAAATTCTCGAAAATTGCTGTGCTACTAATGAAGGCCGGTACGTGTTGGTACTCTGTCGATAAAATAGTTTGTTTACAATTTACGCGTCTTTCGTTAGATTAACCACTTATGTAACCTTAAGGCAGCAAGAATGTTTGTGACAAATGCGTCGATGTGACGTACAACAAGTACTTCACTCAATTATTTATTTTTGCTAATAGGAAAAAGATTGTTATCGTCAATGTGTATTTTAACATTCCATGCAATTATTACTTTGTATTACGTTCATTCTTTTCGTAGTAATTGTCATAATCATCAACATCATCATCATCATCCATCATGATCATCATTTCCATAATTATTATCATCATCATATGCAGCTGTATCGTCACCTTCATAATTACCATCATTACCATAATCATTACCTTCCTCCTTAGAATCATCATCATCGTCACCATTATTCCCACCGTCATCACTGTCGTCAGCACATTTAATGTCATCATTATCGTCTTCGTCGTCATCATGGTTTTTATGATTATCATCATTTCCGTAACCAATCATCATCGTCTTCGATCATTATCGTAATCATTAACATGGTTAATTTCGAATTACACTGAAAAATGTCATTCCGTGTTTGGTGTCTCTACTTTAATAGATTATCTTTTTTATTTTAGTTTGCGTTCCTTGATGCCCACAGTTGGTTTGTCTTCGACTTTCCACCGAATACGTCCCAGACCATGAAGTTATTCAAGGTACGTACAAATTGTTTTTGTAGTTCATCCCTCCTCCAATCACCTCAGTAACTGCTTTGGGATGTTTATCCTGGTAAATAGATAACACTTTAAGATTAACAGACTCCAATTTATTTTTTTTAACATTTGGAAGACACTATCACATTTTTAAAAGATGGCACCCCACGATAGGAAACATTCACTGCAGACATTACCTAAGCAATGCAGTTTTTGCATGTTTTTTTTAAACAGGTTGAGTACGATCCCAACCTTTTTTATTAGCTTTTACCAAGCTAGGTAGATAGAACTAGTTTTTATCAATGGGATTTCTAATCTTTAGAAAGTTAATTCCACAGTAGTTTTTCATAACTGGCATAGCTTCAGGTACGTCTTTGACAAAGGCCAAATTGCCCCACTTATGATGTTTGACCCCGCTGTGCTTGAAATAGAGGAGTTAGACCCACAACTAACAAATTTTCATTCGATGATGTTCCTCCATTATAATATTATGAGACTTCCAGTGAAGATTTGGGGAACTGTAGGCTGAGCAGCAGCAGTTATGGACTCATTTATGCAAAAATGTTTTTGCCTTTTCTTTCATCAGATGCGTACGCAGGCAATGAAAGCCATCCAAGTTTACACCGGCGAGGCTGTGGATTTTCTAAAGACTTGGAATTACAGATTTAAAGTAAGAATTACAACTGTGAAATAGCTGATGTTTCAGTATTTGCAAAACAGTGTTGAAATTTTCTTGTTATGTATCTCTGAAACGTTTCCTCCCCCTCCTCCTCCTCCTCCTCCTTCTTCTTCTTCTTCTTCATCTTCTTCTTCTTCTTCTTCTTCTTCTTCTTCTTCTTCCTCTTCCTCTTCCTCTTCCTCTTCCTCTTCCTCTTCCTCTTCCTCTTCCTCTTCCTCTTCCTCTTCCTCTTCCCTTTCTTCTTCTTTTTTTATTTCTTCTCCTTCCAAATGTCCTTTCGCGCCTTCTTTTCTTCTCGCTATTTCTCGTATTCTTTTTCTTCTTCTTTTCTTTTATTTCCTTTTGTCATCTCATATTAACTATGAGTCAAGTCTGTTATCATCAGCAACGTTATGAAAGCATTTAAAATATAAAAGCTCGCAAAATTGATCTCACCACTTTGGCGGAACTTAACATATTAATAAATCGGATAAATCGGAAACATACTGAACCTAGTGAAACTATTTACGATCGCTTGCTTTGTTCATGCTGATTTTGAAATTTATTTAGCGAATGAAATTTTTGCGAAATATGTTTGTCCGAAAGTTTACATCACGGACGTTGACTTTTATAACTGATTTCGATCTAACCTAATATTTATTTGTCATAAATAAAAGGTTTATTAAGGCAGCACTACTCCTAGGCTACTTTTGCTATGCCGCTTTTCTGACATTTACTCTGATGTTTATCATACACTCTCCAATATTGGCAAAATAGTATTATTATCATTTCACAAGTGATCCAATTTTGCCAGTTTGTAACTTGTAGCAGTCAGGATCTATAGCAAACTGAAGTGGACTTTTAGCAATTTTTTAGCAATTGAAGTGAAGTCTTTTCAAGAATAAAGGTACCATCAACAGTTTTAATTAGCTGTTATTAAGTATGAAATTGTTTTTCTGTCTTCCGAATTTGATCAGCCCTATGGCAAGGTGCTCTGGATATGTCCCTGAAATCATCCTGGTATTGCTACCGCTGGCACTGCTGCCGCTGACTCTGCTCCCGCTTTAACTCCATCATTATTAATACAGTTAATGACCTTCTGCATTTTGCCACGCAGGTTATTTTACTTTGTAGTGAGCTTAAAAAACCGGCCTTGCCAAACTTTGACGATTGAAGGATAGTGCCCTGATTACCTTTTTATCATGTTTTCTTTTAAGGGCTGGAAAGAATCGCCCGTTGATGAAGAGAGCTCTCAAGTGAAAGCCTTTCTGATTCTCCTAAAAGCAGCTGTTGGTCAAATTGTTGCTTTGAAACTAAAGGATCAGATTGGTGCTAGCAAGGTGCAAGGGCGTATCCTCACTTGGGTCAGGGTCTCTCCTCAGAGCGGTCAACATCGGTAAGTTTCAAGAATTAAGAAGCTAAAAACGGAACTCCATGGTCGATTTGGCGATTCCATAGCATAATACTTTAATTATTATGTCCATGGGTTTATTTAATTTATGATATGTATAATATCGAGGGGACTGCTGTGCCTGTTGATTGCTTGGGGCTTTTTGCCTACTTCTTTATTTTATCTTTATATTTAGTTGGATGAGAATCAGCAAAAAGCATAAGTAACAAAATGAGAGTTGACATCACAGATCAGAGAGGATTTGAAATGTTCGTTTTAAAAAGAATGCTAGAGAATAAGAAAATATGTTACCACCGGGGATTGAACACGTGAGCCACCATTTCGCGGCGTGCGCTCTACCAACTGAGCTAGCTGACCTCCGATGTTAACATACTCTATTTCTCTAGTTACTACGTTAGTTCCCAATCATCCACCAGTGGACATCGACATCCAGCTTAACTGAATTAGAGACCAACCACTCTAAGCCATGTTTTCAAAACTGACATTTCAAATCCTCTCTTCTTGATGATACTTTATAACTTCAATGGGCTTTGGACATATGACGGGCCGGAGGGCAGTTCCTCCTTGTTTAAGTCACATGGTGGAGAAATGTTGGTCTCCGATAGCATTTAGCTTGACGTCGATGTTCACCGGTGGATGATTGGGAGCTAATGTGGCGACTGGAGAAATTGTGTATCTGTTCTTTTCAAAACTAAAATGAGAGTTCTTTTTTGGAGCATTTCTCTTTCTGTGTCACCAGCATCTTATATTTTAGTCTTCGTAAATATAAATAAGCATTCTCATATACGACTAAAAGTAGTGTGTATTATATTAGGTCGTGATTAAAGCGTCGCATTTACTAGATAAGTGATATTGTTGAACAAGCAGTCCGATGTGTGATGTACTGGAATCACGACTTAATCTCTGCGAAAAGAGAGCGCATTTGCAAGCTCCCAAGTTAAGGCCATTATTTAAGTGATCAACAGCACATCACACATCACACATCACACATCACAAATCACACACATAAGTAGCAGTTTAAGTAGTAGGAAGTAGTAAGGAGGCAAATATCTGATAACATGCAACTTCACTGTGCTGACAACGATAGAATGGCTCTATTTCAAGATCGACATGGATCCTTGACAAAGACCGGGTTCCAATTAGCTTAAAACACTGCATCATTGAGGCACTCCGAATTCAGGTTGACTCGTAAAATCACCGTTGGCTATTAAGTTTCGTCCCTTCCTTTCTGATCCTATTCTGACCATTTGTGCTCAATGGAGTGTCAGAGAAAAAATACTTTGGCGCACTAAAATATTTTTACTATTTGGTGCAGCAATTCAGTAACACGAATTACAACTAATGAGTGAAATCCCAGTTTCTACCAAGGTTTCGAGTTTGACAAGCATGATTTGAAGCTTTATTTGCCAGATTAGTATAGTAGAACTTCCTTTACATTAGTTTCCCATCTGAAGTGAGATCCATTGCAGTAGAAACTTTTTGATTCAACTTGTACCTAGTTTTCTCTTACTTTTAAAGGTTGAATATACTCCGATATTTTAAATATAGGATCTTGTGGGTCACAAAAACAGAAGACTTTATTTGGTGAAGCTAACATTTATGTAAGTTGCTCGTTCCGAAGTGTGATTATTGGATCACATTGGGTTCCCTAAAGCTGCATTCGGGTTTACTCGGGTTTGGTGTTGGTGTTTTTTTTCTACGATGCCTGGTCAAAGCCACTCTTGATGCACCTTCGATGCAAGTTGTAACACAACTGCAGCTGTGTGTTTAAACTTCTGAACAGTCATTTAATGACACGGTTAATTCATTCTTGATTACTTCCAAGGCCTACAATGTATCAAGCATCTTTGTGTACCTGAATATAGTACAGTGGAAATGGACATCACATCTAAGTAAGTTGTTCAACTTTTTAATAGATACTGCGTAGGTACTGTAATGAAAAAATTTTTGGAATAACTCCAAACAATTACTGCTGACCTTACAGTGTACTGTAACTTAGTGTACCGTATACTATAAGGTAAGCTGGTATATTGTATACTGTACGGTACACAGCAATGTTTTGAGGTGTTGCACGATTTTTGTCATTGTTTGGGCCCTTAAATTCGATAACATTTTGTCCTTTAGCTCCTTTTGAAGATCTGTTTTGAAGAACCGAAATTTTCTTCCTGTTGATTTTTGTCTCGCAATTTGTAATTTTTAGACGTAAACGTTATCTTCATGCAAGTGGTCATCATACTCCTACTTTCTTAGACTTTACTTATCATTCTTTGTCTTACTACCCTTGTCCTTATCTTGCTTTCCTTTGCTTTCATTGTCCTTATCTTTCTTTGTATTTTTTTGTTCTTCTCTTTTTATTGCTTAGCTTTCCTTACTCTTATTCTCCTTTCCTTTCCTTACTCTTATTCTCCTTTCCTTTCCTTTGCTTACCTTATCCTTATCTTCCTTTGATTTTCTTTCTTTCTCCTTATTATTCTTTGTTTGCCTTCCTCTTTCATATCTGTCTTGCGTTTGCGTTCCTTGCCCTTATCTTCCTTTGATTTTATTTTCTTGTCTTTATATAGCTTTGCTTTCCTATCCTTGTTCTTACCATTCTTTGCTCTGTATTTCCTTGTTCTTATCCTTCTTGGCTTATTTTTCGTTGTCTTTATCTTGTCCTTGACCTTATCTTCCATCGATTTTCTTTCATTCTTATTCTTATTCTCTGTTTGCCTTCTTTGTTCTGATCTTTCTTGCCTTTGGGTTCCTTGCCCTTATCTACTTTGATTATATTTTCCTTGTCCTTATCATTCTTTGCTTTCTTTGTCTTTATCTTCCATTGATTTTATTTTCTTGTTCTTGTCATTCTTTGCTTTGCTTTACCTTGTCCTTATCA
>JAAAKM020006971.1:112883035-112908089 GCA_010016025.2 Alatinidae sp. Z8VKAUB7J3
TTCTTTGCTTTGTTTTCCTTGTCTTTATCTTCCTTTGCTTTACTTTCCTTATTCTTATTATTCTTTGTTATGCTTACCTTGTCTTTATCGTTCTTTGGTTATGTTTTCTTGTCCTTATCATTCTTTGCTTTCCTTGTCTTTATCTTCCTTTGCTTTACTTTACTTATTCTTATTATTCTTTTTTATGCTTTCCTTGTCTATGTTTTCTTGTCATTATCATTCTTTGCTTTCCTTGTCTTTATCTTCCATTGATTTTATTTTCTTGTCCTTATCATTCTTTGCTTTGCTTTACTATGTCCTTATCATTCTTTGCTTTGTTTTCCTTGTCTTTATCTTCCTTTGCTTTACTTTACTTATTCTTATTATTCTTTGTTATGCTTTCCTTGTCTTCATCGTTCTTTGGTTATGTTTTCTTGTCCTTATCATTCTTTGCTTTCCTTGTCTTTATTTTCCATTGATTTAATTTTCTTGTCCTTATCATTCTTTGCTTTGCTTTACCTTGTCCTTATCATTCTTTGCTTTGTTTTCCTTGTCTTTATCTTCCTTTGCTTTACTTTCCTTATTCTTATTATTCTTTGTTATGCTTACTTTGTCTTTATCGTTCTTTGGTTATGTTTTCTTGTCCTTATCACTCTTTGCTTTAATCCTTTTTTCTTCTTTAACTTTGCTGTCCTTGCCTTTACCTGCCTTTACTTTGATTGCCTTGTCTTTATCATCCTTTATTTGCTTTTTTCGTGGCTTTATCACTGCTTGCTTTGCTGTCCTTGTCTCCCAGTACTTACTTTTGGTGAAGTAAAGTTCATGTGGAATAGAATCCAAATTCAAAAAAACAAAACTTGATATTAGCCGTATGTGTAATGCTTACATCATGTCCCAGATTTTTATTCTAAGTCCCTGATTTAAAGCTTTACTGGCGGGAATACTTTTGTTCACGAGCATAGGATCGTACATGCTGCGGTCGCACAAGCCAAGAAATCGCTACGTGTGCGATATTGTTAGTATCTGCGATCTTGGTTTAAGTTAAACAAGTTTGCCTTTCAGCATTCTCCGTTGCAGCCCCCGACTCTCTGATTTAACTTGTACATGCAATACATGTTAATATCAAAACTAATTTCGAAGAAATGGTGTCGGAGTGCACAGTGCCCTCAGTGTAGCGATCAAGGTCATGTTTGTTGTCAATGGGCAAAGAAAGCTAATGAAGCTCAGCAGTAGGAAGATATGAGAAAGCTTACATTTCACACAGAAAGCGTGAGTTTGAAGGAGTAAATGACCTAAGACAAGTTAAGAATACAGACTATGCCTTCTTCCTAAGCAATAGAGCATATGAAAACGGGGCACTATTGAGTTACAGTTTCGCACATGTTTTGGTGACTAGACTTGCGATCACACGAGTGTCCCGCAAAGGACTGCATTGTCACCCACCCCGGGAAAATTTTGATGAGAATGATTCGTCTCCTGTTCCATTGCCCTTCTTAAAAGTCACACACGTTAAAAATGGTGCATGATGTTTTGTGTCTCCCCCACATTATATCCGTGTCTTACAAAGACGGTTCCGAGAGGATATCTGGACCTCTCCTATTTTAATGTGACACCTTGGTCCAGACATATGTGGAAACAAAGTTATTCTGTAACATATACAGTAGGAAGCGATAGTAACAACATTTTTCCACTGCCTATTGTTGCAATACTGTTGATGCGTGTTGTCGCGCAAATTGTGCAAAAAGTCGTCAAGATGTTGCCCAACATGGATTAATGAGGGATTACGTAGTGAGAAAGTTGATGCAGTGTAAATTTACATGCTTTAGCGCATCTTGAGAGATTGGGAGCAAGATGTGATGTTATGTGAACGTGTTCGTACTTTCCCAATAGTCGCGCAGCAAGAGATGTATTGTCCCGATCTGGCAACACTGCGACTGCCTTCAAAAGTTTTCTTGCGTCCTGACTTTTGGATCTCTGTGGAATGAACTTCAGAAGTAGTCTTTTTATCAAGCCAAATTTGCTGATATGGCAAACCTTTACAAGTACAAGAAATTCTAAAGGGGCCAAGCTATGTCCTTTTGCTTTTGGTTTTTACCCTGAATGCAACTTGATAAATTTAAGTAGTGTACCTTAAAATATTTTGTGCTCGAGGTCAACACTACCTTATGACGACCCCCAAACATCAAAGTAAACGTGTCTTCCACGACCCCTTATCGTCACAATGCTCCTTACTTTATGTGTAAAACCAACCTCCTCGGACATACCAGTTAAGCAACTTCAGTAGGGTACTGTTTGCAGTATGAGAATTTATCAACTGGAGATCTGAGCTAACATACAGTGTGTCCCCAAAAAGTGCCACAAAATTATTTGACACCTTTGGGGTAATCAAAACACAATGTCTATGCTGGCAACCTGACAACACTTCAGGATCTAAAGGCAGCTATCAAGATTTATCAAAGCAATCCCTGCAGACATGTGCAAGAGCGTTATAGGAAACTTTGTAGTTAGGTTGAATGAATGTCTGAACCGCCTCGGTGCACATATTGAGCACATCTTGTGAATATCTGAACCGCTGCGGTGCACGTATTAAGCACATCTTGTGAATGGCAAAACTCTTACAAACTGGGGTGAAATCAGAAATGAACACCAGAGATAAAACTCCCTGAGATATGCTTCAAGATGACATATTACAGATATCAACATCCAAAAGGTGTATAGATTTTCTATGGAATTATTTCTGTGGCCCTTTTTTTGGGACACCCTGTAGTTGCTTGTAAAAAAAATCGTGTAGAATAATAAGTTTACGTTTGATTTTACTTGTAGGTACTATTGTTTGGCAACTGCAGCGGTAAGTATCATTGTACAATGATACCTTGTTTTATGGGTTAATTAATACACAGGAGGTTGATGCCGCCACTCTCTGCTGCGGAGTGTTAAGGAATCTGCGAGACGAACAAGCTTAAAATACAGGGCAGATGTTGCGAACTGTTTAGTACTTAGGCATCTCCCAGACTCAGGGTGATGATAAATATAGATCAAACGAGCTTTAAATGGGCTGAAGATATTGTTACACCATGAAGATAATGTAGTGAATAAATGGAAAGCTTGGTCAATTTTACATCTCGTCTTAGTATTTAATATTTTCCCACTATGCTACGCATGCGCATTCTTTGCGGGGTGTTGTTGTTTATAAGAAAGGTATTAATCCATGTAGGAAGCATAGAAGCATAATCCAGTATGTCATGTACTGTAGTTAGCTTCACAGCATTTTTATGTTGATCCAATTGACAGGTCGAACGCCACAAACACGTGGCATGAGCAACGCTCGAGGTGAAAATACACAGGAAGCTACTAACGCACAACATGCTTGTAGTATCTTGTTAGACTATTTTTAGTTCGTAGCTTTTGTGATACAATTTACGTATGGTATTCTAGTATTAAAAGTTTAAATTGTGGTACAAAGTGGTAACAGATGACAAGAAACGAAAATGAAGACAGCATGTTATTGCTCAAAAGGGTTATATCTATAACGAATGGCGAAAAGAAATAGGTTGTTCATATTTGTGGAATTACTAAACTATGACTGCACTGAAAGCCTTCGTCAGTATATATAATAACTGACCATCTGTTACAATTGTATGCTAATTGTTGCTCGACCATGATTGATAATCTTTCAATTCCGATGTTTTAGTGGAGACTACTATGATCCAGTGGAGACATCCATTACGGAGGGAAATGTATATGGATGATTTTTCTATAGAGGTTTATTATTAAGATACAGAGTTACATTATCTTGTACGAAATAGTGAAAACATTGTGTACTTAAAAGCTATTTGTTTTGGCGCTGTCTCTCCACGTGTAGTTTACACAACCGAAAAAGCATTATCAACCAACCACAATGGTCGTGTGCCTTCCACAAATTCTAGCTCTGCTAGTTTATCAATTTTCGTGCCACTGCGAGGCTGGCTACGTTGGCCGCACGACTTTGAGGCTGGTTGACTGAATTAAGCAGCATGTACCATCCTTTATTCGCCAAACATCAACTCCTAAACGGAAACAATCACCTCGAGTTTCAAACACCAAAAATACCACTAAGCAATGTGACGCTGCAATAGTGCTGCACTTGCTTGAGAACCCAGACTGTGCCAAAGTGTACACGTACGATTGCTTCCGTATCATAGGAAAGGCCATGTCTGCATTTCATTTGGCCGTACTGGAGTCAGTCCACATAAGAGCAAGAAAACCTTTGCTATGCAGACGGAAAGAATTCGTTTTCTCGCTAGGCCGATTCAATTAATCTTATTTTTGGCGGCTACTGATTGGTTCAAAAACACAACTATTCAAATTCTGATTGGTTCTTTCAAAAATGCAGTTGGGTATACTCTTTTACATTTCGGTTATACTGACGTTAGTACTCTAAGGGGTGCCAGACGAAAAAAGCTTTTAAGTAACAATGTCCTGGAGCTACTCAGTTGCTTGATTCTTGGAGCAAGATTTTGCGAGCTGTCAGAAATGCGCATGGGCATCGCTACCATTTACCCATTTTTGCCATTAATCTCCTAAATTTAAAAGAAATATAATTCTATACTGATATCGTTTCTTTTTGTTTTCCAGGCTTTACTAAAGTATGTAGAGTTCATTCAGAACATCATTTATGCTCCCAATTCATTAAAAATCGTTTTCAGAGGAAGCGAGCAATCTACTCTAATAGGTAAGACGATAAATGCCATATTATAGTATTCATTCACTTACTCACCCATTCAATTATTCTCTCACTCGGTCGTTCACTTACTAACCCAGACAATCGCTCACTGACTCACTGATTAGCTTTCACAAACAATTACAAAAAGTACAAACAATTTGAGTGTTTCTGTCTAAAAGTTTAACAAAGAAATATTCCTTAGGTCTAATAATTAACCTATTGGAGTATAATAATCAGCCTCTGTGTAATGTCCAAGAGTTTTCAAATTCCTACTATTATTCCAATACTGTTACTTATGAACTATCCATATTTACGCTTTGAACCAAATATTTTCCAAAAGTTTCTAATTTTATTTCTGAGTGGATTTAAGTTTCAGTAAAAAGAGGTATTTAATCAGTTTCCTCTGCAAAGCTTTCCACCACTAAAAGTATGTTTGTGCCAAAGTTTTCGAACAACACAATTTGATGTGCCCCCTTTTACCAAATAGGAACAAAATGAGTTTAACTGCAACAACTAAAACACTTTAACTTCCCCAAAGAAAATATAGAACCACATATTAAATTCAATAATAAAAAACAAAAATTGTATACTAATTTCTCTATGATACAGACTTATTTCTGTAAGTCCAGGTATCTTTAATATATACAACTTGCTTTTGAGAGAGGTAGTGAATAAATTTATCTTGAGACAAACATAAACGAATAAATCACAATTCTGCCATGTCAAGATTAAAATAGGTAATACCAAATAGCATTGTTTACAACATTCTGGCTAATTAAAGCAAAAGGCTTTGAAAAGAGAGAAATTCCTGCTCAAACAACATCAACACAGTAAGGAGCACAAAAATGATAAATTTTAATGCCAATTTCAATTTTTTTTGCCTACTGCAGGCTGGAAAAATTATCAAACCTTGAATTTTTCACTATCACACATTTCCCCCATAATTTGACCCTTGCTGACACAAAATCAAAATGTGTAAGCTTAGTAAGTAAGCAATAGAATAATGTTCGAATTTTGATGAATTGAATAACAATTTTAAATGTTTGCTTGCATATCAGCAAATTTATGAAGATTGGTGTGGACCAGTGTTGCAAAATTGCCAAACTCTGCTGTTCAATACAAACGCTTTCAATCATGCATCCACCGTGCCCATAGCCATCAAAAGTTACCCTGTTGATATGAGCGCTTAGTTAAAATCTTCTTTCAAAGCTGTATCACGCAATATTTTAGAACTTTATTTGGACTCCTTTTCTTCCATACTTTATCTGTGAACTGACCAAAACACGCCGCAAAAAGTATTGAATTACCCATGAGTTGTATTATTTTCAATGGAATTTTTTTGGCTGTTTGGTTTTGACCGTCCAGATAATCGATGATGCACTGTAATAGTGAAGACAATGTAAGTAGTTGATGATGATCAAAGGATGTAGACATAGATGAGCTGACATACATAGACTAATGTAGATGTGTAGGTAGTAAACAAGTAATAATGAAACAATCTTACCAAGCACGATAACTGAAGGCTGAAAAGCTAGAAAGTAGGAGATGACTGCAATGCTGCACGTCAGAATTATAGCTACAAACTTGACCCCTTTGGTTAAAGTTGAGCACACTTTTGAAATCAAGGCATTGTCATGCTGATGATGAGGTCAATCAGCCTGATTTTGAAAAGATCTTGAGTTTGAATAGAATTTGTGATTGTGAGCTCACACCAACCCCTTATTATTCTAAGGCCATATTTACACAAATAATTAGAAAGAAAAAGATAAAGGCATAATATATTATAAATTGATATTGTTTCTAAGAAAGTCAAGTATGTATAGGTGGATGATGCTTCCTTATGGAATGAAAAACTGGTAAATAATCATCAAGGTGATCAAAATTTCTACATCCATTTGTTCTTACCTTCGAGAGAATATGAATAATATAAATATTTGTACCTTAGAGAGTATAACTACTGGCATATACTGACACATGTGTGATCTTAAGAATGTTATAGATATATTTTTTACTGTGACATAAATGAGAAAATAGAGAGGTTGTACATTAAACTGGCCTATCTCCATTCTTACAGTATTATGCATATAGCCACATTGGCACTACATGTCAAAAGGTTAAATTGGAATCAACAACTGCTATCTACTATCAATGCATTTGAATGTCATTATTCCAAGGACTACATTATGAGTGAGTCACTAAGAAAAGATAAAAGCATTTTACCGAGGTTAAAAGTTAAGTGCCTCTGCTACAAAAGGTTTAAAGATGACTTAAAGTATCAAGTCAAAATTTAAAGCGAAAGAAGTAACAAGTGCAACATTTGGAGATTTATTGTTGTAAACTATTGAAGGTTGTCAGCTTCCCCAACCTTAGCTTTCCTTGACACTGTTATGCATGATACAAAAGGAGTACTCCAGTCAAATTACAATAACTCAGTTGCCTTCTTGACTGGTATAGATTAGACACTGACGTAGACTCTCACTCTTTATTGCTAACTGTGAATTAAAGGTCTTTAAAATGTATTAGTACACATTCCCAACTATGAATGGTGACTGACAAGGTGGTAGATCATCAACACTAACAAGCTGTCCAGTGGGATTGTGGTGTAGTTTTATGTTGCACTTGATATTTGTTAACAAACTAAAGCAGTACATTAATCATCTGCCAAAATTAAATTACCATAAAACATTTGCTTGTACAACCAAAAGGCATCACGAACAATATCAGAATTAACTCAACACATGCAACACTGCTCTTCCTACGTATCAGTTAGTGGGTTAAAGTTGACTCCTGGTTAATGTGATCATGCCAAGGTAGCAATAAAGTCCACAAGAACAATACCATCCAAAACATCAGGTATTATCTTCTTTATACTTTTGTACCACATTTGTATCATTGTCCAGAGACACACACGTAGAAAAATTCCAGCACTGTGGTCCTGGCAGCTCCAAGGTACTATCTTTGATATCAAATCCTAATTATGAGCAAAGTTACCAAAAAGATCATGATCATTCTTTGTGAGCAATTGAAGAAAATTGTGATTGAGGTCAAATTTGGTGTGCATCACAGACTCAAGCAAGATTCTTGTGCAGGTGTAAGTTATGTCATTAATTAATTACCAGTTGTTAAACAAAGAAAAGCTCATTTGAGTGTACTAGAGTTGGTTGATATAGAAGTTGTCATCGTGAAGCATGTCACACTTGAGAGTTCCAGTGCTTCCATGTTCCTGTCCTTCAAAATGGATTTAGAAACAATGTTAACAAATTGTTCTAACAAAGAAGTTTGTTTGAATTTGCAACAGAGGCTAAGCAAACAAAGCATCTATGGGGTGTAAACTCTGTTAAAGATATCTTTTTGTTTACCCAAAGAAAAAAAATGCCAATGAGATGCAAAGCGCATGGATGGTCTGACGAAGTGCATCAAATTGAGTTAAAGGTTTTTTAGCCTTCCATGGAATATCAATACAAGAACCAAAATGCTTATGTGACCAAATGCAGAGAGTAATGCCTGAAAGGTCTGATTCACAACATCCATGAAAGTTCAATGACCTTTACAAGTAAGAGTTTTCAGGTGTTTCATTAATTCTTTGGGGGAAAAGTTATAAAACTATATATACCCAGAATAATGGGACATAAACATATATTTTCCAAAGATCAGTTGATAGATGCCAGATTCTTCTTTTTTCTTTGTTTACTTTGGTATTGTGACAGTTACAAGGCCAAATTGTTGAAGGTTACTTGTAAACAGAACTGCTTAAATCTAAAAGACATTGATGTACTTCCTAACTGCATTTGATCAGCGTTATCCTGGTTTAGTACCTCTACTTCATCACATTGGGGGCTTAGCCAAGCGGTAGAAACTGGGCACTTTGAATTTTGGACATAATGGATCAATTTAGATTTAGATGGGTCAAAACTTCAAAACAGTAAAAATCTGTCAGCTTCATTCTCAACCAGAAAATTTTAGGTTACAATCTAGAAGTGAAGGGGCAGTTGGGCCCACCTTAACATTCACCATGCAACTATTTCAAAATCATGGCTCAGTATTAACTTGAAAACACGACCATGACCGTAGTGCCTCTGAAGGCTCAAAATTCTAGGGCCATCCTTCTAATTTTATGATGCATGTGATTACATTCTCTTAATGTATATACTGCAATAAATGCACCCAGATATAAGCAGATGATTACAGGGTTGCACCTTGTTGACAGTTACGGTGATTCCCCAGAGGTAGACCTTTGTCTGTGTCCCCTGCCATTATCACAGCTGTTTTCTCAGTATCCATTATACAGGTCAAGTAAAGTACATACCTTTAAAATTCAAAGGAGTTTTTCGTCCAAGTGATATGATTTCTCAGTGATTTCTTGAAATACAATAGGATAACTGGTGACACTTGATGTGAACCCTTGCTACTGGATAACCCTTTGGCTTACATTGTCGCTTTCAGAAGGGTTGCACATCTACAAGCACCTCTGAACAGTATGGTGTGCAAGTTATGGTACAAATATTTGATTATCATGATAGAAACTATTCCCAGGAAAACTGTAATATCTTGCAGGCAGTAACTGTCCTTGATTTTGCTGTTGCCAAGGCAATAGTGGGTGGTTTACTAGGAGTCTATCGTCAAATTCCCACACTATTTTAAGAATGTACCATAAGACCTATATTGTATATTAGTTGAAGCATTTGATTATCCTAGGACATTAGCTTGGGTTTTTTTACCATAGACTGCTGCATTATATCTGTACCTAAATATTTGTGATTCTGTCACAAAAAACACTCAAAATTATGCCAGAAATTGTTTAGAAAAGGGTTTCCAAGTTCTTAGATATTAGCCTTATCATAAAATGTTCCTAAATCCAATCACGAAAAATTACTGTACATAATTTTTACACTTTTAATTTGATCAAAACAACTGTCCACACTGTATTTTACTGTTTTGTTTCAATGCTGAGATCAGCTTGTTCTCCCTCCATCTGGAAAGCAGAAATGAAATTTCACTTACAGAATCAGAGCCATTTTATATGAAGAATTTGTAGCATGATGTAGAATGTATTTAGGCTTTGCTGTATCATCTGAACACTCTGTAGCTTAATTATCTGATATATTAAAAGGTTGCCGCAATCATTCCCCTCAGATTTGTGGAATAACTTAAAAATTATTATCAGGCTGTTACAAGCCTGTAGCCTTGTTTTGAACTGTTTTTCATAGTTTTAATTTTCTCTTGTACCACAAAGCTACCATTACATGAGGAGTTTGTCAGTTGATTATGTTCTTGAGAAAGTGTCACAGTTTAAGAGAATGATTAATTTGTGGCTATGGAAGAGTATAAGGTGTTTATTTAGACTTTTTGTATGCCACAATACATATAAAACAAGAAATTAACCCTTACACAATACGATTAAACAATGGAAATATTTTCCCATTTTTGTCAGTGAATTTGACATACCAGGAAATACCAACATGCTCAGTAACAAACTTGCAGTTGTTAGTATGTGTCTGCTTCTAAAAGTGATTTTAAATTCTGTACCTCAAATAATATGTTTCTGATTTAGTAAGTGAAAATGAAATGGATTGTGACATTTGTGTTGAATTTGAAAGTTCATTGTTATGTGTAGAAGACCTTGTTAATGTTACAAAAATGAAAATTAATGATAATAGTAAGGACACTACCCATACCATTGACGCATGAGGAGTTGAAAAATGAAATAATAAAAACCTAGTTGCAGAAGAAATAGTGCTGTGGGATAGCTCAGGCTTACAAGTAGGTCAGACGGTCAGTGCAAGCTCTTTTTCTCAAAAGCCTGGGTCCCTCGAAGTCCTTACTTTTCAGTGGAGCCCAGTAACGTTTGAAGATCAGAAAGTTTGGCTGGACAGTGACATTTTGAAGTACATCTTAACCAGATCTGTGGTTATAACATTTTATAAAATAGCCTTAACTGCATGGTCATTGATGTCATTCCCTATCCTGTACCTATAACCTTAGGTTTCTTAATTACAATAACACTTTTGGCTTCTGGTTTACCATCCTTTATCTTTCTGGTTTTTCAGTGGTGTTCAATTGAACAGCAATACCCTGTTTCTGTATTGCCATGGAGAATATATGTTGAATAGACCTTCCTCTTCAATACTATGCCTAATTTACTGCACTATCTTGGATGGATAAAATTAATACTGCAAAAATGTCCACTGTGTTTAAATCAATAGCAAAAAATCTTCAACCGCTATACAGTAACATGTGTGCACATTCTTGATAAAAATGGTAAAAATGTAAAAGTCAAGAAGCACAGGGAAAGTACCATGGTGTATGAAAATGAATAAAATTGACTTTTGAAGTGGTCTAATGAGGGCTCTCTCCTAAGAGTATTACTTTCGTCCATAGTCCACTCTATGTAATGGAAAGATGTGAGGGAGAACAAATGGAGACAAAGCATGAAACTATACATGCGGAGAGGCATAAAAGGGAACCACTAAACAAGGCTTCTCAACATATTAGTTTGAGGGTAAAGCAATGGCTGTGATGTACATCTGGGGAAGAAAGTATAATTTGAATCAAAGGCCAAAATGTTTTTATAAACAGGGGAGGCTTCCCCAGGATTTATTAAGGATTTTATTTGAATTGTTTGAATTAATCCATTCCTTTTCCCTTTTTCAACAGGAAAAGATAACCATCTGTCAGAGGAAGAGTTAGCTAAGTTTACAGAACTAAATTACTCTACTTCTGAACTGAATGCTATTGTTTCACCAAAAGTAGAGGCCTTCACAATTAGTAATTTACATAATCCAACGATATACAGGAGCTTTCCAAATTACATTGGCTCTTCATCTCCCTTAAAGAATAACTGTAGATGGAAAAAAAGTGGCAAGCCTAAGCGGTCAAACTTTGATTATAGAAACAACTAATTTCTACAAGGCAGTGGTCCGCAATCTATGCTCCGCAAAGTATGTCAAGGGATATGGAACCTATTAAGAATTGTATTAGCTATTGCAAATAATCTCGATTTACATTTACATCAAATGAATGTCAAAAAATCGTATTTACACGGTGAGTTAGATACAGAAATTTACGTGAAGAAGCCTCAAGGCTATGTAGATGCAGGAAGACCAGATTTAGTTTGTAAGTTTAAGAGGAGACTCTATAGATTAAAGCGGTGAGCTGGATGCTGGAACATGTGCATGATTGAATTTCTTTTAAAGCAAGACTATGTGCAGAATACTGCAGATCAGTGTATTCATCGTAACAGACAAGGCGTTAATATTATACTGCTTTGCTTATTTGTTGATGATCTTGTGTTGCCATGCAATGGTCAGGACATGTTAAATGCCCAGAAGATTTCATTGCAATGCCAATTCGAAATGCAAGATCTGGGTGAAATTCATTATTGCTTAGGGATGTCGATTGTAAGAAACAGAGAAAACAGAAAGTTGTTCATCTATCAGAAAAGGTACTTGGAAGCTACTTTAGAACATTTTGATATCACGAATTTTAAACCAGTGGCGGTTCCATTAGAACCTTGTGCTAAGTTTGAAGAGTCTAATAATAATTCTAATCAGCTTTGTGACAAGACTTTATTTAGAACTGCATTTGGTAGTCCCACATATGCAACTTTTTCTACCATTTTGTTGAAGAAAAGCAAGTTTAGATTTAAGAATGACCTAATAATGTCGAATGATCGCTTATGACGTCAATTAGAGTTAACACTATTCGCATTTATTTGTATTAAACAATAGACTTATTGTATCACTTTGTTGCTGTATCAGTTCTTACCACGTTTTGTAAAGGACCGACGTGTAAAGGAGGAGTATATGGAAGATGTTCGAGTTTCGTATTGTTGCAAATCAAGTATAGCTTATACATCAAACCTTCAAGCGTGCTTCACTGAGATAAATGTGGCTACAGTCTACCGTTTAAAAGTTAAATTGAAATAAATTGCTCCAAACAATCTCTATGATGATCCCCGCCCCAGGGCAACGCCTTTCCTTTTTGGAAAACCCTTCCACCTGGGGAATGGCCCCACTGCTTATCAAGGGGCTAAACTGACAGATTGGTTTCAGTCTACCGCCTGCAGAACGTTAGCTCATTACATACCAGACTTGTGTGCAGCAGTGGAAGCACTCAATAAATTTCTGTCCGAATCTTACATCAATCACTGGAAAGATGTTCAGAGAATTCTGAGGTACATTAAAGGCACTTTGGATTACGATATTCTATTTGATTCTAGGAATGACAAGAATATTACACTGCATAGGTATAGTGATTCTGACTGGGTAGGTGATCTTATCACGCGTACGTCGACATATGGCCTTTTGTTTTATTTATGTGGAGGGCTTGTATTATAGCGCGACTAAAGTATACACTAGTTAGACTCAAATGAGAAGTAATTTTTCCAACATAACGATTTATTACCTTTGCTGATTCAGTAGGAATACAAAACCTACTCTGACTTACATCGACGAATCTCCAAAATCACGTGTTCACCAGTATTACACAAACTTTTAAACTAATGCGTATGCGTTTAACAATTGCCTATAACCTGGCTCGGCCGAGGCCCCTACGACTTAGTGACACGTCATCATGTTCCTCACAACACTGATTAGCTGGAAGTCTCATAGACAATCGATTATTTCACTATCCTCGACAGAGAGGTAGGATATATGTCCTTAGCTAGTGCAGCGCAAGTATTCTCTAAAACGTTATTAAACGATCTTGGGTTTAATCAAAGTGAATCAACAATATTATATGGAGATAATCAGAGCGCATTATGTAAGAATCCTAAGAATCGTGTTCGGACAAAGCACAATGACGTTAGACACCATTTTATACGCGAGAAAATTTATAATGATGAATTGAAAGTCGTGTATTGTCGCACAGACTGTATCATTGCAGACATACCAACTAAAGGTTAGCCGAAGCAAAAATGTGTACATTTTCGATCACCTTTAGTCGCACAATTTAATTTGTGAGTGATATTTAATGGGGAGTGTCAAGAGCCTCTATTTCATGTAATTAACCTCGAACTAAAATATCTTACAATCATTGGAGACTTAGCATTAGCAGGTGTAATCTCGTGTTTTTTAAATCATTCGTTCTTTAATCTTGATCAGCAGAAGAAGGAATCGTTATGTTCATCTTTGGCTACAGTTGAGTTTATATCTCTAGCCTCATGCCTGCGCAAAACGCTAACATAACTTTCCTCCATGTCACCTCTGTTTTAAATCGCAATTTAGTAAACTCACACAACAGTATCCAAGATATGATTTCTTCCAGGCAGGTTTTAAAGCCTCATATAGAATCGTTCACTGAATAGTTAGAAATATTGTACTAGTTTCATGAATGCTTATATCCCACCCACAGTGGTTAATCACCCCTTCAAGTTTCATTCAATTACTTCTAAACTATGCTATATGTAGTTTACGCATCTCAGCTTCTAGCCGGTTTTTAGCAATTACGTTGATCAAAGTAAGAGTCACAAAAACTCTATTTCCGGATCTTGCAACTAGTACTAGCACTGAAAATGGTACTCGTTTCATGAATGGTTATACTTCTAGAGTTAACCCTGGTCACATATTAAATAACATAGAGATACCATTTAATATATAATTATTTAATGTCAGGAACATTTGCAGTAGTGTGGTAACATTAAATTTTCTTTAGTTTGAAGATAAATTGCACTTGGCACTTTCATCAACATTATTTCATGAGTTAGAAGAAAATCTTAAAAACTGACATTTTGACCGAGAAGGTGCAGGACGGGCCCGGCCACTCCTGGCAAGTAGCTTACTCCTCTATAAATAAACCTAACCCCTCCAGCGAGAGACTGCCAATTTATTAGCATTGTTTATTTAGGTGTTGCTTTATCGTTACATTGTTGTCTTCTCCCGTACTATTAGCTAAAACTCACTTCTTAAGTCGATGTTTTTACATAACCTAAATACTTTCCTATCTAAAGCGCAAAAAATGCCCGGTACAGACCTGCTAATGTAAGATGTTTGTCGGCAGTCTGTAAATTTGCAACTCGAGCTGCTTCATTTTTAGGCGGAAATTACTACCCAAGGGGCTTGTGTTTTTGGCAAGTCTGTGTGTTTTAAGCAGCAAAAGTGGGAGTGATATCATTTCCGTAATCTGCAAAGTTATCTGCTAACAAATGTTATTTCCGCAACTACCTCTTGCTTGTTATTTCTGAACGTTTGTTAAAAAAGCAAATTCTAAATGGCTTAAAGACGGTTTGCTGAAGTTATTCATTAGTCGACATAACAAGCTCAAAGACAGTAGACTACAAGCAAGGTGCCATCCCGCTAGTTTCGAATGTCAGTTCGTTGAAAATACGTGATATTATTTCAGCAATCAACTATTGAAAAACGCTGCCCTTCCAATATAAATTTGAATGCTTTTCTGAGATGGAATGTAAACGTACTATTGATGATATCTTAACATAATTAGGTCATCAAAAAAGTGGGAAGTTGCCTTTGTGCTAAAATTTCAATCAAGTACGTCGTTTTAATTACTCATCACACAATTTAACGTAGGAATGATAACCACTTCTAAGTTTGTATATTCTGTCCTTGTTTACAAGACAGCCAACGCTTCAATCAATGTTTAATTTAGGGTTTTTACAAAATGGTCTTTGCTTTCGGGAGTTAGAAAATGTGAAGCAAAGATTTTTGAAAACTCAAAACGTCCTAAAAGCAAATTAGGCCTGCGTCCAGATTGTATTCATATAAAATTCCTATGAAATTTTTATATTTTGATGGGAAGAATTCAATCAGAACAAATTAGGATCTATTGGCAAATCCGTGCTTGGAACCGAAAACCCTTAGGCTGGTTTAAGGTTGCCATATTGGCATACATAGCAGTAGGCCCCTATATTCGTACTACCACTGAGGAAGAAGTGGAATACCACAGTGGCAAAAATAGGACTATTAGGAGTGGTAAGAAAAGTGGTGCAAGGAAAATCTTTGGAAGAAGTAGTAGCAGTTACAATGATATTTGTGGTTTTTTTAACTAAACGATTTGTAACAGATGTCTCATTACAGAAAAGTGCCAGCACAAAGAGAGGTTTCTCCGTACTCTACTAAAGCATTCGAGGAAGATTGAAATGATGAACGGTTCACTTTACAAAAGAATCTAAGTCTAGACGGATGAAAGTCTCCTTCACATTCAAAACCAGTCTGAGCGTCGTCGAACTTTTCTAGCTCTCCTTCCAAATCGCAAAGTTCATTACTTCTTTCCATAATGTCTGAACTATTTACCAACCGTATCTCACCCACAGTAGTTAATCACTCCTTCAAGTTTCATTCAATTACTTCTAAACTATGCTATATGTAGTTTACCCATCTCAACTTCTGGCCGGTTTTTAGCGATTACGTTGATCAAAGTAGGAGTTACAAAAACTATACTTACGGATCTTACAACTAGTACTAGTACTAAAAACGGTAGGCCTACTCGTTTCATGAATGGTTACACTTCTAGAGTTAACCCTGGTTACATATTAAATAACATAGAGATACCATATGATATATAGTTATTCAATATCGATAACATTTGCAGTAGTATGGTTACATTAATTTTCTTTAGGGCTACTTTAGACGTCGAGTTTAGATATTGAATAGTCCGATTTGCAGACCAGCTCCAGATGCAATTAAATTTAACTCGACGCAAATGCATGACACATCCGACGTCTAAAGTCACTCGAACTTGTGTTAGATTATCTAAGATAGCATCATGGATTTGACTCAGATCTAACACAAATCCGACTGTTGGCTTTAGACGACGGATTTGTCATGGATATATCATTGATTTAATTGTGGAACTGAATTTGACTCGATACAAATCGTATCATACTTGCACGGATTATCAATACTTTTTATATTTTTAGGATCATTATTGGGGGTAATCGCAAACTTTGCCCCTACGCAAGTGTCTGCCACTACTTAGGAGCTTCAGTCTTTCAAATTTTTTAGCAGGCGAAGTTTATTCTCTGGCAAAAAAACCCCTTTAAACACGGAACAGAATACGAAACCAAAGCCCCAACCTGGATTATGTTTCGTCCCACGCATTTTTGATTGAGTAGAGAGGCCGCTTGAAAATAGAAATACGTATGAAATACTAGAATTGTATGGCGTGGAGGATGTAATGGAATCTGGTACAGAATGGATAAGTAATAAGCCAATATATCCATTATTTTTGACTTTGCTTGGCATGATCAAATAATATTAAAGCAAATGTTAGGTTGTTATGCAGAAGAAATTGTTTGTATTGTTGAATCAATGTTCTATTGCAAATGCTCAATTAACTCCATTCATAGAAGTTGTTTTTTCAAGAGTTGGGGACCCCTAATTATGATTGTAGTATCACTAGCCATCTGGAGCCATTTAATTCCTAATGCTTTTAAGAGAGCAAATCTTGATATTACGTGCTTAGTTCTTTCGTGGTGTATTCATAGTCTATTAATCAAACTTCATAGATCGATTATGCGATTTTGATGTGCTTGTACCTTAATTGTCTTTCTAATGACATTAAAATATAGAAACCTCTCCTGTCGACTACACAGATGTTAGTAAGGATAGAACAGGCACTTCCTTCGTTAAACACGTTGAGTACATTTACGAAGAATTTCAGTGTGGAGATAAACTTGGGGCACAAACGTACGACGGGGCTACTGTTATGGCTGGAGAATTATATGGACTCCAGAAACCATTTAGGGATTTATAACCCAAATGCTTTCTATGATTTGGTGATAGAAGAATTTCGGAAGGATAGAGGAATCGAATTTCGCTATAGGTGAAACTCTTAACCCTGTTTTACTCATGAGTTAGTGAATATCCGCACACATTTAGTTATAAGAAAGTAAAGAAAGTTTGGTCTCAAGTACCCCTCCTTCCCCCCCTAAACAGGGTCCAATAAAATAGTTTCTTAAATTTATGATCTTTTGTTACGAGAGACTACTCCCATGTGTTATTGTAGTTTTCTGTTGCAGGTGTAGCTATTTTACCCACGGCACGTCCCTGGTTTTAGCTAACAAATGGTTGTTGAGTCTTGGATTGAGATTCTTCTAAAAGGAATTTCTACAGGTTCTGAGATATCAGGTAGCCACTTAGCTGGCAATCTCTCTGTTTAGCTCCCTGACAACCAGTGGGCCATTCCCCACGACCCTCCTTTCCAAATGGAAAAGTGGTTACCCTGGGTCGGGGATCATCATTGAGATTGATAAGCGTCATCTATTACCACTTAGCTGGCTTGTGTTGTAAAAAACCAATCACTGGAAAATAAGAGAGGAGGGGTGTGTCTTCCATCTACGCGTTGGCATACCTGTTCATGCACCGTTTCCGCTTAATTACTTTATTATTATATTTGAAAGACATTTAAAAGGCAATAACTCATTCTCCTCTTCGCCTACGTTTTAAGAAGCAAAACAATCATAATTCTTGATACATAGTTTTTGTTGGGTCCGCAAATTCGTAAACCAAAGCACCGTCCAAACGGTAAAATTTTGGGCGAAGTTGAGGTTTCAGAAATGAGCCAAGCGTTTCATGGCGGGAAAAAGGGTTTGAGAACCACTGCCTTATCATGTACAATTGCCACACACACGCACCACCGTATTCATCACCCCATGTCACCACTGCAGCACCATTGCAAGATACTACAGCCACTAGGAGCACTACTACTGACACATTAGTTATCGACACAGATCAACGCTACGTTCACCACTATAATAGCACCTATATTACTCCACGTCACCGCTTTTACCGCCTACATATTTTACGATTTCAACGCCACTCTACCCTGCACTATTTTAGTAGATAACACCATGCCCATCAGCAATACATTCAGCACAACGACATCGCAGGACCACCGTCATTTCCATCAAACTACATCCTCTCATTGTACAGCCACAAGCCCAACATTGACCACGTACATCAACACTAGGTCTATTATGTCCACTTCTAGCAACCAGAGGTACCAGCACCTCAACCATACGTTTTTATCATATAAACTATCATCGTTGCATCCCTTAGGGACTTTACGTACGTTGTAAGGCAATGTCACGATTAAGATGGTGATGCAAGAAGTTTATTGTTTTCCGAGGAGAGGAAGGTTTTAAAGTTAGCAATTATTAATGACGTCGTGAATGTATTGTTCCCGCCGACATATTCATCACAAGCGCATTCATTGTCACCTAATGTACCTTAACTATATCGAAGTCGCCCAAACCAATGAACTAAAGTAACTTCATCGAAACACGCACCATAACTACATCCACCGCCTGTGAAGCAAGTATCACGGGGTCATTCAAAAAGTACGTACGCTCAAATTAAACGATTTTTTACCCCTTCCCCCATGTACGCTTTCCTATATTTGTCAGGACAGCGACGACGTACTTGCGCTTACTCTGGACCCCCCCCCCGATGATAACCAGTGCCAGTCTTAAAACGTAAAACACACAAATGCTTAGTGTGAAACAAGGATGGCAGCTGTACCAGGGCATCAGCGTAGCTTCAAAGTTAAAGAGGCATCATATCTTGTACTTTGTATGAATCGGAATAGGGGGTTATACATTTATGAAAAAATGGTTTGTTTCATTATACACTTTCGTTCCTTGACTTGTTTGAGATATTTCGAGATCAGAAATGTCACAACCACTTCACGGAAAAAAGACTCATGCGTATCAATTTTTTGTAAATTGTACGTACGTTCTAGCATTAACACCCTCTCCCCCTGTGTGCTTTCATACGCTTTTGGGATACCCCCCTCAGAGCGTACGTACTTTTTGAATGACCCCCACAGTAGTGGTCAATCGGTCCTTACACTCACCACTAGTTGCTTCACCACTTCAAGCTGCTATACGAGCGTCACCATTACTATTGTACTCGGCATTGTAATTCTCATCGCCACCCCATTTGGCATATAGCGCGGTGCCCTTGTTGGAGAGAGCGAAGGTTTCGTAGAGATAGTAGTAGAAGGATCATTAAGTTGTATCATTAAGGTCATTCTTTACCTTCAGGGCTTAGTTCGCGTTTTAGGTACCCTCGTTTCGTCGCGCTCAATCAGTAAATTTGTAAATATAAATGCGAAGTTGGCATTTAAGTGCTGCTAGTACATGAAGATAACCATAGAGACGCTTGTCAAGCATGTTATCATGTCCGATCAACATTGTAGGCCTCTTTTGATACTACAAGATGAAAAAGTGTGTATAGAGAATCTTTTTGACATCAATAAAGACTAGAAATAATGGTTTTAAAATTTATTTTACTATCATCATATACAACGTTTCGTCGTTTCAAAATGCCCTGAAGCTAAACAACCTGAGGACGTCGTCTAGAAAAGACGCTCTAATCGATTTTAACATGAAAGTAAAATGGTCATCAAGTAACCAATCATTGGTCAATCAAATTTTGAGTTTCGTAAAAACTTCCAGTCATCATTATTCTCGATTCACATTGCTCGGAAATAGAGCGACACTGAAATCGGTATTGTGATTACATGAATATAAGAATGCGTATGATAAATGTAACAAATCTTATCTGCACGTTAAAATAATTTATTGCGAGTTACTTAAATACGAAATTGTAGGGAGACCTCGCAATGTTTTTACCTTAGATCAAGTAAAATAAAACAGACTAATCCAGGAACGTAGGAATTTGTGCACGCAGCTCCCACTGTACTTGAAGTATCGAAAAATGCCTTTCTTGCAAGAATGATAATAGGTGAAAGTTTGTTAGTGGATTGGCTTCCGATATAGTGATTGTGATGATGAACACATATATATAACGTATTACAACGTCTGTCTATCTGCATTTACGCATCTGTTCAAGCCTCCTTCATGTTTGACCTCACCCCATGTTGGCTGCAGTTCGATTTTATTACCCCATCACTTGTTCAACTTACGTTTTCTTTTAAGAGACATTGAAATTATGAGATAAGCATACTGTAACTTGACCCCCACCCGAAATTGGAGCTTCCAACAAGTGTTTCTGAATTCCCCTTGGATTTTCTCCCGTCAATAGTTATAACTCGAAACCCCGCTAACTTCAACTTTCGTTTACTCGAACTATTTTCATTGGTCCCTTAAAGGTTCGAGTTATCGGCAGTATGCTGTATGAAATATTCACTTATGCGAAAATGTTATGTAACTGTGCATTGAGAAGTTTAAGTAGTAATTGTCCAAGTGCATGCTAGAATACTGGCCTGACATTTTCGGTTTGTGCTTTTTTATTTCTCAAGACATGTGTTTTACGGCCTTCAGTTCTTATTCGCATTTGTACGCTTTCGAGCTACCCGTGGCTGTTTGCAAGCCCTCGTACTTAATGAATAGTCTCTTAAAAGAGATTTTATAATGCCATGGGCTATATCATCTTTGATATCTGAAAAGATTTATACATTATCAAGGTATCTGTAGGGAGAAATCCATACTCTTTGTGTTTGCGCACCTCAACAGATGGGCTACGTGTAGCTGTATATGTTATTTAGTAGTATTTTAACCAGTCACTGAAGTCCCCTGGTTATCATCCTTCAAAACGTTTTTTACATTTTTTAACGTGCAGTGTTATTAAAACACAGAAACCTAACCATTTGTGCAAGTATGCTAATGCTCCACAATGCTGCAGAGAGGACAGTCCCCCCTCCCCTCAGTTGACGAAGCTTCCTACGTGCCTGAACTAATCAATCTACAGCAAGCTGAGTCCACTTCCCATTACACTAACTTGAATGCCATTCTTTGTTGTATGTATATGAATAGCACATCGGGCCATCATACATAAGAGGGCTATTCAAATATGAATCCACGTTGTGCCAACGGTGTATTTTTGGGATGCAACTCTTTCTCTATTGATGCTGTCCGTGCTTTAGCTGTAATGCGTAATGTTTCCAGTAGCTCATTTTTGCATGCAAGGATGGATCCACCTCCGCCATATCTTCAATTCTGTATGAAGTAGAGAGATGTTTCGTATATATTGATGGACGTAAACATGCAATCTTTTTATATACAGTAAACATTTGAAGTTTTTTTCAAAGCAACTATATTTCCAGCGCAAAATCTTAGATTATTAAGGTTGTAGGCTTTTTCTAGGCCTAAAGTTGCGTTTTGCTCACATTTTATTTGACGAAATCAATAAATCCACCGGTCCCCTTCCCTGCCCTCTGTACGAGTTGCATTAAGCATTCTTAACTGTGTCCGAAGTAAGAACATGTTAAGACTTTGGACAGTGCTAGACAACTCTCTGTCCAGAAAAGTAATCCACAACAAAAATTTCTAACAGTGATTAAAGATCAAACAGTGCGACACATGGCTTATATGGTCCCAAACTTCACTTTAAAATTACGTCTTTGGGCTCTACAGGTAATCAATTTGAGCCTAAGGGTTAATATGCAGGTTACTCAATGTTTGATATAATTTGAGTCCCAAAGCTCGAAACAACAAGGTTCCTTATCAAGAAATGTACTACTCTTATGGTAGGGTCTGTAAGTCGTACCTAAAGCCTGTTTGCGACGATTTTTGCAAGATTTGCATAAATAGTTTACTAGTTCTTAACTGGGCGAATTTCCTCCTCGACGATGTTTCACGCTCTTGTCACACTGTTACAAAAAGCCTCATCTCATTTCCCAGAACGTATTTGGTGTCGTATGTACTCAGCGAAAAACGGGGTCTTCGACCGAACCGATTTGGGGCTGAAATTAATATAGTTCGAACCATATATCTAAAGTATTGTAATTAAATACTGAACGCAACGTTTCCTTTGATATCCAGTCGTTAAATTGGGCTATCAGTGGTACTGTATTTCTTTTTTTTAACTGAATTGCAAATTGTGCTTTTGAAAGTGAGAGATAATACATGTACAGTGGAAAGTGCAGTTGTGGAAATAAATGTATACTGCAGTATGTTTATTAATTTTATTATTCTCGTGTTGGCATAACTGCTATAGCGGCGGTGAAGTTGGAGTAGGGAGAGATTCTGCAAGTTTTTAGTAGGGAGGAATCGGACCAGAGTTTAAGAATCATAAAGGCTTGTCACTGCGGTCCCATTCCAGCATTAGAAATTACCAAATATATTACTACGAGGTTGTCGTTATGTCTGAATAGCAGTTTTCTGTTTATTACTTCCAGAACTCTGTGATCTCGATTTTTTGACGAAGACCCAAAAATATCCACTCTTCCCTTCCCAATAAAACCTGCATTGTTGAAATCGGAATCATTTTCTCCTTGTTTATTGCTATCTCTAGAGAGGGAGCCAGGTGGCTACGTTGACCCGAGCGCTAGATTTGAGAGAAACTCAGTTTCACCTATGGAGGCGTAACGAGGCCTACACTTTCGTGTCCGGAATAAACGTCCCGGGACGTTTATTAATTTGCAAGAAAATTTCCACCCTAGACATGCTTATTCCAGTTTATTTATTTTTGAAACTTTTTTCACCTACACCGTTTATTTCGGACGCTTTTTTTCTCTTCTGGAACATAAAATCATGAAGAAATAAAAAAACTTACAGACCTTGAAAACGTCTTTTATATTTCTTAGATGCAGTTTTATACCTATTACCTACTTTTGATTCGTTTATACACGAGCCCTTAAAACAAAAGCTCTTAGAAACACTACTGTTACATGGAGTTCCACACACTTTATAAAAATTTCGAGATAAATTTTTCCACATACCTCGTTTATTTATTTCAAGTAGAATTTCCACCCACGCCGTTTATTCCATCCACCCTGTTTATTTATTTGGAGAAAAATTTCAACCCACCCTGTTTATTCCAGCCACCCCGTTTATTCCGGACACGAGAGTAGTGAAGTATCTATTCAGTATAACAACAGTAGTCTTGCTAACATGGTCGAGGAAGTGAGCTCAAGTAGTGTTTCAATGTTTTCAGATAATTTATTTTCCTTCTTGTTGACAAAAGCGAGAGGCCTTGAAGCTTAAAATATTGAGGCGTCATTAATTTATGATGATACGGTAACTACGACTTTAAAGAAGGGCCTTTAACACAGATACTTACCTATCTCTTTTAATACTGTTTGATTCATTCCTCTTATCCGGAGCTTCTCCAGAGCCCTGGGAACAGAATAAAAAATTTGTTTTACATGGTTCCTGTAATTTCTTGCTCACCTCAGAATTGATAACAATGCCGAACTAAATAATACACTTTGATGACAATATCTCAAAATATTAGTAATCTTTGTAAAATATCCAAAAGTAATAGAAGAACCGTAGTGTAACAATGCATCGTAATGTAAAACAGTTATTCATCTAACGAGTTCATACCAAACAAAAGTCCTACACATCTTTTTTGTCGGAAGAAGAAGACGGCGTATCTTGACCCTGGATGTGGCAGGAGTTTCATTAATGTGTCTTGGACTTTTCCTCAGTCAAGTCTCATGTGAATCATACAGATGTTTCTTACATAAAAAACGTATATAGTATCTTATAGAGTACTTGTGTAATAAAAAAACGCTACAAAATATCGGTCTTCATCATAGAATGGATCCAGGTGATTGAAGAAGCGGAGTAATGAGTATTGGAATTAAATAAAACAGCAACAGACAACGTACACCAATATTCAAGAGCACCCATAATAACTCCTAAACATTGACAGATACTGCCTGACATATCCATTATTGAAAAGCCTCTTTTTGACATGAGTTTTTAGACTGTCATATCAACATTTACACATCTATATTGTGATGGAATACACTAGATAAACAATCTATAAAGAATTTGTATAAAAACACAGTCGCATCCAGTGTGGTAAGAAGATGCAGTCTTAACAAGTTGTTTTTTTTAATAAGCATGAAATTTAGCAGGTAGGCTCAATTATGCCCTAAAATTTAAACAAATGCTTGTCATAATGTTGAACCTGATTTTTGTCAGCTTAAAAAATAAGCCCTGATACCGGTAAAAGCCAGGGTACGAAATTGGTGAGCAAGTTATATACAGGATGCTTTTTGGTTTGTGCAAAATAGAGCCCAACCTCTCAGCTACGCCACAATGCACCAACACCCAAAATGACATCAACTTAGGACAGAAACCTGGCGAGGTAAAATGAGTGCCGGTAAATTAATATGAAATATGCTAAACAAAACTCAAAAGTCTAAATTAGTAGTTCCTTAAGCAGAGACTTGAAAGGCGAATGTGAGTGTAAGATACAAAAGAACGGACAGGGTTCAGAAAAATGGAAGAATTCGAACGAAGAGAGAAACAAAACCCTTCGTAAACGTACGGCATCCAACCTCCATGAAGCATGAGGTATGCACTTGTTATTGGTTGATTAACTGATAAATTGATCTAATAACTGATTGACTCACTAATTGATTTATTGATTGATCAATTGAATGAATGGTTGATTGATTAATTGACTGATTGATCAATTGAATGATTGCTTGATTGATTAA
>JAAAKM020006971.1:112909862-112929177 GCA_010016025.2 Alatinidae sp. Z8VKAUB7J3
CACTGATATTTTAACCGGCATTAACACCCCTCGGGGAATTCTTCTCCTGAAATTACGTCACAAAAGGATGCTGCAAGGCCCGTTCTAGGAACGAAGGAATTTTATAAGAGAACTGTGGATGCAGTTTTTAAAATGCAAGGGAACTACTTCCTCTACAAAGTCCCTAGTCTAAAATAATGAAGAAACGTTTTTCATTTGCTTTTATCTACTCTCATTACTCTAACCTTTGCTTGCGATAACATGCTTCATAACATACGTGTTCTGTCATCATGCACACGACAACAAACTTGCGTTCAGATGCGGTATAGCTTCAAAGATGCAAATTATATTAACTGTCCGTTCAAAGTCAAAGCTTGACAGCGATATTCTTGTAGAGAAAAATCTTACCACTCTCCTTCACAAACTCAGCTGCGTCGGTTGCTGAATCCACCATGCCAGTCAACTCTTGCACTTTAACTGTCCACTGGTCTTTCAAGGCGTTAAAATGATCTACTGCCGTTTTGTCGTCGGGGCTGAGGAGAACTAGCTTTCCAGCATGGGAGAGTTGAGGAGTCAAGTTTTGAACCTACAACATAAAAATTAGATTCGCAATATTAAACTCTAGTCTAACATGATGATGGTCAACCGCAGCTGGAGGCAACAAGAATGCTCCTCTTTCCTTAGGTTTTACCACTACAGTGGTAGGGGTGAGTGCCACGTCTATCTTAAGTCACGCTTTTACCACTCCTCTCAGTATAGCTGGTACTCATTGCACCGACCCCGTAAGGATGGAAGGCTGAGTGAACCTTGGCACCACTCTCTCGAATCGAACTCTGGTCGCTCGATTTGTAATGCAAGTCCAGTACTACTGGGCCACCGTGCCGCTATTCTAGTCTAACATTAGGGAAAAGAAAGGCATCGTACAGTACTGCAACGTATAGTAAATGCCTGTGTGACCGTGCCTGTATGTTTGTGTCTATGTCTGTGCCCGTGTGCCTGTATTTGTAAGCATATGAGTGTGTGAGTACGAGTGAAAGGTAAGGCGATTTACTTTCTCCCCGTCCTAAAATATTTACTTTAAAAAGCATAAGTCGTGCTTTTAGTAACCAGTTGATAGCAAAACCTTTGATGGCGTTCATATTGTACCGGCTCTGGCAGCATCCAACTATTGAGTTATGTAGTGTAATGCTCATTTATTCATTCTAACATTGAAAGTCCCGTCTAGTACCGTTGAATTGTATAATTGTAGAATTAAATATTAAGTCAGATGATCACAAAATCTTGTACAGATAAAGTAAAGTTTGAATTGAATTAAGTTGGGTTTTTTAAAATTTAACCGAAAAATATGAAGTCATTGGGGTCAGAAATTCATACTACCCCTTCTGCACCCGTAAGATTTCTGTTCCCTCATTTTAAACCAAAAGATAATGATTTTTTGAAATAACATTAATCCTTACATAGCTGCACGGGCCTCTATTTTTGATGTTGTGCAGATCTCAAGTCTTCTGTGTCATTAGCTTTAAACTTAATTAATGAGACAACCGAAAAGTGTAATCCCCTTACCTCATTCGCTGTTGATTTGATATTATCAACCAATAATCTGTTTGCTGTTCCTCCAGACTCGGCAACTTGGTTGGCTGTTCGTGTGATATTGTTAGCGGCAAATTCGAAGGCACCAGCCTTATCTTCGTAGTCCTGTTCGCGATTCGGCTGTCCTGTAGGGAGACAAGGGCTAAATCTCGAACGCTGGTCTACAGTGCCATCAAATGTCAAATGTACGACTTCCCTTCCATCGTATTAACAGAGGTAAATGAGTAGTTGATTATATATGTAAGCGGGAATTGGATTTGAAAGAAGTACTTGGGTCAGGAAGCATAGAATACGCGACTAAACCGGAAAAGCTCGTTAGATCATAACCACCTTGGTTACGTGGTGGCAACGACATGCTTAATACAGTGTTTTCTTAATGCCACTGCAAAAATGTTTACATTATTGGGGGAACAACGCAAGAGATGTTGTAACGATTTTTGATAAATCAAATCAAATTACATGTATATCAAGTCAAGAGACCACTTTTATATGTAATAACTCCAAACCTAACGAAACATTTTCCGCGTCTTGTAGAAAGTTCTTCGTTGTGCATGTCGTTGCCACCCCGTAACCAGGGCCGTTCTAGGTTCGGGTTTAGTCGCGTATAGACAAATGCATTAGAAAACTGCATAACCGAAATTCTGGAAAGTCTGGAAAGAAGCTGTCGGCGATCGTGAGATGGGTCTGGGAAAAGGATGAAAAAGGGCGTCTAAGAAAGGATAACTTGGAGTGAAAGCGAATTCCAGAGAAACTTTTAAAGGTATTTTTGGGGCTGAAAATCTTGTTGATACAAAAATTACACGTACGTACCGACTGGAGCATGCGCTGCCTTTTCTAATTGTTTGACAGCTGTTGTCGTATCCATAAAGTGTACAAGAACACCCTTGACGGCCGCTTTATGCATCAAACGATCAAGATCTTTCAACTCCGAAGCCAACTGTTTCGCGATCTCATGAGCCTTGGGCGTATCACCCTAAAATGGGAAATTGGGGGTAATGAGGTAACCCACAGAAGTAATCTCAGTCCATTTTACAGTTCTGGTACTTCATGGTATCAAATAAACCAGGGGAGGGGGGCCTGCGGATGAAAGGGGTTGATGACCAAACAATATCTGTAATCACTGATCGGGGGGCCAAAAAATGTCACAGATTATACGTGCGAGTAGAGGGACAACAGAATAAAGTAATTTCTAATACTCACACAGAAATGAAATGAAATTAATCTCTAACCATTAATGAGCAGCAGCAACCCTTCATTATAATGAGTTGCAACAGCTCATTAATGCTTTATGAGTAGTAATACCATGCAACTGATGAACGATTTAAACTTCACTCAAATGAGCTATGGAAACCTCATCTCGAAGCCTGAGACCTTGAAAACCACTTCAAAGCCCATGATTGGAATGAGGTGGAGTAATAAATACTTGGTTAGTTGGCTACTGGGCTCAGACGTCAGTTCTCAAGCTTTATTGACTTTGTACTTTTCCTAACATTTTGTATACTTTTCAACGAGTGTGTTGTGTTTCACTTGCAGAATTTACAAGCATCAGACAAACTGACAGGCAGACAAACATAAAGGTGAACGTGTGGGCTCGCAATGCATTATGGGCCATGTCTTTGAAATCCAGGGTTGGACTAATGGCCATCAGTTGATTTACGCGTACTGATGATCGCAGGTTTGTCGTCTGAGCCCCGACCAAATACACGCAAAGTGAGTCGCACCCTTCAGTATATCATTAATTTATTTGTTTCCACCACCTGTTATACGTTTGTAAGGATGTAGAGTTCGCATTGTAATTAGTTTCTTTTTCTATCTCTCATCCGTAGACTATCGTTAAGCAACAACTGAAACCTGAACGTTAATGAGGATACGTCGCCATCGTAACATATAGAATTGGTCTGTGTGGCTTACATCTTTAAAGTGGAATAATAATTAACTGATAATGTTGATTAATCGCGGCAATGAGTTGCGACATATTTGGTCGACGGGAAAGACGTAGACGTAGTGTATAGAGGAAAATCCGATACGAGTACCTACAGAACGAACGGAGTGATTTTCAGGGACATAATCAATAACAACCATGGGATGCCGAGGGTTAGCGGTTTCCTTTTGCAACCCAAATATTAGACAGACCGGCAGACAGACAGACATCATGACGAACCAACGGCTGACTTTAGAAACCATTATTATGGCCATGATCTTCATTATAGTCGTATAGATAAATAAATGATGTGAAGTTGTGTTTACCTTCCCGTTTCTACGCAGCTCATCCAATTCCCGCCCAAGCCGTTCGATGTTTTCGCAAGTTCTTAGAAGCTCTCCACGCTCTGGTCCCGTCAAGTTGTTGGCCAGTTCCCGTCCCTGTTGGGCCAGAACGGCCATTGCTCTCCTTCCTGAAAAAGTGAGAAAGAAACAGATAATAAGCTGGGGAAAATGCTGATGAAAATAAAATGCGACGCCTAACACTGTAACGCGATCTGGTATGACGCGACAACGCCATTTCTCAATAGGTAGATCGAGCACCAGGTAAGCTACTTCTTTTGATGAAAACCTTAGCATCGATGAAAACAAGACAAGAAAGCCTAGTCTTGCTTTCTATTGCGTCTAAAATACGTGTCAATAAAAACAGATGCTCATTTTGGTAAAGATTTTACTTTTTGCTGAAATGCTGATCAAAAGTTACGTCTCAATAAGAATTTTTAAAAAACCTCTGTTCTGGAACTTATTGTGTACCTACTAATAGTGCCAGTATGAGCAAAGGTGGACTATTTTGTCTAATTTTATGTTAAGAAATAAGAATTTTAATATGCAGGAGCAGTGGGTTCCGACATCCATCTACCTTCTCTCTCATAGGTATTACTTATATTAGGTATATTTTTCATCCTAGAGCGTTGAAAGCTGCTATTTATGCATTTTCCATCCACCTGTCAATTCTTATCGCTGCTTTACCTTCCCACAATCTCCGTTGCTCTTACTTTAAAACCTCCTTACCTCAAACACGCCTTTCCTCTCTTGTGTACTAGAAGACTAGCTACAATTATACATAATTCTCAAAGAGTGGAGCATTACCACAATAGCTTGCAAATTAACGGTGCTGACCGGATTCGAACCGCGTTCTCATGATTACTAAACCAATGCCTTAACCAATGAGCCATCGAGCCATCGAGCTACACAGTCTATATATATATATATAGATATATATATAAATTAAATGTCTCCAAAATAACATTAGAAAACAGTAGGAGCAATGTAGCCATTCCATATCTGTGGCATTTTATCGAAATACTGGAATTTCACAATTCCTTTTTAACCAGCAATGTTGTTATTGTAGGCCACAGTTCTTTTATAAATTGCTTATGTTAAGTCTTGTACATAAATTTTAATGTATATTTATATTTATGTGAATAAATGATTGAACGTGCTGCTTAATTTGGACAACCAACCTCAAATTCCTGCAGCTAACATAGCTAGCCTCTCGTTGGCACAGTAATTGATAAACTACAGAGCTAGAATTTGTGGAAGGCACACAGTCTCTGTGGTTTGTTGATAATGAATAGCTTTTTCAAAAATACAGTTGGGTTTAAGCCTTTTCTTATGTGTGATTTCAATCATTTCTGACTATTTTACTCGAAAGAGTGTTGGATGAAAAAGGCTTTTAAGTACATAATGATTTGCCTGTTTCATGCAATAAATTGAACATAGTATTGATGAGCTGCAAATGTAAATGGTAAACAATGGAACACTGTAAACAAGAGTTTGCCATGCACATATACAAGTTAGATACAAAAGTATAAATTTACACCTTATCAGTAATCTAAGTTAAGTTGGCCCCAGTTTTCTGTCACTGACACAACATCCCACCCATGTTTAAAATTAATGGTCTACACAGTCTTTAATCAATGCAATGGTAAAGTGATCTCCAGATAAGATGTTGAAATTGCAGGTCTACCCAATCACTGACCACTGCAACAATAAAGAGATGCCCAGGTTTTTTTGCACTGACTCTTGAATGTCTCTATTAAACTATGAAAAGTTGGGAGAATAAAAATATTTAAGACCTAATTCCTGCGATGTATACCACTTCATCATCCTACCCATGTTTAAGATTGTTGGTCTACACAATCACTAATCAATGCAATGACAAAGAGATATCCAGTGAAGATATGTTTGATCTATTGTTTGCGTATTTCAATACATTTGCCATGTATAGAGTCTCAATGAACAAAAAGTTTTAATTGCCCAAATGTTAATTCCTTAATAGTGAAAGACTGAGAATTGCCCATACAATACAGGTGACTCATTAATAATTCTTAAATAATTGAAGAGCAAAACTTTGATGGATGATGAATTATTAATGAGTAGATGTAAGTCAACAACTACTGTTTCAACTTTGTAATGTTTGAACGTGTAATGATTGCCATGTTTATTCAAGAATGAGCTGATGGTTATTGTAATGGAATGCAGTTGAAAACAGCGTCAATAACACTGTTGACACATTTACAGATTCTAAATATCGACATTACATGATCTTTTAAACACACTACGAGATATCTCGCTTCAAATATTGATGAGATGGTGATGTTGATTTATGAGAGCACAGCGGCAAGGTAGGGTTGTAACAATTGGAGGGGGAAAAGGATGCCCCTACTGCACCCAAGTTTTGTCTTGTATGAATTAAATTGGTGCATTCATTACTGATATATGCAGTTCCAGTGAAATAATTACATAAGACTTAACGAGTTGCGCATGTCTAAGGAGGGATCAGAAGTATACTATCCTTCTCATGCCATCACTTATAGCCACTCCCTATTTCTGATTACACATACAGTAATCTAATTTATCCTCCTATCCCGGCCACCCCATCCTATCCACTCTGTCCAGGCCACTCCACCCCGATTATCTTCCTATCCATGCATGCTTGCATGCACCCATATATATATTTGGCCTGTGTGTAAGTACATTTACAAGTTGCAGTCTTTATAGGGGCTGTAGGTTACATAAACCAAACATATTGAGTTGTGATAAATCAAAAGTGGCCTACAGAGTCCACAGTTGACATTGCCACAATCAATCACTGATGATCAGAAGCACATAATAACGATGTCAATTAGCACCGTTCCAGTTCTACTCTTCAACTAACATTTTTGTTGGTGCAACCCCTCCCCCCCCCCTCCTGAATCCACTTGTCCATCCTTCCACTTGCCGTTTTGCTACAGGTGCTAATTTTAGGAATGCATATAATCATTTCCTTATACAAGTTAGGCTCTGAAAGACAATAACAATATATAGTTTTGAATTAATGAGATTCAATCACGGTCAATGTTTTTATATGAATCAGAAAATGTGATGGTAAGGATTTTAATGCCAAAAGTACTAATCAGAATGTCAACAATTTTGATCAAATTTTTTGCATGAAATATATGGTGAGAAAAAGAAACTGTTCTAATATTGATTTCTAGAAAAATCATATCCCATCTTCTCTCTTTGCCAATAGTAAATTACATTTGGCCCTTTATCATTTCTTTTAAGTTGCATAATAGCTTCCCAAGGACAGCCCCCACCACATCATACAAACGGTAGAGGAGATAGGGGAAAAGCAGATTTAGAAACTCCTGATGATTTTTTATGTCATCAATTTAAAAAAATTCATCTGGAAATTGAGTGCACGAGTCCACTAACTTCCTCCTCCTTCAATATCTTCTGTGATGCTTTGTTAGAATATCAACTACCTTTCCCTGCTTCTTCCATTCCCTCTGTAGCAAAGTCTACAATCCTTCCCCATAAAAGCATAATACAATGTTGGATTGACACTTTGTAGGTGGTATTTTGCAAAGCTGATATTATAGTACATACTTTATAGATTATGCAATTTAGTAATTATACCAGGCCCTGTATCAATGCATATGGCATCAGTTCATCACTGGGTAGAACTAATTAATAAAGTTTGTTAACACTGACATATCACTTTTTGTTTCCAGATCGAGGTGTACTGCAAGATGTCATACTGGATAGCTATTTTTACTCCAGCTATTCTAAGGTAAAAATCTGATGTCATGATTTAGTATAATTAAGTAAAACTCACAACCTCTTATAATGAGTCTACTATTAAGGTCATTGTTCAACTCTTTTAAATCACCGGCACCAGAATCACCACTTCAATTACAGTTGGCACATCTGAGGTTAATGCTTTATGTTCCATTATTTCTTGAGAAGAATTGCCATTGGAGCACATTGGGTGATATATTAGATATATGCTGTATGCATGGGGTGAGCATACCAGTGTGCCAGTTAATTGCTTTGTGAGTATGCCTGTAGGATGGAAGGGGGTAAATATTCAATGTTCCAAAAAGTATACGGCAAACCAGAACTTTAAGCTCCCCAAATATAAGCCCCTTAATTCCTATCAGAAGTATGTTACGACTGTGTGTGGTATATTTGTTCTTACTGGTTGATGACACGACAATTGTAAAGGTTGAGGCATTTCCTTGCCCTCTACGTAGAGTTGTATAACCCTGACTTACATACTGCAAAATATGGTATATACAGAATATTTTCCCCTTATAAAATAACAATTTCTATTATTGTATTTCTGTCACTGTAGTTTGAGGCTCAATATGATAAACATGTGAAGGTCTTACTTTTGGACTACTACAACCATGGATACCGATTTAGTGGAACTAAAAGAAAACTGCAAGTAGAGGACACACATACACATATTCCACACATCTTCGAAATTCAAAATGCCATGATGACAATGAAAGTTCGAATATCATCAGCATTTGCACGAAATCGAATCAAAGCATGCACGCTTACACTGGAAGGATTTTTGCCAAACATTATGCAAGAAAGGAAACGGTTAGCAGTTGCTCAACCTTTGTATGCAAGGATGAGTTACGAAAAACAGAGTGCTGAAAACATTATCAATGCACTTGAAGGCGATGGTTTCAATTTTAAGGAAGGTTGTGATCTTGCCGATTTACATGGCAGAGACTTTTGTAGAGATGTTCATTTTGAGGATTTGTTAGTATTCTCCAGAGACTGCAAGGATGAAGTTTATTCACATACGTTCTGTCATTATGGAATATTAATTCCACAGGTATGGATTGCTTATTCTGTACATTTAACTGGTATTAATTGACTTATTTTTTTTTATTGCTCTCATTTTTAAGTGGACGTTGCTTCGTGGAAAGATGTTATGCCCAAGAGGGCCTTGAAGAAATTGCTCTGTAGTGCGTGTATTCACTATTGTGCCATGATAGTTGAGCTGGGTTTACATACACATCAAAATATTTGTTACAGCTTCTTAACAGTTGCAATCAACGGGTTTATGTCCTTAACCTTTCTGATTCACATGGAAAACTAAATGGTTGTATGTTCGGACAGGCAAAGCAGAGGCTCTAATTTGAGATTTTGGTGGAGACTGATAGGATTGGTTTTGTGGAAATTCGTAGTGACGTGTCTTATTATTGTATTGGTAATAAGAAGTACTCGATGAACTACACACAACCATACAAACAAAGGTACTAAACAATTCTATGATCATAACACTTATGTTAATACAGAATGTTGACAGATTGTAAATTTTGATTTTCTCTTACGCAGTGCACATGTTATAAAACCAGCCAAGAATCCTGCCTCACACCACTTCCATGTACCACGGCATTCTCCCAACCCAACACCATAAAATTATATGAAATTAGGTCCACATCTGAGGGATAGGAAGAAGGACAATTCAATGCAACATGCTCTTCCTTGGTGTGCAAATTATGTCTCTATTTGCCATTATTGTACAATCATTCTACTATTTCCCCATCTGTGTTTTTGTTATTTTTGCTGCTTTATTTTGTTTCTCTTCGTGCTTACTGCAGGACAAATCCAAATTTGTAGTGACTGAATTAGCAAGAGCTTGCTTTGTGGAAGCAGCCGTGCAGCGAGATAAAGCTAACATGTTAATAGCATCAGATGGAAATCCATTGGTGCAAGATCAAGATGATATCCTTATCGCATATCCCGAATCTGGTAACATTTATTATGTCATAATTTTTATACTTTGCCTAATTTTTATACTTTAGATCCTTGTGGAACAGCTAAATCGGTTTAATTCATATAGAATGATACGTATTTTGTTCGCATTTTACTGAAAATAATTTGTTTCTCTCTAATACAAAAAGTTAGCTGTTAGTTACATGTTATGAACTAGAAGAGCTTCAATGTTTTGTGAAGAAACTGTAGTGCGTTTGTGAATGCCAAGAAATATACGGGAGCGATGAAGAAACGGAAAATATTTGCCTGAAACAAAGCTCTTATCAAAAGCTATACCTCTCTAAAGGCGAACAAGCACATGCTCCGCTTGGTATTTACCGATATTTAAAGTTCATTGATAAAGTACTCTTGAAGTCAATAGCAATTGTAGCATGAATTGACCAGCAGTACTAGACTATAAAAGGATTCAGGGTCAAAGCGACGAAAAATGGTAAGATTGCAAACATTTAACAGTCCGTTTCCTTTGCTAGCACGATTCGGAATGCCCAATTATGTGCAGCAATTTTGGAATCGTGTTTTGGTCTTTTGGAAATTCTTTTAACAGCACGTCTTGCCAGGCGGGAGAGGCGCCAGACTCGTTGCAGCACGAGTACGATCACTTGTATAGTTTGCTGTTTAACTTATGACTTTGATCCGTAGCCATAGAATAGTAAAATATGTTTGTTCAAAACATGCAGCCCGGACGTACTCCTGACGTTCCAGGTTACAAATCGCTAAGTTTTAGTTATCGCTATGCTGCGTATGTATATCCAGAATCTGCCGATATTTCTTCCCATGTGTGTTATGAAAGTTATAACAAAATCTTTGGAGTTGTGTTAGTGGTTCGTTTTTGTCTTATAGTTTCTGAAGATGTTGACTTTAACGTGTTACTTATCTCTGCATTTCATAGATGGACATTGCATTTAGCAAACGTCATGTTGATGGACTTAAGAAGCCTTTATTGCAAATAGACACGAAGCCATTGAAAACGTGACTGCCCTATCAGTTACAGTTTTTGAGATTTTCTGAAATAGCCATGAATTGATCATTTTATTGAAAACATTCAACCACAACGTAAAGCAAATCAATTTATACCATGTTTGTTTCTTTTTTAGGAGCTGTTGTTTGCCATCTGTCCACCATTTTAGAGCGTGACCGTAAAATATTTGTTTGTGGCTGCAGCCGCCTCCGAAAAGCAGAACTAAGCAAGCAGCTTGCTAGGCTTCCTGTTCAATCAGTCAGTATCCTTTCATTATACCCGCTTTGTAACATTTGTGGTCAAAATTTTCTCATTTCGCCTTCTTTTTACCAAATTATGAGATTAGAATGTGGAACAAGCATGGGGAGCACTCTCCGCTTGCTATTTTGCTATGTCTTCTTTGCACTTTGCGCGAACATTTCACTCTACAAGTGATGTACTTGGTTTTACCCATAATGCACTGCGTAATCAAATTGCTACGTATTGCGTCGTCGAAGTAAAGTGTGATTCAGTATTATTTCTTTGTTTGTTAAACTCAGTACGATCCAGGTCTAATACACAAAATTTAGCATGTTACGAATGAGATTACTATAAGTGAATCAGATGGGATGTCGTCAAAGATTGAAGAAGGTCTATGTGGCAAGTTAAAATTTAGCCTCGTAGTCAAAACGAATTCAGTGCGATTTAACGCTGTCAGGAAAATCTGATTCAGCCTTACGACTTCCGTAGTTAATGCGTTTGCAAACAAAATATCCTCGGCTCTGTTAACTGTTAACGAGAGCATTTTTCCTTTTCTTCGACCAAAGTGATGGCTTTCTGTAGGCACTAGTAACAATAAGAGAGGAATTATTCTTCAAATGAAACGCATCTAAGAATGGGATGGAATTGCTATTCGATTTTTAATAGCAAGAGAGAGACGCGAATGCGAAGACTGGGGATGAAAATGAAAATTTACATTATTGAAATATTTAGGAGAACATCTGTAAGAGAGAGAGAGAGAGAGAGAGAGAGAGAGAGAGAGAGAGAGAGTGTACACCATTCTCACCTAAAATTTGACTTTCATATTGAACAACAAAGATATTTGCCAGGGTTAGACCTAAAGGAGAGCCTATGGTAACTTCTTCAATCTGTTGGTACATACAATCATTGAAACTGAACTGCACCTTACTTGTGGCTGCAACCAATAGTTGAACCAAAGCAGCTTCAGGAAAGAATGGTAGCGCAATGTCTTGGTGTAAGAAAAAATAAACGCAAATAGAAATGATATGACCAAGAGGGACCTTTGACAACAGTGAAACAACAGAGTCAGAAAACATACGAAGAGTACAGGGGAAGAAGGGCACAAGTCACACTTTTCTGCCTTTTTGTACTATCAATACAGGTTCTTTTTAGTGTCCAATTATTTTCTTTTTACTAACTAACACCAAATGCAAACTTATGTGGTATTTTTAGCAAAGGTATGGTTTTGGACATGTGCCCTTTTTCTGCTGTAAATTCAGAAACCGCATTCAAATGCGTAAAAACTCCTGATAAACACCAAGAAATCCATTTTGTTCCATTTGTTGGCATTTCCACTTCTTTTTTATATGATTTTTAATATACATTCATACAAACATAATAAAACACTGTGACATTTTTTAAGTAAAGTTACTGAAACTGGGGCTGAAGATAAAAAGTTTTTGCAAGTTAACAAACACTGAAGATAAAACTGAATTTTTCATAATTGATAAATGTAATATTACAGATTGTCTGAATGGATTCTACCTATCATCGTCTGACTCGGTTCATAGTAATCACATGACTAAATTATGGGGCTTGTGCCTTTTTAACCCAAAATAACATGGACAAGTGCCCTTTTTCTCATGTACTGGTATTATTCTTATGCCAATAAAATGTGACATATACCCTTTTTAGTCAAAAACTTAACTCCACAGGAAACATTGGACAACGACCTATAAATTATGTTTTGTGACTTATGCCCTTTTTCCCCTGTAGTCTTCATATATATTTCAAAACCAAAGGATAGCAGCCGTATTTTCTAAGAAAAGGAAAATGACAATTAATACACCAGTTTGAATAATTATGAGACATTGGCCAAGATAGTCATTCAGCCAGCTGGCAACTTTATAGCGGATCATTTGATATATGGAGCTAACGGAGATCATACATTCCTGGTCATATGGGGCGATCAAGACAAAACGAGTCAGAAATATCTTTGTACATCTTTAAATTTAAGAGCTGAATCCAAAGTGGCCTTTCAATTGCCGTTTTTTTCTTACTACCAGCCACAGATCCATAAATACTAACTTTCCTTTCGTCATTCAGGATATGCTGCATCGTGTTGACGGAAGACACATTGTTTACGATGATAACACCTAATCCTTTATCTGGTAAGCTTATATGAGTTTCTCTATCTGAACTTGATGAATTTAAGGTCCTAAAGTGTTCAGCCTTTAGAGGAAATTGCTCATCTTGAGACCGTGTTTTGAAAAAGGGATCGGCTCTATCCATTCGGCGAGCTCTGAATGAGTCATAGCCATCATTGGGTTTGAGGTGTGAGAGTATTAAAGGGAGCAGCTGCACTTCATTAAGTATCTCTTTTTCCCTTACGTACTTGGAAAGTATGCCGAAGGACAAACACGTTCAACGTCTTCTCATCCTATGTACGTGAACTCTTTGTCCGATAACTAAATAGTGAATATGCTGTGGTCTAAGGCTTGGTTATCTAAACTTAACTCATTTAATCGTTAAACATTACGTCAAATTTCAGTCATGTACAAATGCTCAAATTTCTCGACGACGTTAGCTACATAACGTAAGTTTACTAAGTCAAAGAGCTGTTTCAATGTCCAAGTGGATTGCCATATTCTTCCATATAGTCTATGAAATCCTTATTGACTTCTTCTCGTTTTTATTTCTTGTTTAATTTCTTGTTTCCAAATCTGACAGTATTTCCTCCTTTTTGATACTAACATAATGTTTTTTGCTCTTATATATTGAACTTCATGGTATGACATCTAGCACTAAGCAGGCTCGAAAAAGATATTGCATGGTCAAAATATATGTTTCTAGCAATGTACCCATTCTCTAAAATCTCTTAAACTTCTTACGATGTATTTTTCTCAAAAATACTCAAACTATTTTTCCAATTGGTTTTATGCTAATATTTTATACAGAGCTGTTTTACCCATCTACAACTCGTACCTTTGAAATTAAGGGTAGCGGCATTTTCTACGACCCATAAAGTAAATGAGAAACTACTATAGCTATGGTTGTTCACCAACTATAGCTTTAACAGGTTGGTCAGTAGTACAACGTTTAAATAATGCGTTGAGGATTCATTGACCTAAACGTTTTCTCTATACACTGATTACAGCAATCGCATGGAGTGAAGTGAGAAAAAAGTTTTGCGATAAGAGTAGGAAACGGGAGAACCAAAACACGTGGTAGAATATTACAGTAACGAGAGTGACACCTTTTCTGCCACTCGTTTTATTGAAAAAGTCGTAAATTGTAAGCAAATTCTTTTCGTCGACAGAATACCTGGCTTCTTTGTTTTTTTCTCGGCGATTAGACAGCTTTGCTTTGCAGAACTAGTCATGTGCAGACAAATATCAAGAGGCTCCGTTTAGTGTATTACCCGAAGCCAAATCTTCTTTTCATTTTGCCGCTGTGAAAGCTGAATTTATCAACCGCCGGTAGATATCGATATCTGGCTCAACGCAATTGCCGACCAGCCTGTCTGCCCCATGTGACTTGACCAACGAAGGATTACCATCCGTCCTGTGATACTTTCTAAAGCCCATCGAAAGAACAAAGTGTCATCTAGAAGAGAGGATTTGAAATGTCAAGTTTGAAAAGACCACTAGAGAAATAGAAAATATGTCACCACCGGGAATCGAATCTGTGATCCACGCTTTCTCTACTTGCGCTCTACCAACTGACCGAGCTGACCTGCGATGTTAACAAACTCTATTTCTTTAGTCCTGCGTTACCTCCCAATCATCCATCGGTAGACATCATTTCTATTTCACTAGCTTTCTTTAAACTGGCATTTCAAAATCCTCTCTTCTTGATGACATCATTTTCTCTTTATAGAGAGGCATTATTCATGCCATGACAATTCTGTACGGAAGCTATTGTCAAGGCAACTTCCATGAAAATTTACTATCTGTATAAGCAAATTTCAAAAACTTTAACCTAGCCATTTATGAACTTTTTATGCAATAATTGGTCAGGTACTCCTTCCTATTTCTTGTATCTTCCGTGCAACCAATATTACCCTTAGATTTTTGGAACGCTAAAACTCTTTCATATCGTCCGGAGATGTCGTTTCTGTCCATGCCCTACAAAGTGTTTCCGTAGTCGATACAGCTAGGAGCTCTCTTCCCTATTTGCACACATAAACAAGATAAACAGTGGTACGGGTGTCCTTCTTTAGCTTACTGTCGAGGCTCCTCAGTGCAGTAGTTTCAATTAAGTCATGAATTCCCTACCCTACCTGGGCTATTTTCTAAGCTTTCTTTTTCTTCTCACTTCCCAGACGAGTATAATCTTGATCGTTTCCATGCTTTGAGTTACAGGTTTCTTCTAGTCAAGCCCTTTGACATGAAATACTTGAATTATTCAAGCAACTTCTATGCTGAATTCAAAGACTTTGATTTTAATACATATTAGGTAGATCTCCTGGTTCCTGGTGAGAAAAGAACATATGCAAAATTTCATGATTTCTCTTCGTCTAGCTCATAAAGAAGCAATTGGTCGAAAACCAATTATAATGTTGGTTGCTATACACATGAGAACAGTTGACAGAATAACGCAGTATTGAATAAATTGCGAAGGAAAACTTGTAAACAACCAATGTAAACGGCCATCTTGGAGACATTATGATATTTTTGTAGGGAAGCATTTGTTTATGAGATTACAATCTTCAAAGACCAGCAAATGTCTGTTAATATAGCGTACTACATTTAAATATATACAGCATGATATAAGCAAGTCATTAAAGTAAAAAGTGCATCATTCTTCGTAAATCAGTATCAATAAAATTGAAGCCATGTAGTTTTATGTTCACGTCATCTAAGAAAAAAAGCCCAACAACAGTACATTATATTGGCAAAATTAAGGCATGAAATAGAGATGTTTATCTACAATTTTTAGTAATTATGGCGCACCAACAACTTACTTGTCTCATTTGAAAACTGTCGTCAGTACTGACGTAGGCATTCCAATTTTTTTGCGAGGACAAAATGTTTTTCACTCCATTTCTCTGTATCAGCTCACAAGTAATATCACATGAATCACTATCTTGACTGTTAAAAGCATCGCAAGGTAGCGTAGAAACACAGTGATAAATGCACTCTGTCTCACTAAATGCACGCGAGGTTGAAAGTAGATTTCCAATTTGTCTTTGATCTTCACCAACCAACAAAAATGAAGATATGCTCATATCACCAACTTTAAAAATATTTCTGTGACAACCTATAAAGCCGATGGTGATGAGGAATATGTTGACAGTAAACATCTTCGGGGTATAATAATAGAATAACTATCAAACAAAGTGCTAGATATATAATATAATGTCACTAAGTTTTACATTAACTTATATTTTTTGATCACTGGTGTAGTCATTTGTTTCTGCAATCTAGCATTATCAAGGTACAGTTGTTAACTATAGCCAGAACCAAAACATGTCTATTATATCGCATGTATGTTTAATATGTGTCTTGTTATTTGGCATGGCGAAGCCTGAATGGCAGAGATGGGTCTTACATATTGCGGTCGACTCTATTCATTGTTTCGTAGAAAAGTTTATCATAAAACCATTACAACAGATAATATGGAAAGGCTTATTTGTACTTCGTTTCCCTGGAGTAGGTTAATTTTTGGTGTGATCTATTATTAACTAGTTAATTTCAACTAAGACGATCCGGTTATCTCTGGTAGAAAAAAATGAGATTTTTAGCATATCATCGAAATGTGAAAACACCATCTATGGGAGATGCAATCAAAGGCTAGGATATCATTTCAAAGTCTATCTTGTCGATGAGCTTTCTTTCGGCGGATCCGTTTATTTAAGATGGCATGTTGACTTCATTTTAATATTAGTGCTAATAAATCATTCATCTAAAAGTAATTTGAAGAGTTTATTTGCAAAAACCGATAAATCCATTTTTTGAATGTTTTATTTATTTGAGATTTTCTACTTTTAACCTTTTTCTAAACGGACTTAAAAGTGTGATGCGGCGCTTTACCTTCTTAAGTATGTCTGTTACAAGATACTTGTTTGTATGAAATCTATCTTATACCAAATTTTTATTTTTTCAACTTTTTTCACCAATTTGTATTAACGACAGACAAATCCGTGGGTAATTTTTTTGCAAAAGCAGATAAATACCTATCAAAAACTTGAGGTATTTATACTACATAAAACGCCAAGGCTGATGCATTGTTTATTCATTGAAATAACAATAAGCTGTAGGTAAAGGAATTCTGCGGCCAATAGCTGTAGCAAAGACGATTCAGCGTTTTAACTTTATAGCCTAAGTTGCCGTAATTTGAGGCATTTTCACCTACTGCTCGTCAATTGCACATTAAATTGGTCAGTTTCAACTTCACACAGATCTTACCGATCCCAGATAAACAATATGCCTACTTGCTGTATTTTCAGGTAATGCAGTCATGTTTTTTGACTTAGATTTTAAAGGATAAGCAGTACCAGAGACAAAGAAGCAAGAAGCAAAATTGGAATTAGCAGAATTGAGAATACTAAGGTTTGCATTGGGACAAGGGAAGACAAGATCAGAAGCTTTTATATCAGAGAAATAGCAGATGTAAAATCCATAGGAGTGAAATTGAGTAAGGTATAGCTGAGATGGTTTGGGAATGTGATGAGGAGGGAGGATGAGTATACTGTAAGGAGAGTAATGAATAAGAAGCTGCCAAGGAAAACAGACAAAGGAAGGCCAAAATTTAGGTTTATGGACACAATAAAGCAAGATCTGAAGGACATTGGTGGAACAGAAAGGAACCTGAAAGACAGAATAACATGGAGACGAATCATTCCAGGTGGCAACCCCTGATTTGTAGGGAAAACGCCGAAATACAAAAAGACGGAGAGGAAGAAAATAGTGTACTGTCCATTACATAGATTATTTGAATCAAATTGATCAAGATCGTAATAGGACGACAAGTACGAGATAATAAACCAAGCACGTGGCGGTATTTGACCATCCCATGCTGGTAGTCCCTATTTGTTACATAATTTATAATACTATTGCATCATTTGAAAATTCTATGTCATCGTAACAACACCATGATTGACAACAGAAACAGTTACCAGAACACCTACCCCTACTTATTACCTCTACCACAACTGATTATAGGTAGTTACTTGATAGGCTCCCAACCTTTAGAAAATGTGTTGCCGCACATTCATAATGTCAAAGGGTACATGTGTGAGACATAAATACTGTCCAGGCTATCAAAATTCATCTGCTTCACCAGCTGCTCAAGTCATGCACTTCCATTGTGGTGTCTCTTTATACTACTAGTGAAGAGCAATGCTCATCTTACGTAAGTTTAATCCAGCAGTCTAACATGTATCCTGGAGTATGACTAGTGACCACAATGAACTAGTGAGGTTTAAGATCTTGTAGGCATCCAAAACACAAACATACATTAAGAGATTCTCGTATGACTATTTTTATGCAGAGGTGCTAGTCTCCTAAACAACCCCTGTATTCAAACACCTCAATTTTAGGGCTAAGAAATGTTGGTTGTTAAATTTCTTGTGTTTTATTTCACTTTAGGTTTGATATTTATCATTCCATGTATTGACAAATGGATCAAGACAGATATGAGGATGCGTGCATTTAGTGTACCACCCCAAGAGGTCAGTAACTGATTAGTAGGTTTTTAAGATACTTCATCTAAAACAGTCTTGCCAAATAATTATTGTTCAACAGATGTATGTTTCTTTCTACCTTTCAACTGTGTTTAGTATAGTAGGTTTAAATTTTATCATACTTTTACAGAGATTGGAGGGGTTGCTAAATATGATAAACCATTTTGAATTGCTTAATTGAAAGGGGCTACCTTAAAAATGTATAAACTGAACAGAGGCATATGTCAGTGAATGGTAATTCCTTTATCTGCAAAGAGCACTGTAGAACATGGCTTTAGGTGTACTCATCTCAGTGTGATAATTGCATGTGACAAAGTCAAGGCAAAGTCCCAGGAATCTTTCCAAGAGTTTTTTAATATTTTAGCCTTTCCATAATAATTTCTATTTCCACAATCATTGAGCTTATTTGACATTTTTGCTCTAGAATTACCTTTTAAATTTCGATTTTAATAGTTTATAGTATATACATTGATTTTTGCAAACTTTTGGTTATGGATGGCTCAGGCGGCTTTATATGTGTAAGGGTATCAGCGATCAGGCACAACAGAAGCAAAAATTGACACAAATTGTTGTTAGCAGATTGTATCACTGACACTTGTACTCCAATCAATTCCGAAAAGAATTCCAGCATCCGAACAGTAACAATGAGATCATGGCAAAGTGAAATCCTAGCAAAGAGGATTCTCAGATTCTCTGACTGAGTGTAAACCGCATTTGAACACAACTAACTGAAAATGTACAAAATCATGCTGTATATATACAACATATGGAATACATGATTGCCTAATCAGGTATGCTTATTGTATACTAAAACAGAACTAACGCAATGTATAAAGTAT
>JAAAKM020006971.1:112936418-112949218 GCA_010016025.2 Alatinidae sp. Z8VKAUB7J3
ATTAGACTCGTACATATAGCATTATGCAAGAGTTGTAAAAAGAAAATTAGGAAGAAAAAATATTGATTTGGCCTAAGAGGAATTTAATGGGAAGCGACACACAATAACTGCGCGAAAATTAACGGGACGAAAAGTAAAGGGAGCGAAAATAAATGGTGCGCGAAATTAGGGTGAGTAAGCTAACACATGGCAACATCGCAACATCAACATCTTTAATACTACTTTTACGTCACGTACTTTTCGTTAACAGTTTTTAATTTGATATTTGTAACAACCTTTTACTAGCCAGCTTCTGTTCTCACTGTAATTAACTCCATGTATCTTTCTTATTTCTTTATATAGACTGCATTTTTTGATAGTTCGAAATTAAGGCGGTGCCACCTAACCAAAAGTTGAGGACTGAAAGACACTGAAAATTTTCTGATTTTATTCTAGTCGATCTTCTGAGAATAACTTCATCTTTTCACAATTATAGACGGCAGAGGATTTGCTTTTCTTGTTTTCCGTCTTGTTTTAGTATTTTCTTTGTGTAATTTGTCAGGGAAAAAATTACTTGCCAAAAAAGTGAAGGAACTGAAGGCTGGGCCCCCTTTCAATAAATTATTAGATCATTCTTTATTGTTACCAACAACGTATAGTGTGGGCTTGCCAGCTTTTAAAGACATACTCACAACACAGGATAGAGGAGTAGGTAAAATGCCAAATAACGAAACGGTCTTGGCAACGTTTTGTCTGAAAGACTTCTGCAGGTCACCTACAGATTGGTACTGAAAATTGGCTACACTGAAGTTCAGGAAGGGTTGCCTGGGATTTTCCAGAGGGGGCACGGATGTAGACCAAAGCAGTTTTTGTTATATGAGGATGAACCTCTTTATAAGAAAAATCTTTATTAAACAAAACGCAGATATTGATCAGAAATTAAGATATTTTAAAGAGCAACACAAAGGTGGACAACACACTCAAAAATAGTTGAGATACTCAAAAAGATATTCAAAACAACTAAATTTTCTTAACAATAAAAACTTCTACCCCTATCAGAAACGTGGATAGGGGTAAGGCGGAAAAAAGTTTTCTGATAAGTTATTTAACAGACGTATTTGTAATTTTATTGCTAGCCTCCTCTTTGCTGCTGTCATGGAGCAATCAACACAAATTTCAATGTAGGGTAGACTTTTTTGTGATGTCATTACATTGGTCTTGCTGTTTTTATTTCTGGGCCATATTTCAAGCTTTTTTCTCTGGGATATTCTCCTATCTGACACAGATCTTCTTTCTTGCTTGCTAGGATGGTCGTGTCATCGGCATATCCTATGTTCCAGATAGGCAGTACACCGTGGGGAAAGTTGAATTTACGTAGCCGACGTACACTTTGATCATCGTTTATAACCTGACCTTGCTGAGTCTTTTTAACCTGAGTAACAGAGTCGTTTCGTCTTAGTTTTTGAAATGTCCCAAAATAATAAGTAAGCGAAAAAGGCAACATAGACAGCTGATGTGGAATGAGAACACCAGTGAGCAAAGAAAAGTAGGCCTGGCGCACCGATTAACTAGCACCAAAGGTCAATAGCCCAGTTTAAGTAACATAAACTATGAAACTACCACGTCCAAGCTCGTTCAGTATGGATAACATCGCTCTAGCATTAGCTAATGAGGTAGACTTGGTTTCTCTTCTACCTACATTTTCTCCGAGAACATTGTCTCCACTGGCACAAACTCCCGGTTGAACAAGTCTGTATTATTCTGCTTTGTTCTGTTGCATTCTCTTAATTTTTAGTTGGTTCTATTACAGCATATCGCATTAGAACCTTATCATCATCATCATCATCATGATTATTAATATTATGTGTTACGTTATTTCAAATTTTGACAAAATGACTTGTTTTAATTATTTTTTATTAAGGCTTAGCGCAAAAAATTCTCATAAAGATTGCACAATTCCACCATGGATTCCACAATTACCAGAACCTAGAAAAGCACTTGATCTTTCAAGCCCAAAGTGCAACGAGATGCAAGTGATCAGCGGTAATCAACGTTTCTTTCCTTCTGCTGAGAAAATTTCCCCGGCTTTTAGAGTATCATGTGCAACCACTTACCAAATTCCTGAACGCCTTCTCAAGAAATTCTTTACTTGTGACGTCACTAACTTACTCCGCATTTTGACGTCATTTGGGTTGCTACATCGAAAGGCGGCTTATGATTCAGTATGGTCAGTTTTCAGCCACAAGGTTCATTCTCATCTTTCATGGTCCACACAAGCAAGAGCTATTCAGGGGGTTGACACATTATATGGTGATTCATCTTGAGCGATTTCCAGTGCCTTATTAGAGACGTTACAACGATGTCCCTCATCGACGATATTACTTTCGGGTGCCTTATTGTAAAAGGGGAGGTTAAATGCCATATTCTGGAAAATTTCACCACTCATTTTATTTTATTATGATCCTGCAAAGGGTGGCTTGTGGCAGGTGCGCTCTATCTAGACTTGAATAGATGGATCACATTTGGTTGACAGTCAGAATCAGGACCACGAATTTATTCCAGCAAACAGTGACATAAAGAATAAAGGTGAATTGTACACAAGGCGAAGCAACGTATCTGATGATAATCATAATCAGCGTATTCAACTGACTATCAGCGTATTCAACTGACTAGATCTAGGCAAAACATAGTTATATATACCAAGTCACAGAAGTATAATGTTGGATTTGGATCATTATCAATGATAATTTATCTTACTATGCCAGTAGTAGCTAACGATACGAAAAATACGTCAACAGGGGTCACAGAATCGGTAGTAAACAACTTGCTTGCACTCGTATGGCAATACACTACAATGAAAACTAATCTGTACTGCACACAAACAAGTTAACAGACGCAGAATGATGCCTAAACTTGACACGTAAAACAAACTGGACGGCAATAACAAACGGTAGTGTGACGTGAAAAGCATAGATATACAATACACGAAGTTATAGAGTAAGCTAAAGCTAGGTCAAGTGCAGTAACGCGAGGATAATGGGAGTAACATGTAGACATCTTGATGGAGGATAGCGTCACTATCTGACTTATGGATACATAAATGAGAATATATACAGAGAGCAAGCCATTCTCCTCGATAGGCGAATCAAAGAGAAGTGAGCTGATCGCCACCCACAGTATATTAGTCAATCAGACAGAGCTGGGGTAACCAAATATGGATTACCCAAATACGGTAAAATTACATAACACATAAGGTTTCCTCTAACATAACATACTTTGTATAAAGTGACCGGCTCACAATCCCCTAATAAAGAAATTTTGCAGGACTACTAGCCCCCTCTCTATTAAGACCCCCCTTTTCTATTGGGACAGAAGGGTAAGAAAAGAAACAAAGCGTAAAAACGCATGAAACTTTTATTCTTTACTACTTTACAAAAGATGAACTCTAGCTTTGCGATCCATACGGTGAAAATAGAGTGAGTAGGAACTTTTTGGAAGGCATTTGATTTGTAGATTGGGCAGTAAAATACTTGTGTGCATGATTCTAAGACAGAGATCAGATGACACAGCTTCACTCAATGTAGGTGGTACAGATGACCAGTTTGGGGACAAAAGGAGATCGGGTTGTGCACAAGGAGTAGCATGCAAGGGGTAGTATAGTTTCGTGACTGTCGTTAGGTCAGATATGGGCTGAGCTGGGTTTGCTGCAAGCAGTTCAGATTTGGCTACTTATTGTTCATTGTTCGATTGTCGTACGTGGCATTTGAAGGGTACATAGCCAGGACCTAATCAAGATGTTAATGTTTATCCTTAAGCTAATTTACATACAAAATCGACAATAGTCGATGTGAAGAAGTTTTTCCAGCGATGCAGATACGGGGGCCACCGGAGTGATATGTTAGGAAAGGTCATATTACACAGCCTTGTTTGCTTCCCAAGTACCAGTAGTTGCACTGTAAATTTCGCATGATCCATGTATTGCTGGCTAATATGGTGTGGTTTACTTAATGGGCTGTTTTTCCTCTGTACCTAAGTTGAAACACATTGGATGTGAAAGAAGGGCCCCTATAAGAGTGAATGTACTTCGGTGTTCTAAACATGGAGAAAATCAAATCCTATAACAATGGCTGTAACGGACATAAGTGCAAGGTATTCCAAAGGCAGACCTTGAGTACTTACCTGAGATTCCAGGAAAGTATTTATTACATGAATCTGATGGTAGAGATCTTTGAGGCTATTGAATACTTGAGTAGATTTTAAAGACATTTCACTTTTGTGGCGGAAAAATATATGGCATGCTGTCATCAAAAAAAATTGAAAAATTACATAGTCCAATTATGACAACAAAAAAAAAGATAAATTTTGATGACTCAAGGGCAGATCAAACAGTAAGGCAGTTGTTGCAGTGCCTCTGTACAAAAAGGTTTAACAGAATAAACGACTAAATATGTCCTTTCTCTCCCTTAAAGCGGTATTTGATCTCAAAGTTATGACATTTAGTCCAATATTCTTTATGTTGATCCTCTCATTCTTGATACTGCTAGATTATTTTGTCAGAATTAAATCGGACCTATTTTAGGTCAGTGATTAACATGAAGTGTTTTCCGATCAGGTAGTGCTTTCAATGTCGAATTGACTCAACAATTGCATAAGCTTCTTCCTCGGCTGATTAGTAACTAAGCTCATTACTATTGAGACCGGAATCAATCAGTTATTATAGTTCATCTAAAGAAAGGTACCGCTGTTCAACCATTAAATTTCCGCCCAAAACATTGAACTCGAATCAGCTCAAGATCTTAACTTCTGTTTCAAGGCACTGGCTTTACTACTTTTTAAAGGTCAATAACTACTTTGAAATCTCTATCTGTAAAGTTAAACTATAATCTTATCTGGGACACCAGAGCGCACGTCTCGTGGAACCCCCTATGTATTTTGTAAACATGAGTCCCCGCATTATCATCGCACTAACAACCCATCATTCAGTAGCTAAGTAAAGGATCGGAGACGAGCATCAAAGAAACATAAAAAAATTGTTTACTCACACTTTGTCTTCGTCCGCTAGCTTGCAAGGTGCAGTGATACTGCTTTATATGAATCGGAATCAAAGGATCAATTACCTTTAGCTTGACAATCTTCTCCATATTTCTCTCACTTGCTTGATCTACTTAACCTAATGGCACTGTTCATCGTCGCCGATCTTATGCTCCCACCGTCTTTCATGGCTATTTTGTCCTGGCCACGAACCATCTTCACTTTTGCTCTTTAGTTTCAGTTTTCCAAAATGTCGCCTTCTGGTATATTCTGATGCTGCCGCTGTCCAATCTGCATGTGAACTAATATTTGCTATTACCATACCCATACTGAACGTTAACATCTATTTAGTTCACAAATATTTACGAAGTTTTTTGACCTTGGAAAAAGATCCGTTTCGCTTCCTTAAAGACTGCTCAACTCTGGATATATATTCTTACTAAATCGATCAAATGCGAGCTCGCATTTAAATTTGCATGTTTCTCTTGAATCCTCAGTGTACTGCCTTCTCCACGGCAGATCGACTCGCAGCTTTTTGGTACCCCTAAAAGGATTTTAGTTTGTTGGGTTCTTGCCCATAATAATTAAGAAGTACACGTTCCAGGTGGTCCATCTGCATCGGTTTCACATGGGCTGAACCTAAATTAGCAAAATCGGTATAGATCCATGAGTAGGCCTATTTCCGAAACGAGTGAAGAAAATGGAGTGCTTTATTTATTTATAAATGTAACAAACTTTTTATGAAACGGGCATTTTAGCCGTTTGAAATAGCATTTTTGATTCATTTATGACGCCATTTTTTAAACGCAAATTTTGGCATGACCTGGTAAAATTTGTTTAAAATGCAATAATTTCATGATTCATACAGTAAGCGTAAAATTTAGAAAGTTTCGGCATTTACAAATTCAAGGGTCAGGAATGACGAGTAAAAGTTTGCTAGGGGGCTCCGAAAGCCCCTCCTCGAGTGAAATAGGGTTGAAGTAACATTTAATTCTTGACAACTGTATCGCCATGAAAATTCTACTTTCATAAACAGTTTTATACTTCAATAGAGTGTAGTAAGTTCATACCGGATTTTTTTTATGTAGGTAATGGACTTTGACAAGGTAATCATACGATAAACATGTTTATTCAGTACATCAAACAGAAAAAGCGATTACTATTACTTAAATTTGTTGCAACCTTGTCATTGGTATCAATTTGCAAACGATGCAGCAGTTGTAACTGATTATGAGTATGAAATATAAATTCTTCTAGAAGATCTCATGGCTTAGTGAACACGAGTGGCCTTTTGTTAAATGTTGATAAGTGTAAATCTTTTGGCATTGCCCAGGTTGACTCCACTTTGAAACAAGTTAGACGGAAGTTTAAACTCAAGTCCCGTTTCTGTCAACGAATATAGTGAAAGTTTTAGATGACTTGGCAGGTTTAACAATTGTGACTATACTAGGCGAAATATAAAAATCTTAAAACAATAGGAGTTGGTTACTGTAATCAATGTCTTAACATCGCTCTGCTTTAGATATTGCATTTGTAAAATCGAATACGAATGACATAACCAACGAGTTTTTCGAACTGTGCTCACTATTTTGACATTCATTATATTTTCGAAATGAAGAATTAGTAATACTGAATACGACAATGTCACCAATGGCAGGTCCATCTCTAAAGAAATAAACTATAGAACTTGAAAGTGTTTAACAAAATGAAGAAACCTTTTAAGACAATGGGTTAACAAAGGCCTTGAAGACCAGGTTTGGGTTTGTCATCATGTATTGACTAGTCTGTCTAAATATGTTTACAGTTGCACCTTACGCTTTCTAAATAACTCTCTTTCCCCGTTATAAGTTTCAAAATAAACAAGGAGCAGTAATAGCAGGCTCTGTGAAGTTTATACGAATAGTTAGACCCTACAGCATTTAGTCTCTAGTTGTACTGGGCATATCAAGGAGGGTAGACGTGACTGAAGTCTTCGTATTCTATAGACTTTGTTAATGCAGAAATTGGCACATTAGCTAAGGGCTAAATCGTCACTTTCTTATACAGATTAGTTAAATTACAGTGGCGCGCGTGCCCTGGGGCTAGTGGGACTCAGCTGTGACAAAGATTTTCAAAAATAAAGTCTTAATTTTGGTTTGAGCTTTACTGTCTATGTTAATTCCAACATTTCCTTCTAATTTCAAAGCTTCATGACCCTCCTTTCTTGCCAATGTCGTCCGTCTGTCTATATTCTGCACATGAAGTAACATTCTGGGGCTGAACCATGCCAGTCCCGATCTTGTGGGGCTAGCTACGAACAGAAAGAAAATCAACTCATCATTTTGTTGTAGAAGTGTCCGCTATTCAAATGCTTTCTATCCTCTGATTGGTTAACTCTGCCCAACTTTTATGCATTTGGGGCAACTTGAAACTAGCCCTAAGAAATAATTAGCACGAAATTCAATCCACGAGAATGTGTCTTTCACTATGCAGGAAAGCAAACTTTCAGTCAGAAATTGTCTCAGTGCAAAACAGCGGCATCAATAACAGCTTTTGATTAATATCTAAAAGGCTGATATTTAGCCAGGAAAACGCAAACTAGCATTTATCCTGTTTATGCTACGAAGTTTTTAAACAGTGTAACCGGTGCAGCCAGTCATCTCGATCTCTTGAGTAAAGTACAAACCTTACATGCAGCGTTTCAATCTCTTAACCCTACCTTACTAGCAGTCCCCCCATGTAAGATAGGGTTAACGCCGTTATAATTCATCCTTATCTTCAACTTGGTTTTATGATTGCATTGTGCGTATAGCGTAATTAATTCTATAGTCATGTTCTGTATTTACATCATAATTTTACCTTATGGTACTATTCGAGTGTTAATTAATCGTTAACTCATTGTATTGGGATTTAAAGATTTGTCACGTATTCACAATATGTACCAAAAAAGATGATATTATTTCTTCTGGTCCCTTTCACAAAATAAAATGAATTTGACATCTAAAAGTTATTGCAGTTATTCGAACGTTTTACAGGAATTATTACTAAACAACTGCCAAAATAGCAAAAAAATGTAGAAAATTTGAGTCGCGGTCGTTTTGGGCTGCGTTGTTGGCGTTGAAAAAATGTTAACACTCATGGTATAGTTTAACACAGTAGATAGCAGACTTAAGGTTACAAAATAATATATCTTTTGTATAGCTGTCTTATTTCTTTGGAGTAGAAATTTATTAGCTTGTTACTGCAGATATTATCTTGAGTCAAGTAAGACCAGGTACAATGTTTTCTTCCCAGTAGTTGTAATAAAGAGTGAAGGAGCAGAGATGCAGAAAAAATATGATGCAGCAAAAATCAACCATTTTATGTGGTAAGATGCCTTGAATATAAAACCTCTTAATCTCCGATTAAGCAAACCTAACAGCGATGATTAAAACTTTAAAGCTAGACATAGGCTTGTCTGGTTGTGGTTATAATCAAATTCGATGACGAAATTATCAGGCCCCCTGCTAGGACTTACGTTTTTCCAAAAACTACTTTAAACCAGACAAACAAGCTAATAAATCACACACAATTAGATACTGGTTGTCATGGAATGTAACGATAACCAATGCCTTGTTTTCCAAATGTAGTACAAGTATACAAAATAAAGGAAATTGGTAGATTTCTTTACTTGTCACTGCTGTTTAATCGTTCCCACACTCACCTGGATGTAGGGACTTGAAGGGAGTAATGATGCGATGATTATTAAATATATGGTTTAGAACAACAATATAAAACATAGTACTTCTCATGTTCCATTTGCCCTTCTTGTGTATGCGGTGAAAAAACATCAAAAGATCGTTAAAACGTATAGCATTTGTATTCATACGTACCCTAGGACACAAGGAAGTATAGCAAAGTTTTAAGAACCGCATTTGCAAAACTGGTGATATGTTTGAGCATTTGATTCAAGAAACCACAGAGAGCCTTTAATATCATATCAATATGAGAACGAGAATCTGTAAGAATGAGATTATTGCCTTCTTAAAGATGCTTATTCTTGTATCCCCCGCTGTGTGCCTTTTAATTGTGCAATAAACATCAGACTCTGATAAACAGATTTTTATAAAACTCAGGGAAATATCTTAAACGCAACTTATCAATTTTAGTCAAAACAAGATTTGTACATCTTTTTACTTTATACAAACTGTTTTCAATGAATGATGGCAAAGCTTTGGATAGAATAAAGCAATTTCCTTCAAAAAGTTACTTGGGTTGAGAAAATGATTTGACACTCACTATTTAAATTACGTTTTCAGAAGCAGAATCTTGTACCTAGTAATTTTGGTTTCATTACTTTTCCTCCGATTTCTCATTTGGAACATAGCTAGACATGCTCCTTGAAACTTGTGACATACTATGTTGGTTGGGTGGTCTTAATCTCTTTACCTACCCATTCTTGTCGCTTCCCTTAACCTTTTTTCATATTCCTTAAGTTAGTGTACACTTTGACATATTAATTTCTTGAATACTAGAAAATTAGTAAATGAAAAAGGAAAATATAGTTTTCGGCTTTTTTTGTTTTCACTCAACATAATCTGGCCATTCGCTTCTTGCAGACTTCGCCTCCGTAGATGTCAAATACGTTTTCAATCCTCTATACATTTGGAGATCAAATGCAAGATTATTGAATTCTGAAGTCCATTATTCCTGGAGTTTGTGACTTGTCCACGTGAGGGGCAGCAGCGAAGGAAAGATTTATTAGTTAGGAAAGTATTTATTAGCTTACTGATGCAACTTCTTTAAATAAAATATCATTCTCTCCGATAAGTCATCCATTCGTTCTGATAGCGATTCAATTTTTAGGAACAGACAAAGTTAACAGACAAAATAGTATTCCAATTCAGAAATATAAAGGCGCTTTTAAGCATCAATTCCTTGCAAACGCAAAACAAGTTTACCTGTTGCTTGTCTTATACGATCCTTGCGAAATAGAAAAGATGGAAATCCAAATGTCGAGCCTTTTAACGCCTAGGGCAAAGACTGTGCTTTAAGATGAAAAATTGATAAAGTGGAGGCATAAGTATGCCCCCCTGGCATTATAACTGTATTGAAAATTATCAAGCTGTATTTTCTTACTCTCTAGCATTTGAAAACCATGCTGTTCCCCGTAATCTGTTGTTTTGGAAGATTAAGGCCAGAGAGTTCTGATGTCGTCCTTCTACATTGATATCTCTGCAAATCCTAGCGTTGAAATCATTTTTCAAACTTTCCATCGAAAAGTATTGTTACTAATCTGAGGATGATATAGCAATGACCTTTTTGAATGAAGTTGTTTGTTTAATATGTACTTCCCCCCTTCTCCCTTCCAAGTTCTATATTTTGACCTGCACAGACAGTTTATCGTAGTTATCTTCAAGCATAGAGATTTTCCACCATCAACATATTTTCCTCAGACAATCTCTTACTGTTGATGCATGTCATTCTTGTTTTGCTTATCTGCGTTAATGTTAGTATATATACTCTTATAGTACTTGTTGTTTCAATATAGTTTGCAGTCTACGTTGCCCTAATTATATTATATTTGCTCTGGAGAGATTTTCAAGATAAATCTTTGGTCAGTGGTGAGAAACTCGCCAGTTACATTTTGGACCGAAGCGATTGTAGCTTATGGAAATTGCCATATCTATGACAGGACTTCAATACAACTTATTATGCATTATGAGGAAAGAAATGCCAGTCTTGCTTAATGTCTAGGGTTGCTACTTCTGGAAATTTACCAACTTAGACAATGCTCTCATCAGTAACAATTGTTGCTTGTACTTGTACTAGATTTCAATGACAGTCAGATAGCCTTTAGAAGAAATTGCTAAAAATACGAAGACTATTGGAGAAAATAATTTGGTGCTGACACCTATGTTTTATTCGGGAAAAATGTTTTGCCAAAGTTTAGAAGTTACTTTTTACCCAAATGTGCTTAAAGTTTGCCAAATTAAAACTATAAGACTTTTTGCGCTTCAACTTTATGTACTTCCACGATATGGACAATCATTGCTTACCTGCTAGTAGCTAGTTAAGCAGTGGCGGCGCGTGCTATGGGGCTAGTGGGGATTAGCCCCACCAAAGATATTCAAAAGTAGCGTTTTAATTTGGTTTTTATCTTTACTCTCTATGTTAATGCTAACATTCCCCTCTATTTTTAAAGCTCTATGACCTTTCTCTCTTGTCCACGTCGTTTGTCTGTCCATCTTCTGAACATAAAATAACATTACTTGGCTCAGCAAAGCCAGTACAGATCTTGCGGGGCTAGCCCCAAACCGAAAGAAAATCAACCAATCATTTGTTGTAGAAGCGTCGGCTATTCAATCTAAATGTACTTGTCAACTTGGCCACCTTCGTGGGTACTTGAAGTAACTCCCTCCGGTAACAAGCTTATGACAGTTGCCCATGGATCGTATTCATCATTCCATTTCTAAAAAAGAAAGACTAAATGTCCCCGTAATTCAATTACCAACTCCCAAGACTATAACCCATAATGCAACACCATGACAAATGCAAAAATTGCTGCCGTCACACAAAATCCTTTTATGTGTGTAAAAGAACGCATTAAAGGGAGGCAACGTACTTTTTCTGTAAACTATTCTCATTATGTTAAAACTTAAGAATACATGTTAGATCACAAAGCTAATAATATTAGCACCTTTCGTCGTAATGTAGATAAATTTACTAGCATTTACAAGCTATGGGATATTCAGGGGGCACTGAGGACACTTCACTTTGCAGAGGGATCTATCTTCAAATTCAGTTCAATATGTAATAAAATTTTGGGAGCTCAGAGCTCTAATCCAAATCAATAGTTGGCCTGACATTTGATACATACAGCTCGAAAAACCCTTAAAGAATATTACAGCGAATGAATTGTCGTAAACTCTTGCATTCATCGATTTAATGGAACATATTTTTCATTTGTCTTTTACTCGTTTCATTTAACATAGGGCATTGTAAGTACATTAACAGAATAAACATTTATTGTGGCTTTAATTTAAAGGAGTCACTTTCCAAGAAGGTTATGGCTTATGAATAACTTTTGACACTTTAGTTTGAAATGGCTGGCCCTACCTTTGTGGCACTAACGAAAACGCGCAACAGGATCGTTACGTACAAGAAACCCTGATAAAGCTTTGCTGCATCCCTGTAATTATATTTAAGATCAAGTATGAGCATTTTTCTGTCAATGGCTACTCTCATACCTTTGATATGTGGAAGGGAAAAAGTCGCAAATGAAACGCATTCCACTTAGTAACTTTCCACGAAGATTGTGGCTTATGAACAACTTTTGACACTTTAGTTTGAAATGGCTAGCCCTGCCTCTGTGGCACCAAGGAAAACGCGCAATAGGATCGTTACGCGTACAAGAAACAATGATAAAACTTTGCTGCATGCCTCTCATTATTTTTAAGATCAAGTATGAGCATTTTTCTGTCAATGGCTACTCTCATATCTATAATATGTGGAAGAAAACAAATTGCAAATTAAACGCATTCCATTTGTAATTTATACTTGCAGTTATTTTGAATTGGCTTTGAAGTAATTTAAGTATGCCAGGTATTTTAGTATCTCACTCTCCCGCCTCTCCCACCTCTCTCCCTCCCCCCTGTCGCGGATGAAAATCCTCACACAAACAGATTGTATAACGGCAATATGTCCCCATTTTTATATTAGTGGCTTCCAGAAGTTGAAGAGCTCTTGACTGGTTTACCAAGAGTCCTCGTCGGATGCAAGAGAGATCTACGCCTGAACTCTGAAGAGCGAAAGTCCTTAGCGTCAGTGAA
>JAAAKM020006971.1:112952055-112963321 GCA_010016025.2 Alatinidae sp. Z8VKAUB7J3
CTCAAAGATGGCTTCCTGATACCTTCGACATATCTTTCACGTTCGCTTTAATCTACAGCTCCAACAACTTCTTATCAATTCATAAAGCAGAAACGAAGAGTGGTGGGGTAAGACGATACCTTGGCTCAAGGGAGGGGATCCCAGTATTTTATACGCATTTTGGATGCACTTCAACGGAATTTATACTACTTATGTCACAGGTATGGGTGGCCAATTTGTTAGGCCCGTGCTTACCTATTCAACGTCTATATTACACACAATTAACACACCCTCATATAAGTGCAATGCATAAACACACGCCCGAGCCTGTGTACACCGATGTACACATGATCTTAAAAAGCGACTTAAAAGTAAGTCTAGCAGTCTCTCAATCAAAGATCCCCGATGAGCAATTGGCCCGACATTGAAACTTCTGTAAATAAACAGAAAAACCACTAAACAGGCTAACTAATAAATAAAGGGTAGCTGCGGCGTCCAAGGGCAACGGCCCTCAACTTAGGCTACCGGAGAGAGAAGCAACCCATGAGGCAGACTCAACCGCCCAGTAGGACCGCCTTTCACGGATCATGGAGAAGATCTGCCATCAATGACAACAAATACTATATCCATTCCTTGCCAATAAGCCGAGAAGCGAGTCTAGCCCAGGGATGTGCAAATGTTTGAAGAGCAAGGCCGCTGGCGAGCGCTGCCATGGACGGAAAGGTGCGGACTCAAAAGTTACTTAACGCAGCAAAGTGGTTTTCCCCGTAAACCTCACACTTTTCAAGTGTAATCATCCCGTACTTCTTTTATACGTTAAACCTGAATAAAGAAACACTGACAAAGGGAACAGATGTTGCTATGAGCTGCACACTCAACAATGTCGAATTCTAAAAACTGATCATGCGCAATTGAAGTATCAGGTACCATACGTTGTCGACCTTGCCACGAGGGGGAAGGGAAATGGAATATACAGTTTTTTATGACAATGAGGGGTGCGGTCTGAAAACTAAGCAATATTAGACAAGTCATAAATGTATGGTCCCTACATTTCGATGAGCTACTATTAGAGGAAACGGGAGTAGAAAAAATAATATGAAACGGTAGCTTTCAAGAGGCGGAGAAGGGAAGATACTAGATCCAAAAATTAAGAATTATCCAAATATGGCAAAGATTAAGTGAGAAGATATGGAAATGACGAAGTGGGAAAAGAAGGCGAGGGAAAAGTAAACGGAAGAAAAGAAGACAAGGGAATAGAAGACAAGGAAAAAAAGAGGGAAAAGAAGACAAGGAAATAGAAGACGAGGGAAAGATGAGGGGAAAGAAGACGGGGGAATAAAAGACGAGGGAAAAGAAGACGAGGGAATAGAATACAAGGGAATAGAGGGCGAGGGAAAAGAAGACGAGGGAAAAAACGATGAGGAAAAAGGCGACGACGGAAAAGGGGACGATGGAGGAGAAGACGACGGAACAGAAGACTATGGAAACGAAGACTATGGACACCAGTTACATGGCATCAAAACATCCATTAACTACAAGAGATGTAAGCTATCAAAGCTACACAATGGTATGAAACAATTTCAAGTCTGAGTATACTCAATCAATTACATTTGTTTGCCTAAGGGAATACTGCTTTCAAGAAGTGTCCAAAGAACATCTGTAAAATATAAATAACACTTATTCATCAGTAACTAAAAGACGAAAATTTCCAATCCGTTAAACATAATTACAATCAATAAAACATAGTCAAGGGCAATCGAAATGCGAGGAATCAACAGTCAATATACAAATCAAGATATCTGTCTAAAGAATCGAAGCTATGACACGATCGCCAAAAGAAAACCACTATTTCTACCTCTTTCCCAAAACACTGGTTACAGTTGTAATTCATCATGAACGGTATTACATTCGATTGTACAAGAGGTATCCATCAGTGAGTCATATGAAAGTAAACCAGGTGGAGTCATGACCCATTGTACGTCGGTAATTAGATATTGCTATCTGCTAGTATGTCTACAAACAGCTTCCAAGCCTTCAGTACTCTGGAGTGCCGAATAAACGAGGGGTTATCATTACGGTCTAAAGTTAATGAACAGGGGGTCCAAATAAACGGGGGGCTGAAATCTAGTCTCAATTTCGTGAAGGTTTTAAATAAGGATGACACACATGAGGACAAAATTCGTACTAATTGACTTATTAGCAACCGTTTCAGGGTCAAATGTGGCATGGGAAATTATTCAAGTGTTTTCAGACATCGTTCTTATTTTGAGTACTCGGAACATTCCTTGAAATTTATTAACGGGGGCTCCTAATAAGGAGCGGGGGATTTATAAATTTCAAAAAATTAATAAGCGGGGGGGTACGACTATTTGGCCCTGTGACATCATGACCACTTGCTGCACCTGTGATGTCATGACCACTTGCTGCACCTGTGATGTCATGACCACTTGCTTCACCTGTGATGTCATGACCACTTGCTGCACCTGTGATGTCATGACCACTTGCTGCACCTGTGATGTCATGACCACTTGCTTCACCTGTGATGTCATGGCAACTCGCTTCACCTGTGACATCATGGCCTCTTGCTTGCACCAGTGACACCATAGCCACTTGCTTGCACCCGTGACATCATGGCCATTTGCTGCACTGGTGACATAATGGCTACTTGCTGCACCCATGACATCATGGCTACTCGCTTCACCTGTGACATCATGGCTACTCGCTTCACCTGTGACATCATGGCTACACACTAACAATTAACCCCTGTAGAACGCCTTCATGTACAATTTTATTTCTTTTGTTTTAGACCACTCCTGTACAATGTTGTCTCATACTTTTTACAACAAAGGCATGTTGTAAACGCAGCCTCTCACAGTCCACCACGAAGGCTCGCAAGACAAAGAGATGAAGAGTCTGTAGACTCAGGTCGAGGTAAGCTATTGAATGTGGGGATACTTTTGGGTGCCTAATAGAAGAGGGGCTGGAATAAATAGGGGATCGGAAAATCTCAAAAACGTAATAAACAGGGTGGGTGGAATAGGTGGGGGAGTTGAAAGATGACCAAAACGTGTAAAAAATGAAGTCAAGAATCAATCTGTAGAATCTACTTCAACTTCCTAAATGTAATGTAATACAACACAAACAATAGTCAGTTATTCGAAGTCATGGTAGTCTCCAAAATGCCTTCCAAGATTTTAAAAACGTTCTGCTCATCCTCCTGCTCAATGACAGTGTTATTGTTAACATTTGTAATGTGCGTCTTCACACTTCTTCGGGCGCCGTGAAAGGTCACCTTCATCTTTTAATGTGGTTTACATATTTTAATAAAGGCATTTTCTACAAGCATCCAGTATGAACTGATTTCAAACCAGTTGTAGTTAAATTGGTTCTGTTAAAAAGTACCACAGTTTTGACAACCAATCTTGGTGTGAACACTTACATACTCCAATACTTCTCTATTATAATTGCCCTTTCCCATTTGACAGGTAACAAAGAAAATGGTATTGACGACCGACTAATTATTCATGGAAGGGGACGATATGATTCGGAACAGTCATATTAATGCCCGAAACCTTAGCGACTGGATGATCACTCTTCTATCAAGGAGCAATAGTATTGGTTGTATGTGCAAAGCCATTAAAAAGCCTTACAAAGACATATTACATCTTGTCTAGCTTTTCTTGTTCTTCTCCTGAGTGCCAAAAAACTTAAGAACAAACTGTATTTACTTTCATAGCTCTTTACCAGCTTTTAAATGTTTGTGCCAGGGTCCGAAAAACGTTGATAAAATCAACGAAAAGTTTTGACTGACTGTGATCTTTGTGCTCAAGGATGATAGAACGCTAGGTTTTACTGCGCTTCCATTTACTTTGTGTTCAAGAAGGATAATGGAATCCTAGGTCTTACTATACGTCTGTCAACAGCGTTGGATATAGAATGGGGCGATCTATTAGAGAGAAATACTGTACTTCCAAAGAGGACACTACAGAAGAAATTCTTGTGTAATTGTTTTGGCTTTGAAAGTTGTAAAAAGCCATACTCTTTGGTATCTAATAAACTGGGGGGGGGGTAGTTTAATTATTTTTGAATTTTTTTCACCCCCCCCCCTCCCGCCCCAGCTTATTAGAACCCCCACACTTACAGATTTTGTGAAATCAGCTTTGATGATGTAAAAAGATAAATTTTAATAGATTTATTTGATGATGATTTTCAACTGATGTAAAGGTTTCTGAGGTTAAAATAGGCCTTATGTAATATTTTTTTGTTTTACTTTCATTTTACAACTATCAGAAATTGTTTTCCAAAACTTGATTCCAATCCCCCCTGTTTATTCCAAGCCCCCTGTTTATTAGAGACCTAGAGACCTTAACAGAAGAGTACCAATTTGTAGTGCCAAGTCATCTTTCATTTTCTTGTAAGCAATGTTGAGACTGTTAGTTAGTTACATGTCTTAATTGTTGAGATGTAATATTTTTTTGTTTTACTTTCATTTTACAACTATCAGAAATTGTTTTCCAAAACTTGATTCCAATCCCCCCTGTTTATTCCAAGCCCCCTGTTTATTAGAGACCTAGAGACCTTAACAGAAGAGTACTAATTTGGAGTGCCAAGTCATCTTTCGTTTTCTTGTAAGCAATGTTGAGACTGTTTTTTAGTTTCATGTCTTGATTGTTGAGATATGGGATGTAAGATGTTCAGAACAAGCTGAAGTTGTGTGTTGTTGAGTTTTATATCTCTTGCTGACGCTAGTTTTCCGAATTGCTTAAAATCAAAGACATGATATTCAAAGAGATATGCGCACAGCCTCCAGATGAGAACTGATTAACTTTTGCGCCCTCTTTTTCAAACAGAGGGTCATCCATAAATGACTCTTTACCACTGATCTCTAAAAAAGTTATTTTCAGAGATCAGTGCTCTTTACAAGGAACCTTCGAATGTCTGAATCGTACGGCAAAATGTGACTAAACGTGGAACACTTGTTAGCCATAATGCCCTTGGTTACATTGGCAATGACGTACTTAATACAGTGTTTCCTAAATGCAGCAGTAAAACTACTGGAGGTATCACGCAGGATATGTTTAAGAGTGTCGCTGGATTAACTTCACTTAAATTGTGTATAACCAACCACAAAAATCATGTGCCTTCCACAACTTTTAGCCTTGCAGTTTATCGATTTTCATGCCTGTGCGAGGCTGGCTATATTGGCTCCACGACTTTGAGGCTGGCTATGTTGGCTCCACGACTTTGAGGCTGGCTATGTTGGCTGCACAACTTTGAAGCTGGTTGACTGAATTAAGCAGCATGTACCATCCTTTATTCGCCAAATATCAACTCCTAAAAGGAAACAACCACCTCGGGTTTTAAAGACAAAAAATACCACTAAGCAATGTGAATCTGCCATAGGGCAGCACTTGCTTGAGAACCCAGACTGTGCCGAAGTGTACACGGATGATTGCGTCCGTATGATAGGAAAGGCCAGGTCTACATTTTATTTGGCCGTACTGGAGTCAGTCCACATGAAAGCAAGAAAGTCTTTGCTATGCAGACTGAAGGAATTCGTTTTCTCACTAGGCCCATTCAATCAATCTTGTTTTAGTGGATGCTGATTGGTTCAAAAACACAAGCCATTCAGGCAGTCCAATCCAGCATCGAAAACTTCTATGGACAAAATTGATAGAAAAGCCTGTAGATGTGGAATGTGGACAGAAGGGTTTGGGGGATGGTGGTAAATTTAGGGAGCTAACCCCCTTCATAGCCCCCCAACGGTAAAAGTCAACTGGATCTCTCTAAGTTTAAAATCAAGGGATATGAGAAATTTTAGGATGCCCATAAATCCAAGTGGCGCCCGCCTGCAACAATACTTGCTGAACTTTGCCAGACGGGAACACACACCAGTAATCTTTTCCCCACCCTTCTCCTAGCCCGATGTGAGACGATTACATAACAGCAGAGTTGGGTTGCTTATTCCAGGACATACTACGTAGTAAAGTACTTCATGGAACCCTGGGGGGGGGGGGGTAAATTACTGTATGAGGTTGAGAAACCTTGTTCTGGAGGAGGTACGAGCGGGTATACAGTTTAGGGTGACATAAGAGCTGCACCTACCCTGTTTTCCCGCCATTATTTGTCCAGGTCAAAAGTCTGTTAGTACCAACATTGGAACTGGGGTACCTGTACGTTCATATGCACTCATATTTCAAGCCCATGAATGTACAACTCCTATTTTAGATTACAGTTTGGCTGGTTGCTATGCATTTCGTGCAGTGTTTACTTGAATTGTTTGCTCTTGTTTTGAAGTGCATCGAAAATTGAGAGTGATTTCCACGCCTCTGCTCGCTTTAAGAATGGCTTCAACAAACCTCGTTTTCTGGTAACCATCCAAATTGAAGGCAGCAATCAATGAACTTTTAAATCTCTTAATATGTTATTTCAGGCCTGTAACTACGCAGGTAATGGAGGGGCTTGGCCAATAGATTTACCATCAGCCCCCAAATTCTTCGGTCAAGATTCATAATCTGCACCCTTTCCTTAGACAGTAGCAATGTCAGTCCCCACCTCCCCCAATCAGAATAGCCCCCCTAAAGTTCATAACAGCTCTTCCAAATTCCTAACTCTGACTACGGGCCTGTCTATTCCAAGCTGGCTCCATGACCCCTAATCTTTACCTAATTTGGGAGAGCTACACTACGAGATCAGTAGCCCTGTTTTCGTGTGCATTACACGGGGAAACTAAGTTATCTCCAAGCAAACGATAAACAAATCTGAAAGATGGCTAACTAATGCTCGTTAAACGGATTCTACAGCAAATTTCTAATGGCCAAATTCTTCAAATTAAAAAGATTGGAATGACCAGCTTCCTACCAGAAAAGCTTTGGCTCAATATACAGGAATGGACACTTTTGAGGGCGTTTAATAGATGACTCAGAACTCTCAAGTTTGACAGCTTTTATTAACACTGGTCTTACCTCCGAAATCATCCATCGCTTTAGATTTTAAATTGATAACAGAACTTGCTGAGAGATGCCAATTCACAGAATTCCTGTTGAACATAAATTTGGAATTGTATCTGTGACACACAAGAAGGAATTAGAAAAAAGAGTGAAAGAGAAAACGCGAGCCGAATCTGAGCAGGACTCAGGAGCCTCAGCCCAAGGCCAAGACGAACAGTAAGTTTACCCACGTAACGTAGGCCTATTAAGCTCGGTTAAACATGTTTTGATTTCTCACCCATTTCAATATACATAGTGCAAATTTGACGTTTATCTCAATGCAGATAAAGAGTCAGTCATGTAGATTATGTATGAAAATCGACAGACTGTAGCTATATAGCCTAGCCTGGCCTATACTAAACTGGGCGCTAGTACTATACTGTAGCCATGCCTGGCATAGCATATACCGCACATAATAGAGGTATCGAGCACATCGCAACCAGTAAATCAACAAATAACCTACAATAAGGGATGATAAGGGGGGGGGGGGGTACTGGATCTGCTGCCTGGTTGGGCCTGCCTCATGGCTTGCTTCTCTGCCTGGTAGCCAAAATTATTAGTAAATGATTGAGCTGATCCTGAAGAACCTTGTCCATGGACGTCTCAGCTAGTATGTTAAGTGTTTTTTCAGCTTATTTAAGATATTGTCAAAATTGGGCCATTGCTCATCAGGTTCTATGATTGACTGACTGCTGACAGATTTGGAAATGTTGGTTAGTCATGTCCAAGGTGGCTGCCTCTGGTTCCAGTGACATCAACAAGAATGTACAGCCAAGGGTCTATGGCCCAGGTCAGACCATGAACACTTCTTTGCAGAAAGGGGATGAAAAATACATAATTAGTTCTCTGTCTTTTGACAAGGATTGTATTTAGTACTTAGCATCTGTTATTAGCTGCAGTCACCCAAGGCTTTCTAGTAATGCAATAAAGAAACCTGTAAGACAAAAGCAGAAAAAATCTTGGAATCCTGGAACTCCATTCCCTCCTTTAGTAGCCAAAATTGTCATCTCATCACATTTTAAAAACATTTAAGCATAGGGCTTCAACTCTCATGGTGCATGATGCCTGACATGTTACAGAGGACGTCAGTCACTTTCCAGATGGCATATTATTGTATCATTGAGAGGAGAGGATTTGAAATATTAGTTTTGAAATGCAGAGAGGCTGGTCACCAATTGTGTGGAGCTGAATTTGAAATGCAGAGAGGCTGGTCACCAATTGTGTGAAGCTGGATGTCAATGTCCACCAGTGGATGGTTGGGAGCTAATGGGGCAACTAGAGAAATGGATTATGTTGACATCAGAGGTCACTTAGCTCAGTTGGTAGAGCACACCCATGAAAGGATGGGTCACAGGTTTGATCCCCAGTGATGAAATATTTTCCATTTTTCTAGTAACCTTCTCAAAACTAGCATTTTATTGTGTAATGTTTAATATATTGGCAGTCTGTTTATCATCCAAAACAATGAAAAATCTGACTTCTTTGGCCAAACAACTGGGCAGGTGTCCCAAGTATTAAGCCAGCCAAACTTTGTTTGGGTGGGGTAAGATTTGGGTGTGACCCAAAAGTTGACATACCTTTGGTTTTGAGCTTGAAGTGTCATTAACGCCACATATACATTTCCTTGTTTGTAGATAACGAAAGATATGAACATATACTCTTAACTGCCTAATAGACATCCCCTCCCCCCATAATTATTTTTTCAAAAAATTTCCACCCAGGACATTCTTATCCCAACACCCTCACCTATTAATTTTTACGTAATCTTCCACCCTGGACAATTTTTTGAGGAGGTACTTTGATGGACAAATAGAATATGTCTTTATTAAAATATGAAAATCATACATTAAAAAATGACAGTGGCCTTTTATGACACACATTACACATGTTAGCATTAATACTGTCACTGAGCAGGAGGATGAGGGGGACATTTTTAAAATTGTGGAAACCATGTAGGAGACTGCCATGACTTCGAATAACTGACTATTGTTTGTGTTGTATTACCTTACATTTAGGAAGTTGCAGTTGATTCTAAACATTGCACGTCCGCTGATAAAATTCTGCCCCCAATGTTAAAATGCCGCAGAGGTACCTTTTTCGATTTGGCTTATTATCAGTCAATGCCTTGATTATGACAGTTTTGAGAAATCATTTTCAATAATTATGGTCTTATAGCTTACCCTTGGTGACCTAAAATGTTAATAATTGCGAGTTCATTAAAAGTTTCGATTTCCATCAATAATTAATACCCCGTGATAGCTCTTTGCCCGTTCTCCATCCGCACATTTAACAGCCACTAACAAAAGAAAGATTCTAGGGAAATATATGAACTTATGGCTCGTAATATAGCAAGCCAAGAAACTTAAACTCGCTAATCTAAAACATCTTCAAAGTAAACTTCTTTGTGTTTACACAGTAAAGGTTTGCCTGTTTTTCTTGCTCAGTAGCACTTAAATTTAAATCTAGATCTTAATTTTTAAACAGGTCGGGACTTTATGAGTTAACGGAACCAATCTTCGTTAGTGGAAGCTACATCAAAGGTTATTAAACGCGTGCTGATAGTCAGGCCATAGGCCATTTAGCCGATATTTAAATTTCTGTCAGTGTACACGTCCATACTGTAACCAATCTCTTTACTGCATTTACATATAAAGCAACCCATCAGAAATTATCTGTTGACTTTGCAGTTTTATTGATTCATTTATGAATCTTATTTAAAACCCAGTTGTAATCGACTTGTTGTGCGATCTAGAACCCAGACCCCGAAAAGCTATTTGAAGTCCTTTGCAGATAACAATATTTTCCGCCTATGGAAACAAACCCTCTCGCACACCGCGTTTTGCTTTCAGTACTTTAAAACCTGCAAACAAGGTAGTAACGTATTCAACCCATTTAGATGACAAGGAGCAAACTCAGAGGTAAGCACTTCTAGCGAAAACAACATTACATACAAAATGACTTTAATTTCTTTTAATGACAAAACCATCCTTTCAGAAACAAAAGAAACATACCAAGTACTTGTTGACAAAAAACGCTTCGCTATACATATTTTGTCTTGTGATTCGTGTGCTAAGAGTTCAAAAAATAATGTAGATCTAACACGCTCTTAAAAATACAGTTCAGCTGATTTCTCTGCTACCAAACTTCACATTTGTCTTTAGGGTTCATAGCTGAGTTTATCTTACAACTAAAGGCCTTAGCAAAATCTCTAGAGTCACTCAAAGTGCCAATAATCCTGAAAGATAAAGAAAAGAAATATGTAAAACATTTTCAAAAGTTCTATTTCACACTTGTCAAACATATGTTTAACATTTGTCTTACGTACGCGTCATTTAATGGAGAGTTTAAAAACCTACATACCGTGTTTGTCTAAAAACGATTATCCTGTTACCTTTGTCAATTCTTGTTTAAGTAAAATGTTTTCCAAATTCTTTTCTACAACCCCCTATTTAGGTCACACTAAGCTAATTTAATGAACGTTAGTCGAATTATTGGGGTTTTCACCTTAAACTGGAAAAACGCTCTCTATCCGTCTATTGTCTATTTGCATAAGCCTGTTGTCACTCGTTCACTGCCGCTGACTTCAGTTAGAGTTAGATAAGTTAAATTTTGTAGCCTACTAGTTAATAATGTTAAATAACTACTCATTTTGAGAGAATATGGACTACTCATTCTCATAGGTGTGGTCCCTAACTTTTGGGAGAAGCACCCTTACACCCTCTATTAAATATTGCTCTGATTGCTACAATACAATTTAAGATAGGCCTACTCTATGATATCACCCTAAACAAGAAATTATAGGTACAATTAGGAGAAGTTACCTTGACATATGAAATGCCTTACCTAAACATAGAAGGGGCATGAACATCGTCTTTGATGGCTTCTACGAGTGCTTGATGCGTTGAATTATGACACTCTTTCTGCAATAAAAGAAACACGAGGATAAGGAAGCTTTAACAAAGTGAAATTTTGAAAATGAGGCTCCATAAAAATTAAGAATCCGGAGAGATGAATACAGGGATATACTTATGTCTCTTGACTTAAAGTCAGAAAAAAGGTTGGCATTCCCAAGGGTGTAAAGTTTACAGTCAAGGCCTCTTTAAAACTTACCTTAAAGGATTTCAGTAATAATAAATCAACTCCAGTTTCATAAAGTTTATCTCGTGTATAAATAACAACAAATTTGAAAACTTAGTTGTTGCCAGCATCTCTCTTTTGCCTCCTTTGGAGAATAAGGCTACCTATACGATGTAGTTTTTCAAATTACGGATCTTTTTACTCATAAATTTTACAGCCTC